>OX579664.1:888200-1384399 GCA_951230895.1 Carpatolechia fugitivella
AGGCGATTATTAAGTTGTCTACACATAATTTGTCCATTTAGTCTGCCTGCACTAACAAGATAAAAAAAAATACATTGTACAAATTGACAAAACTCAAATTTGAAGTATTTATTTTGATAACGTTTAGACCAGGAGCACACAAGAGAATCGGGGCTAGAGATGTTTGGGGTAGAATTTTCTAAGATTGTTTTCGGGGCATCCATCTCCTGCACATTCCTGCGAAGAAATGGTTGTGTGAAGTAACCAATTCGTACTGCGCCAGCGTGGTAGAAGGTCTGTTTGCCCTAATTTAGGGTAGGCTTGAGTTCCTCGATGGGGACGTATATGAGCTGGGATAAATGGAATTGGATAACATTCAGTTATGTGATTGAGAGGGTTATAAAGAGAGCTGACTAGACCGTTTGTTCATTAAAGAGTTAACGATAGATTAATTTTAAAAACTGAATTGGATCCGCATGATGATTATGGAGTATAACAAAATGCTTTTTTTTACATTAAGACCATCATTAATGGTTCGGTAATATAAAATACTTTAAACTGATGACGAGTTTTTAAAAATATGCGAGTTGCAATTTACTTCACTAGCTCTTAGTCCACAAAGTGAGAAGGCCGCCCATAATGATGATGTATCACACAATTTTAATGGAAAATTATGTATGTTAAAGCGTATATTTGCACAATACAGCCTTGTATGGAATCCTAAAATGTATGGTAATGAATTATGATTTAATTTACGATGAGAACGATTTGCATTTGGACGTTTTTATAACATTTGAAGCGCCATTTTTATTACATTGAGTGACGTGACGAGTTGCAAGAACCAACATAAATTGACTCTTACGGCATGGCGTGTTAGGTTAAATTGGCGTTTGTGTGTGTTTGTTTGTGTTTGTTTGACTAAATTGACACGTTTGACGAGATCTCCGTGGACGAGATGAACCAAAGATTTCTGACGCGCGCCGCCTCGCACTTATGGCTGGTTTACACGTATTAAGTTGTCAAGTAGCAACTAAATTTTAACTAAATTTTAAGCGACTAAATTTTAAGTAAGTGTTTACACGTCATTTTAGTAGTTAAGCTCTTTAGTTAGCCCAAGATAGACGATCAACAGCGAATTCAAATCTGTAATAAATATAATAAATGAAATAATAAAGTATAATAAAATATTTATTTTTATATATATTATATTATTATTATTTTTAATGATTAATATTTAGTATTAATAATATATTAATCATTAATATTTCTATATATAGCTATATAATAATATATATTAAAATATTTCCAAAAAATAAACATAAAACACTCGCACTTAACTTTGCACTTCGCATTTAACTTAAAATTAACTAAATCGCGCCTTTCCAAACGTGTCAAGTAACAGGCCACCAACTTACCCGAAAAATAGAAAAAGTTCTAATCTACTTGTTTACTTGCACACTCAATTTTAACTTGCAACTTACTACTAAATTCGCTGTTTACACGCATTAAGTTGCTTAAAATTAAGTTAAAATTTAGTTAACTACTAAACAACTTAATACGCGTAAACCAGCCATGAGAGATGAACAGCCTCCACGGAGTAGTCGAACGCTTGGCTCGCGTTAGGCCCGGTTTCCACCAAAGCGGAGACGAGAGGAGATGTGTTTGAATAACCAATCAGATTTCGTTATTGAAGCTAAGCGGAGGGGAGAGGGGGTTATTCAAACACATCTTCTCTCTTCTCCGCTTTGGTAGAAACCGGGCGTCCTACATCTTACTTATTATTTTATTACACGAAAAAAGGAGTGTAATGTGTTCAGGGTTAATGTATCTAAGGATGTTTCTTCACTCCACCACAACTTCTAAATACCTGAGCAGGTTTGGACGTGTGGGGTATCGTTAGAATCCTAACATCAGCCCGAGTGACATTGGCTATAATTTTTTTGGCGGCGCAATCGTATTTTGAATTTTTATATGATTATTTTAGAATTTATAATTTCAACGCATCGAGTCGTCTACTACTGGTTTCGTGTAGGTCGGCCATTGTTCACCGCACAATTATTATTTGATTGGCATGACACTGGTCCCACCAAAATGCAAATATAAATTAGTAAGTCAATAATATATTATTACGTCTAGCTTATTATGATGTTTGCAAATGGCATTTATTTAATGTAAATAAAAGGCGTTAAGATATTACCTCAATAAAATAAACTTGAGGTAATTGGAAATCAAGGCAAATTGATTTAAGTATACAAATAAATAATGTACGCTATTAAATGGTGTAATGGCTAGGAACACTGCCTTCTGTAAGAGAGGTCGTGGGTTAAGACATAACGTCCGATAGTGCATTTGCCTTTTGAAATTTTTATATACGTTTTCTATGTTAGAACTGATAACTTTATTAAATTCTTTGCGAGAGTCATCAGTTCATACAAGAAACTCGGTTTAACCACCTTCCGGCAGTGCCGGGTGCAGCAATGTTAGCCATCTGTTAGACGCCAGTATTATATCCTCTTTGGCTGTTATAAGAACTATTTTCTTTTTAAATGGCTCATTACATGTTTATCATAGGAAGAGCATACAGGCCGGCCGCAAAAGCTTAAAAGGAGGTTCCAATCGAAATTTTTTAAGGAAACTGTTTAAAAGAAATAAAGATTTATTTATTATTATTATTTGTAGACTCTATAAAGAAGACCTCATTGAAAAAAACTCCACAGGTATTATCAGAGGTTCATACTTTGACTTCAGGGTTAGGTTAGGTTAGGAAAGATAAAAAAGTCATCAAAATTAATACTGATAATAAGCCTTTTAGACATATCTCACGTAATTATAAAATGAAAAATTAATAATCTATATCTTAAGTAAGTAGGAACGCCGATGTCATTGTGTTGCAACTTGGTGCAACCTAATCAAACTGCATCATAAAGAAACAAAATTCTTTTACGTTTTAAAATGCCAAGAGATTTGAACATATTTTATACGGTATTCAACACATTCAATCATTCAGAACGCACCTGTCAACACTTATTTATTCGACATTCACTGCAGATCGTTAAGGTGTTTGCATTATGTTTGATTGATTAGTATAATGATGTGTGTTCGCAACATATTACTTGTAAACAGGTAAAAGTATTCTTAAGAACAAAATTATAATTTTACCTGTAATTTATTTAGCCAATAGCTTATTCAATTCACATGCCATCCATGTTAGCTTTGACGACGAAAAATGATTAGTAAAAATCTTAATTCGAATAAAAAAAAATTGACTTTGACTTTTGACACATCTTTTTGTCTTTTATTTTTTGTTAATTAATGCAAATATAAATTAATGAAACATTTAATTTAAGTGTTTTAAAAAAGCTAAGTTTATTATAGTTGTAAATATAATAGTAATACCCGGATTTTTCGTCATCACCTTGATCCGCTATTATCGAGTATTTGTTTATTGAGGTGGTAAAGTCATACTCCCACGCATGCTGATTCTTAAGTAAGGTCCTAAACATCAAAGAAAATCAAAGGTTGCGTCAAGCTGACTAACCCGGTACTCTTCATAATTTTAGCAGAGTGACCCCCCCCCCCCCCTTACGTTTCTTTTGACATACGGAGCCGAGACGTGGTACATGACGGTGAAGCCGGCTACATGTCACTCAGCGAGCTATGGAAAGAAGATCTATGCTTGGTATTTCGCTACGGGATAAAATCAGTCCAGAAGAGTAGCAAGCTGAAGTAACAGTGGGCTGGCCACGTCTGTCGCAGAACCGATGAGCGTTGGAGCAGACGAGTTCTCGAATGGAGACCACGGCTCGGGAAACGTAGTGTGGGACGCCCCCCTGCCAGGTGGACTGATGACGTGAGGAAGGTCGCTGGTGGTGGCTGGATGAGGAAAGCGGGTGATTGTGCGCATTTGATGATGATTGATGACGTCCCCCAAACATCTCTACAACGACCGGTCTTGCGCTGCCCGCATCCAGTGACAAACCATCTCTTTTCATTCCCTAACTGACCAAAACCATTTTGTTGTGGGGCCACCCACGCTGCGTCGTCCGGTGCGTACCCATGCACTAAGCCCATGGTTGTTGTGCTCCATGACTAAGCCTAATTGTGGTCAACTAAGACCTGATCGTCAGGGAAGGCTCGAGCCTCTCAGTGCGGACGTATCTAAGTGGCTAACAACACTGCCGTAGCAATAGATAGGTCATATTATCTGATGCACTACTCTGCCCTAATTAGTCTATCTTGTGTTAATACCGGTGTCACGATGTTGACTCAACATCAAAATTCCCTTGATATCGTATCGTTCAAGTACACAGAAGCAAACTAATAGTTTACTCAACAAATCACACAGCTGTGGCCGGAGATCGCGTTGTTTATGATGCGCTTAGCCTTCGGTGTGAAGTAGATCTTCAATTGAGCGAGTTGTGTGCCACTTTACTGGATCTTAAAGCTAAAGCTTCTAAGTACTGCCGGAATTAAATCCAAAAGAATTGAAGAACGATTTCTCAATAGTAATATAAGATATCTTTGTTGAAAGATTAGAGCGTCGATGGTCTAGTGGGTAGAGCCGCAGGTTCGATCCCCACGTACCAATGTGTTTTCGAATTCATATGTACGTTTATTCGACGCTCTTACGGTGAAGGAAAACATCATGGTGAAACCTGCACACTTCTGCGAAGAAATTCAAAAGGTTGTGTGTGAAGTCGACCAACCCGCACTGGGCCAGCGCCCTAATTCAGTGTAGGCTCGAGCCCGTCGGTGGGGACGTATATGAGCTGTTGATGAAAGATCTTGAGGGAGGCCAAGGATGTCTACACCAGGACCAGTCCTCTAGTACCTGTTAATTTATCTAGTAACTTATCAAGAGTAAATGCGGCTTTACTCATGAGATGAGAATAATATTATTGCTCAACATAAATAAATTAAAATAATTAAACCTTATACATATGAGCATTGACTAACCTATAAGTCAACGTGTATCTGAGACGTGTAGAGTCTTATTGTTTGCGACTTATAAAAGTAGTTTGGAAAATTATAAAGTGATTGCCCGGTTAAGGAACCGACACAAGTTTTGATTCTAAATAAAATAGCCTTTATTGTTACGATATATGACTTAAAACTTATTCCTATGGTAACTTAATGTTTGTTAGAAAGGAACTTTAACCAATAATTGCAATATATTTGAGAATGAGTGTATTTCTTAATGTGGGCAATCACTGTATGGTTTACTACGTAATTTAAAAAATCTCGCGAATGTTTTGTTTTATTCACTTATTTTAATTTAATAAGCTTACTTGAGTTACTAATTGGCCAATAAATCAGTTGACATTTCGATCGTCTTAACTCCCATACTTCGCATAGATCTCTATCGATTGATCGACAAGTTTATGAGTCCAATTTGAAGAGATCGATCACATAACATCTCCTAATTGGCGACTTGTTGGTGAGTGGGGACTAGACTTGTGTGAAGCTTTCCATGGCTTGGTGCAGTAGTTTCAGGGTAAAAACACATCAAGTTAAAAGTATTGCGCAAGTCCAGTTGGACCACTAGCCAGTAACATTGATGGTATAAATGGGATTAAATAGCACCGAACATGGAACCCAATTTGTGAATAATTCAGTAAGACTCGGTAGGGGTCATTCTTCTCCGACGCGCTTCTAGCCCTGGCAACGTTCTGGGCCGCGGTCCGAGCCCGTCTGAGGGCGCCCCCAGATACGTTGTCATAAAATTCCTAAGGGGTACGAGCCTTCTGCTCCCCCACAAGTCCGCGCCCACTATATTACCACTCTGGTATAAATAGTGATTAGGTCCGTCAAAAAAAAAAAAAAGTGGATCCGGGGGGGGGGGGGCGGCTGAGGGACTGAAACCATCAAAGAGTCTGTTAGTTTTATTGACCCTTAGCCATTCCTAAATTTATCCTGGATCCGTCGCTAAAATTTAGTCCAGGTTAAAAACACAAGATCACGGATTAATGTTGTATAGATTTTATCCCGGCCGTCGTCATCGCGTCGTCAAATGTCGCGAGGTCGTGTCGTGTCGCGGAGTTCAAGCGATGTTCGCTGACAATGCCACGTTCAAGCGAGCACTGTCGCGCTATTGGCCTTTCCTAATGTAATAGATGAACATTTATACAAGAGGCATGGCTTGGATCCATTTAGAATAAATTGGCTTTGGAATTGTATAAATAACTAGCTGACCCGGCAGACGTTGTCGTGTCATTTTTCCCAACATCTGCCCTACACCTACCCTGCGCAATTTTCTCATTTTTTTTAATATAAGAACCTTCTATGAAGTATTAGAAAACATTTTAAAAAAAGATTAATGAAATCGGTACAGTCGATCTCAAAATATTAAGTTATAGCGTGACCAGGAAAAAGTAGGGGTTCATTTAGGTAGTATATTTTTTATTTTATAACCCTAGCGGTTATGCCCCCTGTTTTTGTTCAAATTTTCCCGTGGGAAATGAGATTTAGACCACCGATAAAAAGTAATCTATATGTCGCAGTCATCTGGTTGAATCTCCTATTCAATTGAATGCCTAGCGCGTTCATTAAATGACAACATTCAATTAAATGACTAAAGGACAACTCGTCAAGTCGTTGAATGTAACGTTCAACGTCTTGACTAAACGTCATTTAGCGAAGTCGTTGAATGGGTTAAAGCCGACTTTGTAATGCTTGGTTAGGGTGACTATGAGTTCGCAACTTAAAAGTTAACCTTTCTTTAAATAAAAATAAATGAATTATAAAATGTCTCGTTAAATAGGATCTGTACGACTTTGTAATATTTGATTAGGGTGACCATAAGTGCGCAACTAAAAAGTTAACCTTACTTTAGATAATAAAAATGAGGACATGACATAACACACCTTATTATGATTTTATATTGAATTTTAAGTCTTAAGATAGGCAATACTGCCTATTTCTACCAACTAATTCAAGAAATTCAAATCAATAAAAATATCAACACAGTGCTATCTGTCCGAGCTGTTTGACGCCATATTTGTTTTGGTGACTACTAGCGCCGCAGTGGGAAAAAAAATGAACTTAATTTGAATCACCTGACTGATTTTACGTCCGCTCTTTTCAAAGGGCTATGTTACAATCCGCTAACTAGTTGGACGTTGAGTGACGCTTGTTCAATCAACGTTTGGCCTAGTCATTTAATTGAATGTTGTCATTTAATGAACGCGCTAGTCATTCAATTGAATAGGAGATTCAACCAGATGACTGCGACATATATAATGTCTTTGCGTGTCAAAACTATCTTTGTACTTACTAATTAACGAATTTTATGGTAAATTAGCCATGACATGAATAGCTACCAAAAATATAAGAATAGTCACACAAAACATTTGTTTTTACGTTTTGAAATTATAGGATTAGTACTGATTGATTATATCAGTCTATCAACATCATTATGTATGTATTTTAACAACGGTTAATTTTCTTTACTTACATTAAAGCGTACGTTCATACAAAAGACATCAACGCGTTGCCCGAGCATATTTTATTAAATAGTCCTTTTAAAAAAAAGTTATAGTAAATAAAAACAAAAATGGCTTGATTACAAAACTAGTTGCACAACATTGCAATGAATTTCAGGAGCTAGTTTACGTCTTCCAAATTGATATGCTGAGCATTTATCCAGTAGCAATAGCAAATATCAAATACTCACAACCGTTCGCTCTACTGTCACAAGGGTGTTCAGATCTCGTTATAGAGGTTCTGGGTTCGAATCCCAGAGGGACAATGTGGTCAAACAAACATTACTTTGTGAGATCGTTTCCAGTTTGGTTAGAACATTCTAGGCTGAATCACTTGATTATCCGAAAAGTAGCCGTTACATAAGTCATATCAGTTACCTTCGAAGGCTTTATCTAAGTGTAATACTAACACCAGGTTTTGTGGGCTCGGTTACAATCCACGCGATGAAGCAGAAGTGTAGGCATTGAGTTAATGAGTATGTTTTCAAATAGAAGTTAATCGAATACAAATATAGGTAAGTCAAATAGAAAAAGTCACAAAATAAAACTTCCAGCGCGTCCCCGCCAGACATGGTGCCCAGGACACTGGCAGCATTCCCCATCTGAATGGCTACACTGATCCTTTGAGCCAGGAAGCTGCCAGCCCTGCGGTCGCCAGTGGTCTCGATGAGACGCGCCGATGAATAGGTTAAGCTAGTCTGCCATTAACGTAGAAAATAGAAATGTTGATCGTTTAACCAGAAGCAATAGCAAACTCACGACCGTTCGGTTAACTGTCACGAGAGTGTTCGGCTCTCGATACGGAGGTTCCAGGTTCGGAGACAATGTGGTCAAATAAAAATTACTTTGTGATATCGTTTCCAGTTCGGTTAGAACTTTGTAAGCTGAATCACTTGATTGTCCGAAACGTATGTTGATTCCGTGCATCAAAGGGTACGTAGTGGGTTCCGTTCCGTATCTATATTATTTGCGGAAATACTTCTTACACGAACCATGTCAGTGACTTTTGGCGGCTCTATGACAGCGCTATGGAGCACTTTATGTGTTGACGTCGAAAAATGATTTTGTTAAATCTTAATTCGAATGAAGACATTTTCATCTTTTTATCTTTTCCATAGCAGCATGCTGAGCTGGGACCTCTTTGCTTGCCAAATCACATCAAATATAACTTGTTTATTTTTCATTGTCTTAATATTTTAGACAAATAAACTTCTTATAATACTGGCACTGATCACAGGTTTCGTTAAGTTATAGTCTGCCATTTACGTCTACCAAATCGAAATGTTGAGCATTTAACCAGTAGCAATAGCAAATGGCATCTGCTCACGACCGTTCGCTCAACTGTCACTAGATTCCCAGATGCGTTGACATTTGACATTTGTTACAGTGTTATCTAATGTTGATATATTGTTAGAATACGGCCTGATGCACTGCCTTTTACTTTCATTTCAACACGGAATCAATGACATGATATTACACAGGTTAAGATACGAGACATTTAAGCCTTCGATGTGTTGTGGTTAAATTAAAAGAGTGACAAATGACAATGCGTAAAACAATTCGTTGTTGTTGTCAGCTTATATACGTCCCCACCAAGGGGCTCGAGCACACCCTTAATTAGGTTGAAACAATAAAAAACATCTTTTAACTCCCGTACCGACTTCTTGGCCTTGTGTAGTTCGAGTAACACTCAAATATGGATTTTAATAAAACTCTCAAAAGTGGAATCTCATTGCATTTGAAAATTAACACTAGCGAGATTGTTTTGTATGACAAACAGTTAACAACCCAAAGAAATTGGATGCGCGTCGCCTCGATACGACCTTCTTTTGTTTCTCATAATAAGTAATAACCGAAATATCTCAGAAGATGAAGTGTGGTTGACGCGGCTAACGCATACATTAAGAAAGATGTTTCAACCTATGTATTATGGGTGGATCCCACTTTATGCATGGAATTGGCATTTTTATAGGAATTACTATAATTATGTCCATATACATGGATAAAGTGGGATACACTACACCCAGTATTAGTTACATGCTAAAGTAGATTGAGTGATACGCATCTACACTCTGTTGCATTATGCGCATAGGTTAAAATAGTAACGTTACTCAAACTGATATTACTTACTTTAACGTCTTTCATACTTGATTACTCTTGCGATCGACAACCGATTATGTAAATCGAAGTGAGGATTTATAACAACATTCTAGACGTTGCTGTTTTGCCAGTGTTGAAACTGAAGTGTAGGTTACTAAAGTTTTCCAGAGTTAAATTGATCTGAGGAAAGTTTAGCGCCCTCCGTAGTTGAGATCAAACGTTCGACTTTAATTACAAAGGTTCCTTCGAGTCCCGATGGGAATACTGTCAAACAAAAATCTCTTTATGAGACTTTTCCTAGTTTGGTTAGGACATTGCAGGCTTGATCACCTGATTGTCCTAAAAGAAAGATGACCTTGAGGATCCTGGTTGCTATCTACGGATGGAATCGTTATAACACTGACACCAGGGTTTGTGAGCTTGCTTTTCCCATGCGTATTAATTTTCATGTCTACAGATTCACATGTCTATGTAGGTAGACAAGTATCCCCCTGTAGAAAACTACCCTAAGTTATAAGTAGTCGGCTCTTACTATACCTAGTGGAGGATATGGATTGCACGTTGGAAGCATGGGAACCATAGTGTGCTGGGAGGCATGTCAGAGGCCATTTTTGGCTCTTTAATTTTAATTAAATCGGTCGTCGACTTTACAACTCCGTGTGAGTTAATAAAACTTGGTCGTTTCAATTAAAATATTTCCATCAAAATAACTCACGAAAAGCAAGGTCAAAGCCCTCATACTACATGAATATTTAAAAAAATAACATGGAAAATGAGTAGGCTTAAGAGACCTTACACATAAATATGTAATATTTCAAATAACTCACTAATATGTTACATAAACATATGCAGCATAAGGCGAGGCCGCGTATTTTGCAACTAAGTTGATAGACTCAAATAAGTCAATCACTTCAAAGTACCTATACTTCTCGTTTTTGATGTTAAGTGGAAACGAAATATTGACACTTTCAAAATGTATGAGGATAAAAAAAATATGAAACTTTGTGCTAATTTATTTACACACACAATTCGCCCTAAAGCGTCGGTGGTCTAGTCCATATCTAGAATCTTTAGGTACATGTGTTCTTTGTTAGAAGTTAGAACCCTTCTGGCTACGTCTCCCACGGTACCTATACGTAGTAAAAAAGTATATTTTGGAATATTCATAAGTTACGATTTAACAACAAGCTGGGGTTAAATTCATCCTTTTTTACGACATTATTAGCTGATAAAAATATACACAACATAATGCGCTTCTATTTAATTAATACCTATCAGTGCAAGTTCGGTGAAGAAACCAATAAAATCTGTCGCTAATTTGCAAACTCTTTGATTATTGAATAAAATCACTACACGGTCCTAACAAGATATTATAGAAACTAGTTTGTGGTGATAAAATTATGAATATAGATATGATAAAAAGGATCTTTGGTCGGCGAAACACATATAAAAGTGGTAGTATTTGGTTTAAATAGCTTGAGCCTTAGGAAGATTGGAAATATAGATTAAAATTTAGAAATAAGTTACCTCGATCGGAGGAAACTGAGTATGTGTGGAGGTTCAGAGGGCTTAACTGAATCTCGCCCACGGAATTTGTCTCCGTGATCCCGCCACATCGATTTTACCTGCAGCCTGCAGACGATAAGTTAATATTCCGAAAATAAATAATGAAAATATCAATTTCCTAACATAAATCACGATTTGTACAGTTTTCTTTTGACTCGGCGACTAGATTATTTTATACCAATTTTTACGAAAATTCTTGAACTAAATATCGGGTAGACCTAACCTGCGGTTGTCGACCCCTGCCGGGGTACGCTCGCGCACACATTGTCAAGTTGTGGTGACGAACCAGTGACTCCCGAACGGCTGTCTATAAGACCCTCTGCACCACCGATCCTCTATGACGATTTTTACATAGTTATGTACATATTACATATACACATATATACTATGTATGTACATAACAATGTAAAAATCGCCATAGAAGATATCTATATTTTAATGTTACTCTTAAGAAATATTAAACTTAATTTTACCTGATATAGATATATTTATTTTACCATTCATAATATTTTAATTTAGTCAGATGTAGGCATGATTTTTTTTTTATTGGTCTAGTCTATTCAAAGATGGGCAATCGGAAAAAAATATAAATATTCAATATTTATTTAAATATTTATAATTAACATTCATAGAGCAGTTTTGTTTATGTGAATGTTATAGATTATACAGGATTCAGGATGTATGTATATAGTTATCCAACAACGGTACTTGCGCACGCACAGGAAGACTTATATATTCGGTGGTGGATGATGTATTTATTTATGTATAGATTTTTTTTACTCAAAGGTTTTTTAATTTTAACTTTGTCCTAAACCTTACAAGCTGATAATATACAACGTATTATTGAAATAACGCGAAAAATATATCAAAAATAAAGGTGCACGTATGGATTTTTGGCATTATAAAATAAGTTTTATAAACTTAGCCATCCCATGAGACATTGTGCCTCATAGGTACATACAATAAAGTTCTAACATACGAGTATATTTTTTTATTTATTTTTTATTATTTTAATAAATGTAAGGTTACATTTTTAACGTAAATAACTCGCCAAACTTCACAGTTTGATGGTGAGACGCGCTCGTTTTCGCACATTTACCTTTACTAATTTCTATTTTCTATTTGTAGTACCTATCTTTCGAGTACTTACACTTGTAAGGTCGACCAAAAAAAGTGGTTTACCATTTTTCATTCAATTTCCTAGTTATCGAAAATTTCAATAAGGTTTATACTCGGTATCTGACAGATCGTTCTGCAAACGAAAATAGTCTTTGTTGTTCTATAATTAGCAACTGACATTCAACCTTTGAGTGATAAACCAATTTATCGGTTGACCCCACCTACTTGCCTCAAAATATGCAATTTTTATTTTTTTTAACATATCAAAAAAGAAAAACATTATCTAACGCCTATTAGTATTCTAACAGATAACGTCTGTCTACTTATATCTAACGCAAACAGACGCCATCTGCCAAAACACCAATAGGCCGAAGGGATATAAATATATAAAGTTCTATGAAGTTCTTTACTATTAAAAAAAGAAACACAAAAACAAACCTATTTTGTGTATCTTTATCTTTACTAATAAATAATTTCAACACTTTTCGGTGGCTTTGGTCGATGTTTTCTAGCCATGAATCATTTGTGATGCCACCCCCGCCTCCGAATGTGTTTAATAAATCGAAACCTGATAAAGTGACGTAGACCGAGCAATGAGGCCACCTGGCCGGGCCTTGTCTTATGTATGTATGAGCGTCGGTGGTCCATTGGCTAGGGCTCCATTCGGGAGACGCGGGTTTGAACCATACGATGTACAGAGGACAAACAAAGGATATAGCCAGGCCGCTTGAAACGGTTTGAATTTTCTAAAGAGATTTTTATATTTTTATATGAAATTTTGTTTACATATACCATGTATATTAGGTATAGTTTACCGAACTGTGTCAAATTGCACAATTATGGAAAATTTCATGACAAGGCAGAAATAATTACTAGAGAAAACTTAAACCGTTTCAATCAGCCTGGCCTGACTATATCCTTTGTCCTCTGTACCAATGTTTTAAATTTCGAATTAATGTGTAGGTAGGTATGTTTCATCAACAGCTCATATACGTCCCCACCGAGGGGCTCGAGCTTACCCTGAATTAGGGCGATTATGCCTTAGACCACCACGCTGGCCCAGTGCGGATTTGGACGTTTATTTTACGGTGATGGAAAACATCGTGAGGAAACCTCCTGCGAATAAATTCAAAGGTTATGTGTGAAGTCGACCAACCCGCACTGGGCCGGCGTGGTTGACTGATCGCCCTAATTCAGGGTCACTCGAGCCCCTCGGTGGGGACGTTTACCATTTATATTAAAAAGTTTAAAACTAAAAATGTCTTGCCCTGCGTTCCGAGACGCGCTGAAATCGATTAAAGCACCCGTAATCGCGTTCCGAATTACTGTCAGCTGTCAAAACTCATACGTTTTTTTGCTTTTCTGATCGCTGACAGCGCTGAAAGTCTGATTCGGAATGCGCCCATTATGTTTCAATCAATCAATAGCCTATTGCAGTCCACTGCTGGACGTAGGCCTCCTCAAGGGCACGCCACAGCGCACGATCACCCGCTTTCCTCATCCAGCCACCACCAGCGACCTTCCTCAGGTCATCAGTCCACCTGGCAGGGGGGCATCCCACACTACGTTTTCCGAGACGCGGTCTCCATTCGAGAACCCGTCTACGACGGTCACGTTGTATACCACCTATTATATTAATTTAGACCGATTCGACACTATTGTTTAAAATCATGAGCACAATGTTTATAGATTTTTATAGGGATGAATGGAGGAAGAAAACATACTGCGCCGACCCCAAATGATGGGATAAGGGCAAGCGAATGATGAATGTTTATAGATTTTTAGCAATAAAAATATTCTACAGATAACAAAATCTTGAGAATGTTAGCCATTGGCTTGAGAATTTATCACGAACATTTTATACGCTTCATAAAACTAATCAATGCTAAAAACTTCTATGAGTTACTAAAATACCTATGCGATAAATTTTAATAGAAATAAAAAGGAAGAATCAATTTGTCGCCGATTCTAAATAAAAGATAGGTACCTACCTTCTTAAATTATTATTCTATTTTTTTATATTTTGTTACGTGTTTAGTTTTATTTTATTTTAAACATACTTGTCTTAAAATGTGTTACTGAAATCATGCAAAACCTTGCAGATGGTTGAAACTGAACCACTTTATTGTACCACAACTATTTGAAAACAGAAAAAAGGATCAACTTGTATGCAACATTCACACAAAATATCACGCTCATATCTCCGAAGGGGTGAGCAGAGCTTTAGTGGGCTCCAAGGAGCACTCACTACAACCGTATTTGGCAATGTTTTTGGGTTAAGATTCCGTATAACAGTAACTGATCTTCATGTTTCTTAGTGCACCTAGTGACAGGTCGCCAGCCTGTCGCCGGCACTATAAACCCAAATCTCTTATTCGCGCTTTACGACACCTATAGAAAGACATGGGTTGGTCCGATTTTAATGCCGGGATAAAATGACAATTAAAAAAATATTTTCGAGAGTTTCAATAAATTGTGAAATACCTAAGTTGTTCAGCTGGTCTGAACTACCACTCCTAGAGGCTTTGTGTCATTGACTGACTGGACAATTGTATAAAAGTTACATAAGTGTTTTTAATAGGAGATCACGATTACCAAAATCGGTCAGGAACCAATATCATTATTATTTTATAGTCATTTAAGAGCCCTGACACGATCTATTTATAATATTACCTATTATAAATCATAAACAGTAATTTAGATGATCGTAACAATTTATTTTGACATCTATTTAATCGGTTTCTGTTATCCTAATTTAACACGGTTGGCATTTTAATCTTGTAGTTTAACAAGAACAGGTAGCCAGGTTGGGGTGGTAAATTTAATCATTGGTCTTTTTTTTTAATTTCAATCATTGCTCTGGATAGGTTTTACTTACACATTCGTATGTAGAAAATATTGATGGTTTGTATTAATTGTATATCAGTGCTGCTTAATGGACAGGTGAGGAATTAAAGAAAAAGTGAATACTGAATACCTAAATAATCTTAATATTTATTAAGCTTCCGCGACAGACACTCGTTATACAGCGTAAGTACCTTTATATTCGGCAGTAGACTAGTTAAAATACATTAAATCGAAATGTCGTCTGTGAAAATCAATAGGTGATTTATCTAACCATCCTATTTTTCTGCGATGGTTCAGTCTACTTATTAATTAGTAAATTTATAATGAATAAACTTTGTAATACGGAAATAATCATCTTTAAAATGTCTGATTAATATTCATTTAAATATGCATACTTAACTAGAGCACCTTGAGCAAAAAAGTGACAGTTAATAAGTAATGGTTTTTTTAATATTACATTACGATTTAAGTGTGTATAACCAATATACACACGTACATCGTACGAGGTTTTTCAACACACTTGCGTTGCGAGGAAACAAAATAAAAAAATATGAAAAAAATACTTACAAAGAAAAGATTTGAGAAAAATGGCGCGCAGATTATTTTTTGCCGTAGCTGCGTGAAAACGTTGGCAAAGACGCTAAAGCTACATACAGCCAAGTTTTTTAAATACCAAATAAACTGAATTTTATTATTAAATAACACAAATAATTGTCAAGTTTTAGACAAAACTAAATAATATTATGAAAATAAACGTTTATTTATTATATTTTAAGTAATAGAGTTTATTAATTAAAACATATTTACATAGACATTGTTTCTATGACAAACCTTTGCCGATTAAAAAAAAAAGCAAACCGTGAATTTTCTATATTCTATAACTCACGGTTTGCGTTTATAACACACGCGTGTTTTATGAACTGCTTTATGTATCAAAAACCTGTGAAATAAGATCCACTTTATGAGCAAGTGTGTTGAAAATAATATTACTACTTTATACGAAGTGACATTTATTATATGAAAAGAGCGTCGGTGTTGTAGTCCGTTGCCGGGAGACGCGGGTTTGTTTCCGACCACGTTTGAATGTTTAGTTAGTGCGGGTTAGTATTTTAGAATATTGAAGTACGTTTATTCGACGCTCTTTACAGTGAATCAAAACATCAATCGTGAGGAAACCTGCACACTCCTGCGAAGAAATTCAAAAGTTTTTTGTTGTGAAGTCGACCAACCCGCACTTGGCCAGCGTGGTCGACTAAGCCCTAATTTGGAGACGTAAATGAGCTGTTGATGTTGAAAAATTTTAAACTTGTCGATCTTGGACAGAATTCGAAACCGCATTTCCTAGCCTAATCCTAGGTAACCCGGGCCGGACACAGGCGAAAATCGACGAAACACGGATTTTAATTTTTCGCTTCGTTAAAAATATAATTAGATATTCGCCAACAGACATATACATTGTTTTTATCAGTTCTTTAAAAAAAAACACTTTTAGGAAATTTTAAGACCATCTTCGGTCAGTGGCCAATTAATAGTCAACAAACGACTTATTAACTAAATTATTATTCCAACTAACGTGCTAATTTACTAAACACTTTTATGTTTTTTTTATCCATTAAGTACAAAATAATAAAAATGTCAAAGTAGCCTGATAAAATCTACTTATAACCTTCTATAACAAGTTTGGAATCAATTTCACAATTATTATTTTCCTTTAAAGAATACCTAATATAAGTGTGAAAGTTTGTACGTTTGGATCTTTGTTCCTCAATCTCACAAAAACTGCTGAACATATTTAGATGAAACTTAGTACAAAGATATTTCTTAACATGGATTAACACATACTTTGCGGGAAAAAAGTCCTATACTCACGTGAAAAATCTTAAACTACGCGAACGTAGTCGCGGGCGACAGCTAGTTAGTATATATTATGCGAGTTTAACTGGCACTTGACCTGTTTATTTGTATTAAATTGATAGTAATAATAATATAACATAGCCATCACGTTTCACATGCAAATAAGCAATTAAATTACTTATTTTCAAACATAGTTTCTAATCTGTTTTTAACTAGTTTTCGGCCACTATTTAATTTATTTATATTTTATAGGTTTTTTCACCAACATACCTATATACCTACAATATGAACATTTTCCTGTTGATTAATAATTTTATCACGTTGGCATTAAATTATTTAAATTATAATGATACTAGATAGATAGGTTTATTATGATACAAGTGTGGTAAGTAAGTTTTTATAAACGGGAAGAGTTTTAAGTCGGAAGTAGCACTACAAAAATATAATCGACGTCAGTAAGTGTATTTGAAGAGGATTATTCTTGCTGTCCACGAAGCAACTTTTTTGTAAATAGGTACCTAATGAGGATTAAAAAAAAAACATTTCGTCTTATTTAAGATAGGTCTTTCTGTATTCTATTTTTTTTTTAAGTGCAAATTAGGAAGATTTTAGAAAGTGCCTATACAAAGATGTGTGTGCGTGCCTTTTATAATGTCCGTTTTATCCGCGTCATGTTATATTATTTTCTCTCTTCCGCAGGTCTACTGGAAGATATTTCCTTGGAAATAGGTAGGCCTGTTGTGTGTGTCGTTTTACTGTATGTTTTATCTTTGCAATCTTTATTGTGTACAATAAATGGTTAAATAAATAAATAATGCAAATGTAGGTAAATACCACTTTAGTGTAAAATGGTTATTTTATACGGATACCACGATAAGTGAGTCAGCATTTTAAAATTGATTACTTATGGGCATATTCATAAAGCAGCTTTTTGAGTAATATTATAATTTCTTGAATTATACGTATTAAATATTAGAAATATTCAATTTTAATACGCACGGTTAAGTTTAACTGGCCATCAAGGACAACACTAATAAGGCACTTTATTTACAAACTTCTGTGAGTTTTACGACTTTGGAATATTATTAAATTAGATAGATAATAGAATAATTTTCTTTGATAACTTAGTTAATTAGTGAGTCAATATAAAATAGCTAACGGGCCGATCTTATTCGATCGTATAGGTTTAATTTTAACGAAGTATTTTTCTACTATCTACGAGTACTAATTTGTGGTGGTTACTTATTTTTTTTATTTTTAAGTACATCAGTCCACATAGCTAGGCGTTGTTGTTGAATCTGTACTTAGACATGGGTCGAATTGCTTAGGTATATTATAATCCTACCTCCTTCACTCCAAAAAATTAAATAATAAAGCTAACGCAGAAAAGAAATTAAAAAATTAAAGTTGTATAGCAGAAGAAATTTAGGGAAAAACAAAATTATAAAGAATCCTATCAGAAATCAATTTAAATAAAATGCAACGTTTAGAATAACGCAAAACCTATGAACCTGAACAACTTTTAATTTTTTGTATTTTTTCGACAATAATATTTCGATGTCGATGAAGGCTACGAATGATAAAAGTTTTTCAAACATGACTTACCACGAAAACTCCAACTGCAATCTGCATCTTGGAAATTAGGCTGCAACCAGCAAGTTACCAAGTCCAAATTTTTAAAAAAGTTGCTTTTCGCGCCACTCCGCTTCCCGCGCTGCACTGACAGTTCAAACTTTTAATTCCTCTTTAAAAGTCGAACACATTCGACCTTCAATTCGATTAAAAAACAAAAACGCGGTGTTCAATATTTAAATTCTAGTCTGAAAACAGATCTTTGTTTTTTTTTATTTTTAATGGCAAAGGAGTGTGTGTATGCGTGCGTTCGCGCGGGTACTAGGGTTCTTACGATCGAAGCTTAGTATTATAGAGGTAAGGCAGGTATTGCGACCTGTGACCTCTGACGGTAGCGCTACTAGAGGCTCTGTTGACATTTCTGTGTGAACTTTTACTGGCATCTTTGAGTGAATTGAGATCGAACAATTTATGGATACGGATCTTGAAGACATGAAAAGTAGGCGCCAGAAATAACTTTTCATGCAACAAAAAAACATAGTATTTGGTTTAAGGGCATTTTAGTAGATTAATTTAGAATGTATTTAATAGTACATTACTGCCGCGGCCGCAATATTAGTTATTGTTGGACGAGGACACGTTTAAAATCCGAGCCGCAAGCGAGGACTTTTATTGTGTACGAGTCCAGCAAGAGTTATTGCGGCCGAGGCCTGTATAGTGCTTTTCTCTGAAATATGCAAGGAAATTATAAAATACTAAAAAAATTAACGAACCTTGGATTTGGATGTCTACTCGTATCGTACTAAACTTATAAGTTCTAACATTTATCACTTTAACCTCTACTTCGACTACTTAAACCATTCATTGTTATAATATTTCCCTAATTCAATGATAAGTTAACTCCACCATGAAAAATAAGTAACAAGATAGTACGATAAAATTAAGAGATGAAAATTACAAACCGCCATATTGCGCGCTTTTCTTTTTTTTGTTCTGTGCCAGTGTCATACAGAGCATACAGCCAACTCCAAGATTCATATAAAATTTGAATTTAGAACATAAGAGTATGCTGTAAAAAGACTCGAAAACATTGCTAGACGAAAGTTACTTTGCCGGCCTATGCCGTTTGAGGGCACAGTCCTGGCCGCTGTTTTGTATGGGGCAATGTTTCGTCCAAAAATAAGTTACTTCGCGTATTGTTTTTTGGCAGTAATGATCACATTTTCGAGCGTGTCGGAGAAAAACCTATTTTTTTAAATACTATAATAATAAAAGTTAAGTAAAAAAACAAATTCCCATTGAAACTCGCAGCAGTTGCACTGGCTGGTGAACTGGTCAAGTTATGCTATAAATGTGCGCAGTTTCTGTACGTTTGGAAAGGCTAGCAGTTAATAGAAACTAGTAGGCACTTGCTTAATTCATCATCATCATCAACTGCTCATAAGCTCATAAGCGGGTGAGTGGACTGCAATAGGCTGATTGATTGATTGAACAGCTCATATACGTCGTCCCCACCGAGAGGGTACTTGGTTGCGTACAGGGGTAACAAAATACTGTTGTATTTTGAAATGAAATGAAATGAAATGAAATAAGTTTATTTGCATGAACACAGTAATTGTTACAATTATTGCGGTCCTTGTATTCAACCTGTGTGCAGGTGTGCAAATTTTACATTACATTATAGTTATTTATGTTAATTATGTTTATATTCTAAAAAATCTTTCACACTGTAAAAACATTTGATGTTGTCTTATTCAGGGTAAGCCCGAGCTCCTCAGTGGAGACGTTACCTACGTATATGAACCGGTCATCGTCGTGTGGATTGTAAGGTCGACAACCGACCTCACAAACTTCGGTCTGCCACTGGCTTGGCTCGCTTACCTAACGACTACTTCCATGGATAGTAGCCGGGACCCTTAACGTGCGTTACAAAGCACGGAATAATCTTATTTTTCGGAGATTTAGATGATTCAGGCTGTAATCAGAACCAAACTGAGGAAACTTTCACAAAGAAAGACTATTAAAGAAAGTGTCCCACCCACGGAAGATCTTAATTCGATCAGTCAAAGTCAAATTTTTTAATTCGAATTAAGATTTTTACAAATCTTTTTTCGACGTCAAAGCTATCATGGATGGCACGTTCACTACCAGTGTACGCCCTCTGTGGAGAAGAACGGCCAGAAAAAACTCCACAGAAAAATATTATTATCTGTAGTGCCCTGCCGGGTTCATAAATAGTCGTCAGCAGCTCATATACGATTAGAGCCTTCTCCGAATTAGAGCGATTAGGCCTTAATCGTTCCCACTGGTCCAGTGCGGCTCGATCGCCTTCGCACACGACCTTTGAATTTCTCCGCAGAAAAGTACAGGTTTCCTCACGTTGATGTTTTCCTTCACCATTAGAACGTTGATTAAATTCGTAATTCGAAAACACATTGGTGAGGATCGAACCCGTGTCGTTCGGATGAGAGGCAGCGGCCATAGCTACTTCACCACCGACGCTCTACTTTTTTTTAGAAAATGGTGTCAATATAATTATGATTTGATTTTAAGAGTATTTCGATTACATACGAGTAGTTCCTACACACACCGTGAAATTTAACTGGTTGTTTTTCGTTAAATGGCACTCCATTCCATCAGTCCATTAAACTAAATAACTTTCCCCAAGGAAAAAATGGCCCGTTCATACAAAACCGCGCGGCTAGCTGATCGATTTACTATGGGGGAAGCAATATTTTTTTTCAATTGCTAGCCCATGTTTCTTGGGGAAAGTTGTTCAGTTTAATAGACCGAACACTCCATTTAACGAAAAACAACCAGTTAGTGTATATATACAATTTATAGTTTTATTGTAATTTCTTAATTCTTTTCTCATTAAGCACATTACAAATTGCATGAAAATTTTACAATCTTTTTTCTCTAATCTATCGTACCGTTAAACCAATTGATTTAAGTTTAATTTAGCTAAATAGATACACACGCAACATAAGTAAGCTAAGCTTGTTACAAGTATGAAAAGGGCTCGGAAAGGCTTATTAATTAGACATGTTTGGAAACCGACATTTTAACGACCTCTTTCTTTGATGAAAAGATTAAATGAAACGCAATAATGTGATTATTACGAGTTTAGTAATGTTTATTACGAGTTTCTTTTGCAAATCATGATTATAGTTTATTGAATTAATCAAGAATGATTAACAAATCTTTGCCATGTGGTGACGGCAGAGTAGAATACATTAGTCACCAACCCCTACTCTTCCCGTGGGTGTCGTAAGAGGCGACTTAGGGACTACACATTGAACAGGGAACGGGCAGCAGCGCTCTCTGATACAGTAACCTTTTAATCTGCGATCTCCAACCCGCCTGCCAAGCGTGGAGATTATGGCAAAACCCTCCACTTAAGTGGAGGAGGCTCATAGTCCAGCAGTGGACTGTAACGGGCCGTTGATGATTAACAAATCTTCAATAAGTAATCAACAGCTCATATACGTCCCCACCGAGGGGCTCGAGCCTACTCTGAATTAGGGCGATCAGGTCTTAGTCAACCATGTTGGCCCAGTGCGGATTGATCGATTTCACACACAACCTTTGAATTTCTTCGCATTAAGTAATAATCGAAACCTATTGTTCTACACATCGCATCGACGAGGAAAATTATATAATGTATAATTTTTTTTAGATCTCGACCTAAAAAAGCAGCTCATTTAATTTAGCCAACATTCACATAAGAACTTTGTGATCATCGAGTTCAAAAATCAAAATCGGTCCAGTAGAATAGCCGTAAAAACGTAATAAGCAGACCGACAGACAAAGATACTATCGAATTTATAATATTTTGTACCAAACAGTCATACACAAAACTTATAATTAAAAATAATTTTACAAATTTTAATATTGAATTCATTTCGGTTTTAACCATTTCAACCATTCTATTACTAGTTTACCGCGACTTCAAAAATGATGGTTCTTAATTCGTCGTAATGTTTTTTAATGTGCTATAATTCAGTCAGGAGTGGTCCATTAAAGATAAAGATATGACATGAGTCAGCCTAGGAGACATGGTTACAGGGCAGTTCGACTTTTAAGATTGCAAAGGCTTATTAAAAAAAAAGATGTCTTAAGGAGGTTTTTATTTTTTAAAGTTCTATAAAGTTTATACAAATAAGCCTACGGACCACCGACAGGGCAGTCGCATCCGTAAAAATATCCAACACAACGCGTGGGCGCAGCATCCGATATCAGCCTTGTGGTATTGTGTTACTAATTCGGAGACATCACTTAAAGGATAGTTCACACTATTAAAACATCCGTCACTTCATAGGAACGAAATAAGGAAAAGGAAAATATATCTATCACTCACATAACAAACACAAATAGATATTATTTCTAGTGCATTTTTACTTGAGAGTTTGGCAGTATAACAAGATCGCTAGGATTCTTTCAAAATGTTCCTTCTTCAGAGAATGTTAGCTTATAATCTAATCTAAAACTAATTTGCTGTTATTTAGTTCATTTTCCATTTACTATTACATTTACGTATAGCGGAAGGAACAAAAAAATGTAATTAATTTCATTGGTATTCGCTCTCTCATACAAAAGACATCAACGCGGTATATTTAGTACCTACCTATTGTATGTTTTAAGATTTTCGAGGTTATTCACTACACTAAAACCATACACAAAACTTATTATTAAAAATAACCAATTGTATTTATAGAATTCAACTATTTTTTAAACTTTCTTCACTTTTCGCTTTTTTTTAATTTTGGGGTTAATTTCGAATGACTGTGATTGAATATTTGCTGAATTTCTTTGCAGGAATGAATTTGAATGAATTTCACCGTAAGAACTTCAAATTATATGAATTTGCTGAATTTGCAGCAAATGAATTCAAACATATGAATTTGAAATTCCGAAACACATTGGCACGTAAGTAGTGGGTTTCAAACCCGCATCTCCCGGACGGCAGGCAGCGGGCCTAGCGACTACACCACAGAAAATCTATAGTAAGTACTGTTTGTTACTAAATGTCGTCACCAGTATTTGTAGCAAATACTATAATAAATAAATAAATCAATATATTTCAGGCGCAAGAACCCATAGCTAGACTTAAATATTCCTGTTTTGAAAGAATGATTTATTTTGGTAGTATTGTAAAAGGTTAAAATATTATGTACCTAACTACTTTTCGTATGAGATAAATAAATAACTTTATACGGTTTCACTAACATTACCTATATATTTACAGACAGACATTATCGTAAAAAAAAAGTTTGGAGTGTGCACGCATCATTAGAAACACAAACAGCAAGAATATTTACATGTTTATTGGTAAATTTCTTTACAACAACATGACGAAATTACATTCTTGATAATGACCTTAGCAAATGTTTTTAGAACGAATTTTACATATTCATAACACCTTTCATATAAATCGAGCCATCATCGGTCAAATTAATCTATTTATTAACGGAATTCTTCATTTGAATGTTTCAACACTTTCTTACAGTCTCCGAGTAGTATAGCTGAGGTTCTAGGTTCGAATCCCGGTCCAACAAAAACTACTTTGTGAGATTGTCCCGTTGTTGGTTAGGACAATCGAAGCATCACCTGATTGCCCTAGAAGATAAATTGTTCCGTACTTCGAAAGGCATGTTAAACCGATGTCGGTGCCGGGTCATTAGTACCTATGGTTATTAATTAGCCATGTCAGAAGCTTTTGGCAACTCCATTATACGGAGACCAGGACTGTGGTCAAAATTACTAGTTCTCACAGACTTATTTCCATAGCAACTTCTTCCACGTAACCCCTTGACTTAGAAAATTGAAGTGATGATAAAATCTATTTTGAAGGTTAAGGAAATTTTGAATTTGGAAAATTTCTAGTTATTTTATTACAATAGATAGGTACTTACAAATGACCACTATCAAATTATTTGTGGTAAATAGTAATTAGTATAAAATTCAATAGTTGATACAGTCGACCACACATCTAAAGCCATCACAGAAGCTGATATAAAAATATTATATTATTATGCATCAAAACAAGACATCTCTTCGTCTACAGTTTGTATCAAGACAGGGGCCAAAGCGGATCATCAACAGCTCATATACGTCCCCAACGAGGGGCTCGAGCCTACCCTGAATTAGGGCGATTAGGCCTCAGTCGACCACGCTGGCCCAGTGCGGGTTAGTCGACTTCACACACAACCTTTGAATTTCTTCGCAGGAGTGTGCAGGTTTCATCACGATGTCTTCCTTCACCGTAAGAGCGTCAAATAAACGTACATTATGAATTCGAAATTCGAAAACACATTGGTACGTGGTGGGGATCAATCCCGCGTCTCCCGGACGGAAGGCAGCGGCCCTAGCCATTAGACCACCGACGCTCTTTTATGCCAAAGCCACAGCGGATGGGCAGTCAATTTGGCAGTTAGTGGCCACATCTGTGTGGATTGAAAGACCGTTCTTTAAGAAAGAAATATCGTTCTTCTCCACAGAGGGCGTACCACTGGTAGTGAACGTGCCATCCATGATAGCTTTGACGTCGAAAAATGATTTGTAAAAATCTAATTCGAATAAAATTATTTTGATTTTGATTTTATTGATTGACAAATGCCAGACTGTCGTACGGTCGACTTTACGTACATCGTAAGGGTCTACGCAGATGGACCGCATGTGAACTGCATACTAGCTGGGACGGGCCCACCATATAACATACCATATCACCAGTACTGTGGTACCACCGGTGTTATGGTGGAATTGGGAGTTTGCATGCATTCGGAGTGCTTCAATACGACTGGATCGAATAACTGGACTGCACTCTGACTTTATTATTGTAAATGCAGCTGTAAAAATACAGTCTGTTTATCTAACTGCAACAGGACTACATCAATATCAGAGATTGGATAAGGGTGACTTTTTTAAACTAGATTTTGCGTCGTGACATGAAAAAAGATTTGCATAAAATAATAATAAGGAGAGCGCTGCTGCCCGTTCCCTGTTCAATGTGTAGTCCCTAACCTAAATTTAATCTGCGATCTCCAACCCGCCTGCCAAGCGTGGAGATTATGGCAAAACCAAACACTTAAGTGGAGGAGGCTCATAGTCCAGCAGTGGACTGTAACGGGCCGTTGATAATAATAAGGAAAATGAGGTAGGTAATCGTTAATAGGTACACGCTCAATATTCCAGCCCTTAGTATTTCCTTGCTAATAAGTAAGTAGGTAACACTTTGCAACATAATAGCAGACATTACTTCATTTCGTCATATCAACAGTTGCACTCGACTGCGATATTGCGATCGAAATGTAGCCCGTCTGTTAGACCCTTTATCATCAAAGTAAAGCAAAAATATGTTCTCGACTATTAGTAAATGGATATTTACCAAAAGTAATTAGAAATTGCCCTCAGAAAGCCATTATTTAATTACCGATTGATAAGTCACGTGCATTGTTTCTTAATGACGAAAAAGGTATAAATAGTAATGTACTGATGTATTTAATTCAGTTGCAGTTCTTGCTTCCGCGCGTGTTCGAATTTTAAAATAATAAAAATAACTTTATTTCAAGCAACTAACAAAAACTGTTGGTATTAGGTTTTTAGGCATACGCATTGAGCCCCCAAGCAAAATGTCTCCAACGTTTGTGAGACGACAAAAATTTCTTTCACTGGAAAGTGTTTTTGAAGAAGGAAAATTGTCTGCAAATAGGTAATACCTACAATTTTTAAATATTTTCTTTTTGTTTTTTTTTTCTTTGGCTTGGTGCGCTTGCACATCGCCACAAAAATGTTTTTTGTTGATTTGTAAAAGGTTTTTATGAAACGCAAAAATTTTGTTTTGGAATGTCTTGAATTGACGACAAAAAATGGGTCGCGCCAGTTTCGCTCTCTACCATCGCCCTCGATACTGGAAGTGTTGTTGAAGTCAAGTGGTAATTTTTTTTCTTTTGGCACATTTGTTTATAAATGTCGTCAAATCGAATTGACAGCAACTTGGGTCTGCAAAGTCAAGCACCTAGAATGCTTTATGTATTTTTTTCTGTGTTGGCCACTTAATCGTCTTTCATAAATTGAAATATTCATTTCAAAAAGCTAGCTCGCCATCTGTAGCTACTAGCTACTACTTCGCTATGTGTTACTTGACACCTAACATATTCTTACTCTATTTAGTTTGATTTGTGAGTTTGATGCAGAATTTTTATTTAATAAACTTTACGATAAAAATTCTATATCGGACCGTACGATCATACTAATAAAACAAGAGTTCGAATGGAATATAATAATTTTGAGTTGTGTTTTTGGTTTGAAGCTTTGTCATCACATACATTTTCATAACATATCTTAAAATTTTGAAATACTTTCCTTTTCTTTTTTCTTTCTTTGGCTTGGTGCGCTTGCACAGCGCCACTAACAAAACTGTTTTTGGTTGATTTGTTTTTAAGAAACCCAAAAATTTTGTTAAATGTCTTGAATGAAGGTTCATGAGATTACAAAAAAATGAGTCGGGCCAGTTTCGCTCGCTACCATCGCCCTCGATACTGGAAGTGTTGTTGAAGTCAAGTGGTAATTTTTTTGCTTTTGGCACATTTGTTTATAATTAATGTCGTCAAATCGAATTGACAGCAACTTGGGTCTGCAAAGTCAAGCACCTATCATGCTTTATGTATTTTTTTCTGTGTTGGCCACTTAATCGTCTTTCATAAATTGAAATATTCATTTCAAAAAGCTAGCTCGCCATCTGTAGCTACTAGCTACTACTTCGCTATGTGTTACTTGACACCTAACTTATTCTTACTCTATTTAGTTTGATTTGTGAGTTTGATGCAGAATTTTTATTTGATAAACTTTACGATGAAAATTCTATATCGGACCGTATGATCATACTAACAAAACAAGAGTTCGAATGGAATATAATAATTTTGAGTTGTGTTTTTGGTTTCTAGACGGAAAGTCTTTTATTACCAGAAAAACTTTTCTCTTATATTTTACATACATTTTCATAACATATCTTAACATTTTGAAATATTTTCTTTTTTGTTTCTTTGGCTTGATGCGCTTGCACATCGCCACAAACAAAAATTTTTTTTGATGATTTGTACAAGGTTTTTATGAAACCCAAATTTTGTTAAATGTCTTGAATGAAGGTTGATGAGATAACAAAAAAATGGGTCCCGCCGGTTTCGCTCGCTCGATACTGGAAGTATTCTTGGAGTCAAGTAATATTTTTTTTGCTTTTTGTACATTTGTATTAGTCGTGGAATCGAATTGACAGTAAACTGTTTAGTTTAGTTTATTTAATCCTTAACAATTTACATCGTGTTGGACTAAAACAATAATAAAAATTTGACTTAAATTACTCGTAGATAAAACATGTTACGGGTCAGATAGCAAAAACCTTTTTAAAAAAAAAGGAATATAATTTTATTTATAATAATGGTTACAATAATATCGAATAGTTACAATGATGTCGACCTCTTCGTTTGAGTTCGGAAATAGTAATGTCCTAATCAATAATATTCTGCCATATATAGCTACACTCATTAAGTTATTTACAAAGCTCAAAATGTTTACAGGACTTGCTAAATACATATGATCAGATAACTATACCTAGTTAATGATTTATTAAACAAAGTTCAAAGATTATGTGATGATACATAATTTACTAACTACTGCGAGAAATAAACAGAGACGAATGATAGGACAACAGTGATTACATAATGGGTTACTAACAAATGACAAGAGTAAATAAATAAGCAACACAAATCGTATCTCTAATATGTAACAAACAGCAACTTGGGTCTGCAAAGTCAACACCTAGAATGCTTTTTGTATTTATTTTTTCTGTGTTGGCCACTTGGTCGTCTTTCATAAATTGAAATATGCTAGCTCGCCATCTGTAGCTACTAGCTACTACTTCGCTATGTGTTACTTGACACCTAACATATTCTTACTCTATTTAGTTTGATTTGTGAGTTTGATGCAGAATTTTTATTTGATAAACTTTACGATAAAAATTCTATATCGGACCGTACGATCGTACTAGCAAGAGTTCGTATAATAATTTTGAGTTGTGTTTTTGGTTTGAAGCTTTGTCATCTTTACATACATTTTCATAACATATCTTAAAATTTTGAAATATTTTCTTTTTCTTTCTTCTTTCTTTGGCTTGGTGCGCTTGCACAGCGCCACTAACAACAAGGTTTTTATGAAACCCAAAAATTTTGTTAAATGTCTTGAATGAAGGTTCATGAGATTACAAAAAAATGGGTCGGGCCAGTTTCGCTCGCTACCATCGCCCTCGATACTGGAAGTGTTGTTGAAGTCAAGTGGTAATTTTTTTTTGCTTTTGGCACATTTGTTTATAAATGTCGTCAAATCGAATTGACAGCAACTTGGGTCTGCAAAGTCAAGCACCTAGAATGCTTTTTGTATTTATTTTTTTTATATTGGCCACTTGGTCGTCTTTCATAAATTGAAATATTCATTTCAAAAAGCTAGCTCGCCATCTGTAGCTAGCTACTGCTTCGCTATGTGTTACTTGACACCTAACTTATTCTTACTCTATTTAGTTTGATTTGTGAGTTTGATGCAGAATTTTTATTTGATAAACTTTACGATAAAAATTCTATATCGGACCGTACGATCGTACTAGCAAGAGTTCGAATGGAATATAATAATTATGAGTTGTGTTTTTGGTTTCTAGACGGAAAATATTTTAATTACCAAAAAACTTTTGTTCTCTTATATTTAACATACATTTTCATAACATTCTGGTTCATTCTCCAACGGATCTTGATCAATTTGGTTCTCTTGTTGGACATTTAACTTTCTGTGGATATTCAGCACTTTAGTTGCAGTCTTAACGAAATGTTTTTGATTTGATTTGTGATTCGTATTGTATCTAATACTTTTGATGATTTTCATATCAAATAAAAATTTATTTGTTTTATTTAAGCAGCTATAAAACAACAAATGTTTTCGTCTATAATTTGTTGATCAAAAGATCATTACAGTTATTTTATTGATGACTTATTTGAGGTTGTTTTGCATTAGCTAATTCTTGAACAACTTTAGTAATTCGTACATCTGTTACGCTGTTACGAGCCCGATAGCAAAAACCTTTTTAAAAAAAGGAATATAATTTTATTTAAAATAATGGTTACAATAATATCGAATAGTTACAATGATGTCGACCTCTTCGTTTGAGTTCGGAAATAGTAATCTCCTAATCAATAATATTCTGCCATATATAGCTACACTCATTAAGTTATTTACAAAGCTCAAAATGTTTACAGGACTTGCTAAATACATATGATTAGATAACTATACCTAGTTAATGATTTATTAAACAAAGTTCAAAGATTATGTGATGATACATAATTTACTAACTACTGCGAGAAATAAACAGAGACGAATGATAGGACAACAGTGATTACATAATGGGTTACTAACAAATGACAAGAGTAAATAAACAAGCAAAACTAATCGTATCTCTAATATGTAACAACGCGACAGTGAGTTGTTTTTAAATCAATTTTATTTATTTTCACAAGAATATAGAGTTACAATGTAGTTTTTACCTTGAATTCGGAATACCATTACAAGGAGCGAACCATTTATACACAGGGTGATTAGTTAAAAAGTCGTCGAATCGAATTGACAGCAACTTGGGTCTACAAAGTCAAGTACCTAGAATGCTTTTTGTATTTATTTTTTCTGTGTTGGCCACTTGGTCGTCTTTCATAAATTGACGAAGGAGCATCGGACATACTTATCTTAAAATTTTGAAATATTTTTCTTTTTTTTTGGCTTGGTGCGCTTGCACATCGCCACAAAAAAAATGTTTTTTGTTGATATGTACAAGGTTTTTATGAAACCCAAAAATTTTCTTAAATACGGAATACCATTACAAGGAGCGAACCATTTATACACAGGGTGATTAGTTAAAAAGTCGTCGAATCGAATTGACAGCACAAAGTCAAGTACCTAGAATGCTTTTTGTATTTATTTTGTTCCGTCGTGGGTAAAACATTCTATATCGGACCGTACGATCATACTAAAGAGTTCGAATAGAATATAACAATTTTGAGTTGTGTTTTTGGTTTCTAGACGGAAAACCTTTTATTACCAAAAAAACTTTTGTTCTCTTATATTTTACATACATTTTCATAACATATCTTAACATTTTGAAATATTTTCCTTTTCTTTTTTGTTTCTTTGGTATGGTGCGCTTGCACAGCGCCACAAACAAAAATGTTTTTGTTGATTTGTGCAAGGTTTTTATGAAACCCAAAAATGTTGTTAAATGTCTTGAATGAAGGTTCATGAGATTACAAAAATGGGACGGGCCAGTTTCGATCGCTCGATACTGGAAGTGTTCTTGGAGTCAAGTATTTTTTTTTCTTTTGGCACATTTGTATTAGTCGTCGAATAGAATTGACAGTTTAGTTTATTTGATCCTAACAATTTACATTTGTTACGCGGTAGTGACAAAAAGAGTTTTTAAAAGAAATTACTTTATTTATTTTACAAGGATATAGTTACAATGTAGTGGTTGCTTAGAATTCGGAGTACAGAGTGTGCCAATTATTACAAGGAGTGGACCTTTTATACATAAGACAAGTGATTAGTCAAATAATTTTTACAAAACGTTAAGAAGAGTGATTATTAAATGACAAATACAAACAATATCAAAGTCTATGAGAATAGTAAACTAATTTAGTAAAAGAGACACTTAGGAAAATTAAAGTTAAATGAATTAGTTCTTATCTAAACTTAATATATAGTAAGTAAACAAACAAATAAAGAATGAATAATATAATAATAGTAATATTATAGGTACGTACCCTAGCTAATATCTAACATCCCCCCCCCTTAGAACAAAGATTGGGCGTTAGTAACGGACGATCTTTGAGTTGGAGTCATGTCGTCGTCTTCTTCGTGTTCGGTCATGCATGATGTTGATTTTGACATTGGTTGACGGCATATGGGACCCATTGGGATAGCCACATCCAAATGTGTGGAATTGCGTCTTCTGGAAGTCTCGAAACAGTTGTTGAATATTTGAATGAGCCCACCTTCTTGTCGTTGACGTCGTCGTCCGGAAATAAATCCGTTAGGGCAGCGGTTGCAGCATTTAATCATTAAATAAAAGGTCATAATTATACCAATTGTAAAGTAGATCCAGGAAAAGCTATTTTTGTGGCGTTGTATAAATGTTTGTTCTTTGATGGTCTTAAGTTCTTCGGAATAATCATTCAAATGATTTTTTATTTGTCTGAGTGAATCCAAAGGCATTTCGTTAATGGAGATTGGAATCAATTTCGGTGCATAAATATGTTTGTATTCATCGAAGCAGTCATCGTTTTTGGTGTAGCGCCAGTGGTATGTTTTTTGAAGCTAGGGTCAATACTTTTAATGTTATCGTGCGTAACAGAATAGCGTCATTTATGGACCGCATCCGCGCATCCACGAATGAAATAGTTGTGGGTTTTTCAGACCTGATGGTGGCCACCACCACCTACCAAAAATGGCTTGACCTGGCAGCCTAGTGATGCCCCTGCATGTACTTTTCTTTTTTAATTTTAGTTTTTAGTTTAGTTTGTAACTAATATGGATCCCTGGTCTGAATTAAAGAATTATTATTATATCTTGAACTATTATAGGATAGGTGATGTTTTCCTCAGATGTATGGAAAGCCGATAATGTGCTGTATCCAGTATGCAATTCTCAGTTTTCTGGTATGGATATGATACCAGATCCTTGTAGCTTGTGACGAGACGAGATGCTTCTTGGTTGCATTGAAGTACGCTTTGGATTTCTTTGCTCAATATGAAAAGCCACTTATTGTTACCTTTTGGCTGAAACATATTAATTTCGGCTGCAAAAGTTGTTGTCGTGCAGGAACTTGGCATGGACGTGGAAGTGCTGCACAGGAGTTGGACTTCGCATATAGGTCTCACTGAAGATTCGTAGACAACCAGGCCGTTGCAGACTCGCTTTTTCGGTGCGTAGACATTGCAGTTTTCTAGAGAGCTCGTGGAGATGTACTGCTGTCCGTTCGGGTTTGAGGCTAGTGTTCAATTTTCAATATTGCAACATACAGATTATTGTTAAAATAGCAACACCATAGGTGTGACGTAATTTCCTTTTTCTATCCTCTACAAAATCTGACTGCTATAATACAGTCCACAGTTTATAAAATAACTTGAGTTTTTAATTCCCACCGGCGCTGCTCAGCTAGATATGTGTTCCTGAAGGATGGTGGTATGGAAAGAGGAATTAAGGTGTTGAATTGGAATGGATTATAGGTGATAAAGTATCAGTGGTTCATTACGAACTAAAAGGAATTCTAAAATATATACTAATCGATTGGAATAAACATAGGCTGATAATGTGGAAGAGTCAAGAATAGCATGAATATTGTTATTAGTTACGGTTTCTACTAAACGTTTATTAGTTCTAATATGATTTGATAGTAGAAGTTCATCATAAAGTTTTTTCATACTTATGATGGAAGGATGAATAACGTTAAATTTTGCAAATAGAATACTGGTCAGACAATCATTAATTTCTCCTTCGAGCTGGGTTACTAACTCGAGGATTTCAATAGATATAGTTGAGATGTCTTCCGAAATTTTTAGGTCAAATAATATTTTATCCGTTTTATTTAAAAAGTTATTAAGGCGATCGATATTTTCATTTATGATTTGTTCATCAAAGGAAATTTTAAAAATAGTTTCATTGAAGTTATTTATTGTAGACGAGGTGATTTGCAGTTGCTTTTCCATCAACTGAGTCAAGTCAAGTTCTTTTTTATCTATACATTCGTCGTACCTTTTAGCGTCCCTTGCATCTGGTGTTCCTATGAGCCACTTCAAGATGGGACTTAGTCTATCTAATAGTTCTCGCTTAACCCTCGAATTTTTGCCAAGATACATATTTAGTTCTGCAAGTCGGTTGTCTATTTTCTCTAAGTTGATCTTGAGAAAAGATTTTATTGATTGGACGTTGGGAAAATTAATATGGCTTGAGGTCATTGTTTGGAATTTGTTCGATAGACGTAATAATGAATCTCGGGATACATATAAAGGTTTTAAATCTCTGTATATTACTAACTTCCATGATTCTTCGGAGGGGAATAAGGTTCCCTCTTCTTTAAAGAACAATCCTGCTTGAGAGGGCAATGGTTCCATTACGAGTGTTACACCTGCAGCGGTTGCTGCAGTTGCCCTGAAAGAGACGAATGTGCCTCATTAAAATTCCTACCTTTAAATTTAACTATTACACGGTTTTTGATGTAAACATAGATTTTGTATAATGGTCTTAAGTTCTTCGGAATAATCATTCAAATGATTTTTTATTTGTCTGAGTGAATCCAAAGGCATTTCGTTAATGGAGATTGGAATCAATTTCGGTGCATAAATATGTTTGTATTCATCGAAGCAGTCATCGTTTTTGGTGTAGCGCCAGTGGTATGTTTTTTGAAGCTAGGGTCAATACTTTTAATGCTATCGTGCGTAACAGAATAGCGTCATTTATGGACCGCATCCGCGCATCCACGAATGAAATAGTTGTGGGTTTTTCAGACCTGATGGTGGCCACCACCACCTACCAAAAATGGCTTGACCTGGCAGCCTAGTGATGCCCCTGCATGTACTTTTCTTTTTTAATTTTATTTTTTAGTTTAGTTTGTAACTAATATGGATCCCTGGTCTGAATTAAAGAATTATTATTATATCTTGAACTATTATAGGATAGGTGATGTTTTCCTCAGATGTATGGAAAGCCGATAATGTGCTGTATCCAGTATGCAATTCTCAGTTTTCTGGTATGGATATGATACCAGATCCTTGTAGCTTGTGACGAGACGAGATGCTTCTTGGTTGCATTGAAGTACGCTTTGGATTTCTTTGCTCAATATGAAAAGCCACTTATTGTTACCTTTTGGCTGAAACATATTAATTTCGGCTGCAAAAGTTGTTGTCGTGCAGGAACTTGGCATGGACGTGGAAGTGCTGCACAGGAGTTGGACTTCGCATATAGGTCTCACTGAAGATTCGTAGACAACCAGGCCGTTGCAGACTCGCTTTTTCGGTGCGTAGACATTGCAGTTTTCTAGAGAGCTCGTGGAGATGTACTGCTGTCCGTTCGGGTTTGAGGCTAGTGTTCAATTTTCAATATTGCAACATACAGATTATTGTTAAAATAGCAACACCATAGGTGTGACGTAATTTCCTTTTTCTATCCTCTACAAAATCTGACTGCTATAATACAGTCCACAGTTTATAAAATAACTTGAGTTTTTAATTCCCACCGGCGCTGCTCAGCTAGATATGTGTTCCTGAAGGATGGTGGTATGGAAAGAGGAATTAAGGTGTTGAATTGGAATGGAGTATAGGTGATAAAGTATCAGTGGTTCATTACGAACTAAAAGGAATTCTAAAATATATACTAATCGATTGGAATAAACATAGGCTGATAATGTGGAAGAGTCAAGAATAGCATGAATATTGTTATTAGTTACGGTTTCTACTAAACGTTTATTAGTTCTAATATGATTTGATAGTAGAAGTTCATCATAAAGTTTTTTCATACTTATGCTGGAAGGATGAATAACGTTAAATTTTGCAAATAGAATACTGGTCAGACAATCATTAATTTCTCCTTCGAGCTGGGTTACTAACTCGAGGATTTCAATAGATATAGTTGAGATGTCTTCCGAAATTTTTAGGTCAAATAATATTTTATCCGTTTTATTTAAAAAGTTATTAAGGCGATCGATATTTTCATTTATGATTTGTTCATCAAAGGAAATTTTAAAAATAGTTTCATTGAAGTTATTTATTGTAGACGAGGTGATTTGCAGTTGCTTTTCCATCAACTGAGTCAAGTCAAGTTCTTTTTTATCTATACATTCGTCGTACCTTTTAGCGTCCCTTGCATCTGGTGTTCCTATGAGCCACTTCAAGATGGGACTTAGTCTATCTAATAGTTCTCGCTTAACCCTCGAATTTTTGCCAAGATACATATTTAGTTCTGCAAGTCGGTTGTCTATTTTCTCTAAGTTGATCTTGAGAAAAGATTTTATTGATTGGACGTTGGGAAAATTAATATGGCTTGAGGTCATTGTTTGGAATTTGTTCGATAGACGTAATAATGAATCTCGGGATACATATAAAGGTTTTAAATCTCTGTATATTACTAACTTCCATGATTCTTCGGAGGGGAATAAGGTTCCCTCTTCTTTAAAGAACAATCCTGCTTGAGAGGGCAATGGTTCCATTACGAGTGTTACACCTGCAGCGGTTGCTGCAGTTGCCCTGAAAGAGACGAATGTGCCTCATTAAAATTCCTACCTTTAAATTTAACTATTACACGGTTTTTGATGTAAACATAGATTTTGTATAAAATTACGTAGACCAACACTTTGATGATAGAGCAAATAATAAAACTTAGGTAAGGATTGTTCATTGCTTCGTTAAAGGATATATAGGTTGTGGTGGAGCCGTTGTAGGGTTGCAGACCCTGTAATAAAGTAATGAGATAAAATAGCTTAAATTATGCTTAATTAATATATAATTTTTAAATGATTTATAGAAGGTAAAATGGTTATATATGATTTAACTAATAGATTTATTTAAACAACCTTAATTTATTTTTATTTATTTGGGGAAAGTTACCGAAAACACTATCGACTGAATTTCATTGTACAAAATGACTTGACGAATTCTGGTTTTGTTGCAAAAATTTAATGTACCTATCAGTGGCGAAGGGTGAAATTTTGACAAAGGTAAACCGGAAGAGCGCGGCCTACCTAACTAAATGACATGCTTTTTGTTTTCAAAACTGTGAGTTCGAAAAATGGAATTCATCGCTACACAAGTAGTCAAATAGTCAGTTGATTAGCAATCCATATGAATTAATGCCATAATAGCAGAACTCAACACGCACTCAACAACGTACCGTATTGAACAGATCGCGAAAACACAGCAAAAACAATTTCATATTGGAGCGGATTTTCGAAAGGTAAGCCGATGGGAATCGGCTTGTTGGACCCTTCGCCACTGGTACCTATATAATAAAATATTTATATCAGTGTACTTATTACTAAAGTGTTATATATGATTGAAGACGATTTCGAACAATTTCTCAATACACGTTATATTGATCGGAACGTTTAAGACTTTTCTGTGTCGCACTTTAGTTCAATCAATTCCTTTGCTAACTTCTCATCGTCGGATAATGGAAAATAATAACTTTTGAGTTTTTACCATTAGATGATTCACTTGGCCATTATTTAAGTTAATTAGCGAAATTATAAGTGTACGGAGGGGTGTTAGTTATAAAGTATAGAGCAGTTAGAGAGTTAGGGTTAGGGCTAGAGTTAATTAAAATTTAGGGTTACATGTCTTTATTCAGACAAAAAACGCAGCGTACAATGAAATACACTTGGATCAGGATGAAAGTACTTTCTATAAATCATCATCATCATTTCGACCCGTTAAAGTTCACTGCTGAACATAAATATAATAGTCCTTTTTATAAAAATAATATGAATTATTCTTAAATTCTAATATAATAATAATAATAATAATAATAACTTTATTTATTTCCACACCACAAGAAAAATAATTTTAACATACACCAGAAACAATGTCGTGTTCTTGTGGAGGGCTGATGCCTAAGCTAGGTTTATATATAAACCTGTATTATAGGTCATCAGGCCTTCCCTCACAGCACAGTAAACTTAGTGCACTAGAAATACTAAATTTAGTGTAGATATAAAAAGTATAGTATTATAAATATTACATGCAAATTTGAAAATATACGCCAAAGAATGTGAATAACACAGACAGATAAGATACCTCCTACATTTGTATGTTTCGAAAAGTATCGACAGATGGCGCTGCAGGGTTTTTAGAAGTCGCTATCGTTTGGTCGCGACGCTCGATACAAATACGTAAGGTAGTGCTGGTAATAGTAACACTTTTTTGACTTTGTAATTTTTGAAAACTTGTCGCTTTAATTTTTTGTGGTGACAGGTTCGTATGAATAAAAACAAGGAACGATGTAAGAATTAATATGGTCAACGAAACGTGACCGTCGACTAGTAAGTAGTAACTAGTAGTCGATCAACTAGTTGAATCTGCGGACTAATTGACGCAAAACGTGGAGAAAAACGGCTAGAAGAAACTCCACAGGACTCGCATCTTTTGTACTTTTCTTTTTTTTAAAACAAAATATTGTTTACAATACATATTGTTAATGTAATAGTTCCACCATTACTTCAAAATTTCTAAACAGATTTCTATGTATAGGGTATTTATAGAATTCTTACATTATCCCGAGTGAAACTGTCAATTTTATTTTTATAAAAATATGGTAGCTGTATGGCAGTGTATAGCTACTTTTTTCTATTTTCAAATGTAAAAGAACATTTATTATTTGACATCTTTTATAGTGTTCATTTTTTAAAGGTCAGTCATTTATTTATTTATCGTTCGGCCAAGAATTACATTAAAAAGTCATAAAAACAAAAATAACTACAATTACAATTTTATGTTTAAATTTTGGATCCAGTCCACAGCCGCTGGGTTCAGTTTGATGAGCTCCTCCAAGCCGCCCGGGAATCATCTTTGCGGTCATCGTAGTTTTTGAAATCTATTGCATATTTATACCCTAGACCTTCGATTGTTTTAGTCTTTAAAAAACCTTCATTTCTCTTTATAAATAAATTCGGGGAAAGTCACCGACACTATCGACTGAATTATCATTGTACAAAAATACTTGACGACTTCGTTTTATTTTTTAATCTGATACATTATAAACAACCTATGTCAGTGTACGTATACTAAAATGTTTGATTTTTATAATTAAACTTACTTTGCATAATGTTGCACATTTAATTAAAAAGTAATCATAATAATATCTATAATAAATGACATGATACAATCAAATGTTAGAAGGTTTCAATTAGTCTCTGCGCTATTCTAGTAGCACGCCTCAAATGTGAAATAGACAGATCGACCAGGTAGAAGTTTTCTGTCATTATTTCGTTAAGTCTTTGAAAAGAGATTTTATTTATTTGGGATAACAACAGCAACATAATTGAATTCAAAAATTACAGTGATAACAAATTAAAACTTAGGCTAATAACAGTTATCCACTTAAGTATTCAATAAGAAACGCCGAAAGCAGTTGTGACAATGAATGCGTCAAATAAGTAGGTACAAAAAATAATAATTACCAAGATACACACTACATAATAAATGAATGAAGTGCGCGAAAAGTCGAAATATATAAGATATACCCACAAATAAATACTATACAAAATCTAAATAAAATAATAAATACCAATGTAATACAAAGATACGTACGGAATAAATAATATATATAAATAGATAAGTGTTATAACTTTTATATATTAAGAAAAAGAAAATAAATAAATATTATGTATATAAATAAATGTAAAAATATATTAAAGGAAGTAAGCAATGAGACCAAAATGCAATACAGCTGCGCGAAAAGGAAAAAAAGAAGAGTAAAAATGTGATTAAATGATATTGCAGTACAGCAATATGAACCAGTGGATCAAAACCAGACAAACGGAAAAGAAAATTAAATTATATATATATTCTCTGTGTCTGTGTGTTATACTTGAAAATTTCACTATACAAATCCTACCGACTGCGCCAAATGTAGTGGCTTGCTGTCTTCGGCCATTTCATTGTCGTTTTGCTTTGATCGGATGAACAGACGGCAGTTTAGACAGCTACCCAATGCTGAAATTTCTTCATTAGTTGTGTTTTTTTTCAATACATTATTTTCAAATTCTAATACATTTATGGACGTCTATGCCAGAGAATGAAGATCTATTTAGGAAGCTCGTCAGTGTAATGAGTTCTCAGTATGGATGGGGTGTAAGGGGTCTCAACTTCCATCTTATGGGGCCCAAGCCAACCTCTCCTGCCCGCGGTGCGCCCTGCTGAATGACGGACGAGGCTCTGGCGACTCAATCAGTAGCGGATCCGGGGGGTGGGTCTTTAACCTCCCAAACCATCAAAAATCTGTTAGTTTATTGAATTTCTTGGTGTTGCATTGCAGGTTTACAAGCTTTTGATAAATTCGGGAATTGTTCTGATTAAATCACGACCAAATTGACCCGCTACTGGACCAAACATGTGCAAATAGCATTATGAAAAAAAAAAGAAAAAAACAGGTCGACATCAAGGACCTTCTGCAAAGGGAGGTTCTTCCACACACTTTAGAAGCACGAATGCTGTTCATAACTATCAGTTTTTTTTTTAAGTAACGTTACGCAGTTATAATTAGAATTAAGTTTGCTGAGCGCTTGTTTATATGTTTTTAAAGAATTTATAAATTGTAAAGAAATGAGATTGCGTATCTAAACTTATGAAAACACCTTTTTATGCACTAATTATTTTTCAAATATGAAGAACTAGTCAGTTATTCAAACAATTTGTATGATAGATAATAAATTTGTTCAATAGGGGATCGGACTACTTTTTTTATATAAATCCAAACTTCTTAGTTTTTGCTATCGAACACTAAAATAATTTTTGCTCTATCTTTAAAATTGACCGAGTTATAAAGGTTTGAAATTCAAGATTAGACAGAGAGGCACATACCCACTTGTGACGTCATTTGTTAGTAACGCCAAAAAATCATTTTTGAAAGAGACAGACATATTGAAACTTTAAAAATCACTGTAAATTCGTTTTTCAACCGATTCTGTTTTCTTCTTCGCGAATCGTCTGCTACTATCTATATTTTAAAAATAATTAATAAAATATGGCAAATTTAGGAACAGACCGATCCCCTAAGTAGCAAATCTCATTTCATTCATATGCTTTAAAAATACATTGCTAATATTATATCGGGACTCAAATGCACAAATCACAAGTTTTCAGAAAAGGTCAAAAACCTAAATTATAAACTAATATTTTTTCATCAGTATTTTTATAATTTAAAACGTAAGTATTGCTTAAGCTGTTTTATATTTGTACAATTTAAAAGTATGTTATGATTACTCAAATCTTTAGAACTCTTATGTAAATGCTCTAAATGGCTTTTTAGTCCCGATATATCAAAATATGTTTAGTTTTAAGAGTAGAATTAAGTTTGCATTGCGAATGTTTGTACTTATTTAAAATTTTAACAGACAAAGGACTAAAGTTCGCGGAATAGATAAATCTGATAGGGTAGGGTTTCACCGTGTAACCCCGGTGTAAGAATAGGGTTACGGTCTCCTCCGCCTGTCGTAAGAGGCGACTGAAGGAGGTCTTCGGGATCAAGAACCATAAGCGAATGCTATAAGTTTGCGGCTACCTCAACGCATAACAACGAATAACCCTACATCTCTCAAGTACTAGCTCAGCCCCTGATTCAGAATTCTATAATATTTGGTAAATAGCGAAAAAGGTTTTTAACTTTCATACAAATAGACTTGGTCTCTTTTCTTAATGTTTTGTTATATCACAATAATTGTTCAGTTACATGGGCAAAGCTACCAGCCATGGACTCGAGTTATCTGACAAGTTGTAAAATGATGTATGATCCAGACGCCCACGGGGGTGCGGTATGAGGAAGCGGGGTACGAGGTAGCGGCAAACTTAGCAGACAGGTACGTACGTGGTTATAATAAATAATAATATATACTTCGCTGGGTTTCTCTTCCGACAATGGAACAAGACTACATCACGTCCCCATCGAATAGTAAAAAAAAATATGACGTACTCACTCACCAATGCGTATAATACGAATTAATCATCTTGGCGGTTAGGTGAAGTTGTCTCTGCAACTTCAGAGTGTCTCCAATACTCTGACGTTGCAGTTCCAATTTCATTCAACTGCCAAAAAGATAAATACGTTATTTAAATATTTTTGGCGGCTAAATGAACTACTGCTTAAGAGCGTACTAGAAGCAAGTCTGCCAGCTCCACTATTGCATTCTGTTCCAGATACGACTTCACTCAGCCGCCAAAAACACGCGTAGTCAGACCCCGAAACGACTTGAGCGCTGACCTCATGTGTCAGTAATTTACTTTCACTCACTACGTAAATACTGTACACAGTTGCGAATTACAAGGCGAATACCCCCACCACGTTCGCCGAGCGCTCATATACCGTTGCGGGACTGTAAAAAAGTTGTGTCACGTGGCCTAGCTGTCACAGGAAGATAATACCAGGCGAAGTAAATTACTATTAATTAAATATTAAACAATGGTTCTTTTAATGACCCCGGAGAAAACAGAAACACTAATATCAGCTTGAATGAATGCATGAATGAATGAACCTGTTACCTATCAAACTATTACCTACTGAGACTAAATAACTGAAACAGCATTTAAATAATACACTAGGTTTGATCTCTGCGCACGTTTCTGATATCGAATTAGCACTGAAATAAGACACTTGGTTTGCTAACCGGGCACGTTACTGATATTGAATAAGTACTGAAATAAAACACTGGGTTTGATCACTGGGCACGTTAAGGGTTGGGCAGACAGGAAGGAAGGGTGTTTAAACAGACAATAAGGGTTGTAAGATAGACAAGGGTGGGACGGTGGTTAAACAGAAGGGTGGGAGAGTGTTTAGACAGAGAAGGGTGAGACGGTGGTTAAACAAAAGGGTGAGAGGGTGTTTAGACAGACAATAAGGGTGGTACGGTGGTTAAACAGAAGTGTGGAAGGGTGTTTAGACAGACAAGAAGAGTGTTAAGACAGACAGGGGTAGGACGGTGGTTAAACAGAAGGGTGGGAGGGTGTTTAGACAAAAAATAAGGGTGGAAAACAGACAGGGGTGGAACGGTGGTTAAACACAAGGGTGGGAGGGTGTTTAGATAGACAATAAGGGTGGTAAGACAGACAAGGGTGGGACGGTGGTTAAACAAAAGGGTGGGAGGGTGTTTAGACAGACAAGAAGGGTGGTAAGACAGACAGGGGTGGGAGGGTGTTTAGACAGACAAGAAGGGTGGTAAGACAGACAGGGGTGGGACGGTGGTTAAACAAAAGGGTGGGAGGGTGTTTAGACAGACAAGAAGGGTGGTAAGACAGACAAGGGTGGGACGGTGGTTAAAAAAAGGGTGGGAGGGTGTTTAAGCATACAATAAGGGTGGTAAGACAGACAAGGGTGGGACGGTAGTTAAACAGAAGGGTGGGAGGGTGTTTAGACAGAGGGGTGGGACGGTGGTTAAACAAAAGGGTGGGAGGGTGTTTAAACAGACAATAAGGGTGGTAAGACAGACAAGGGTGTTTAAATAATACACTAGGTTTGATCTCTGCGCACGTTTCTGATATCGAATTAGCATTGAAATAAGACACTTGGTTTGCTAACCGGGCACGTTACTGATATTGAATTAGTACTGAAATAAAACACTGGGTTTGATCACTGGGCACGTTAAGGGTTGGGCAGACAGGAAGGAAGGGTGTTTAAACAGACAATAAGGGTTGTAAGATAGCCAAGGGTGAGACGGTGGTTAAACAAAAGGGTGAGAGGGTGTTTAGACAGACAATAAGGGTGGTACGGTAGTTAAACAGAAGTGTGGAAGGGTGTTTAGACAGACAAGAAGAGTGTTAAGACAGACAGGGGTGGGACGGTGGTTAAACAGAAGGGTGGGAGGGTGTTTAGACAAAAAATAAGGGTGGAAAACAGACAGGGGTGGAACGGTGGTTAAACACAAGGGTGGGAGGGTGTTTAGATAGACAATAAGGGTGGTAAGACAGACAAGGGTGGGTCGGTGGTTAAACAAAAGGGTGGGAGGGTGTTTAGACAGACAAGAAGGGTGGTAAGACAGACAGGGGTGGGACTGTGGTTAAACAGAAGGGTGGGAGGGTGTTTAGACAAAAAATAAGGGTGGTAAAACAGACAGGGGTGAACGGTGGTTAAACACAAGGGTGGGAGGGTGTTTAGACAGACAAGAAGGGTGGTAAGACAGACAGGGGTGGGACGGTGGTTAAACAAAAGGGTGAGAGGGTGTTTAAACAGACAATAAGGGTGGTAAGACAGACAAGGGTGGGACGGTGGTTAAAAAAAGGGTGGGAGGGTGTTTAAACAGACAATAAGGGTGGTAAGACAGACAAGGGTGGGACGGTAGTTAAACAGAAGGGTGGGAGGGTGTTTAGACAGAGAGGGGTGGAACGGTGGTTAAACAAAAGGGTGGGAGGGTGTTTAAACAGACAATAAGGGTGGTAAGACAGACAAGGGTGAGACGGTAGTTAAACAGAAGGGTGGGAGGGTGTTTAGACAGAGAGGGGTGGGACGGTGGTTAAACAAAAGGGTGGGAGGGTGTTTAAACAGACAATAAGGGTGGTAAGACAGACAAGGGTGGGACGGTAGTTAAACAGAAGGGTGGTAGGGTGTTTAGACAGAGAGGGGTGGGACGGTGGTTAAACAGAAAGGTGGGAGGGTGTTTTGACTGGATGGTTAGACAGGATGGGAAGGTAATAGGACAGACAGAGTGGGACGGTGGTTAAACAGAAAGGTGGGAGACAGACATAGTGAAAAAGTAGTTAAACAGGAAAAGTGAAGGGTAGTTATGTAACCACTTCTTTAACTTCTATTAGCTAGCTACTTATTTAGCTAGAGTAGGTAGTAGTAGAATAATAAAGGTGTAACTAAGTCGAAAAGTTAGAGGTTCAAAGGGTTCAAAAAAGTTGTCTAACTACCACAAAGATTAAATCTCAATGATGACATGTGAAGAAATAAATACCTGAATACTTAAATTAATTCAAGTTTTAAAAAATGACAATAGTACCACTGATACCCTATAAACTGCATTTCTATACTCGTATTTTATGGTTTTTTTTTACTCCTTTTTCGCCACACTGCAGATATTATTACAATATTTACAATAGCACAGGATATAGATAGTCAAACAAAATAAAACATCTTAACGCTAGATTCTACTTTGTCCACATCTGTAACCTCGTGAAAATGATAAACTTTAGTTCTATACTTTACTGAGTAACATTGATCCAATTAGCTGGTCATTTAATGAATGTTTTTGCAGAACACATGTTTTTCACTTTCACGGGCTGAGCTTCAACTACTATATTTTGCTTTGTTTGACTACTTATGAATAATTAAGTACCTGACCTACTTACATTGTTTCTTTACCATGATGTTTTTTGAACGTGCCTGGAACTTTTGATCCGCTTTTGGTCCTTAGTCTGTATTCTAAGTTTTTTTTTGTATCTAGAAATTGTATTAATGTATTTTATATACACCGTGAAATTTACATCCTTTTGTTCCCGCCGTGTAGTGATAGTACCCGTCAAACTGAACAATTTTTCACGAAAAAAAAAATTTCCTGCGACAAAAAAAAATTTTGGTCTCTCCATACAAAGTGAGACTCCCGACCGACCCATTTTGTATGGAGAGACCAAAAATTTTTTTGTCACAGGAATTTTTTTTTTCGTGAAAAGTTGTTCAGTTTGACGGGTACTATCACTATACGGCGGGAACAAAACGATGTAAATTTCATGCTGTATACTTTACATATACTTTTTTATCTAATGTATTTTTCTTTTTTAAATAATGTAATGTATTATACAATTTATTGACATTGACTTTTTAGGATACTTCACGAACTTCACGCAGGTGCACAAAGCAGAAATTGTAACACCTGTCATAACTATGCGTACCTTTACTTTTAATTATCATTGTAAAGGAATCTCTTAACTGCACCGCACTGTATTATTGCTTAAATAAACTTTATACGAAAATCATATAATGTGTGGTGTATTTTCCTACTTCATAAGTCTGTAATTAATACATCATTAAGTCGAAAATCTTATTGACGCGACATTGAAAAAAAAAACTGTATCCCATACGAGATTCGCGTGAAGTTAGCCGGGAGCCCGTCCTACTCTTATTTTAAACGCTAATATCTAATGCTTTTGACGGGGACTTAAGTTTCTTTAGGCACAACAATAAATATTGTATAGAAATGAAATAAACTGTTTACAAGAATAAAAATATTAGTTTTATTTTCCTATATCATAGCTTAAGTAGTCAACATAGATGTAAATTACAAAACAAACAGTAGGGCTAGTATCTAAATGAATCTTCATGCAATAACTTCTAAACCTAAAATTATGTTTATCTGTACCCAAACAAAGAACACAGAGCGCAAGTTTGACTAGCATATGTCTTTTTCTTGTTTTTACAATACATGATTTTAGAAAATCACATCACATCACACTAATATTATAAATGTAAAAATATATTTGGATGTTTAGATGTTTGTTCCGCTTTCACGCCTAAACTACTGAACAGATTTGGATAAAATTTGGAATGGGGATAGATTGTACCCTGGATTAACACATAAGATACAGTCTTATTCCCACGGGAAAAATCTTACACAACGCGAGCGTAGCCGCAAACGCAAAGCTAGTGTTAAAATAATAAAACATTAACAATAATCAATCATAATCAATAATCAATCATACAAGAAGAATCATACAAGAAATGCTTGTATCCGGTTTAGTTTAAAAATACCCAAACGCGAATATATTACTCCCTACTTAAACAAAAAATCTATCCTAAATATGAAAGCTAGACGAGAACTCCACTATGCGAGTCTTACACATAGTGTGGTCTGGAACAAAAAGCCTGAATATTTATTTGAAAAACTACCATGGCTTAAAGAAGTCCAACAATTAAACCTCCGTTCTGTATCACAAAATTTGTTAAAAGTACCTGAACATAGATCTTCACGGTACAGAGGTTGCTTTAAAAGGAATGCCGCTAAGATCTGGAACGATCTGCCTCCTCCCCTTAGGAAGAAGACAGGAATAATATATTTTAAAAATAAATACAAAGCAGCGCTCCTAAAAAGACAAACCGCAACAGAATCCTGGAAGCATTCCTATCAGGTTTCGGAACCTCTAAGATTTACATTCAATGTAACCCAAAATTAAAATTGAAATTGATTAGTTGTAGGCGTATTCAAAACTAGAATTTAAATTTTATTAATAAAAAAAAACAAACGCTGTATTTACATGAAAAGACACACTAACCTACACATAACATTAATACCACTTATTTCTCTTGTTCTCTCCCATACTCACACACTTAGCACAAAAATATTCACAATACAAACATACACATTTATCATCTAATCACTAACCACAGATAAAAGGGGCGTCTGAAAAGCAGGCCCGCCCCGGGACTTGTTCCGGTGGCAGCATATACTGAGACGTTCCCTATTATCCGCCTTTAGTTTTAATAATTTTAATTTTAAGTATAAAATGATTTAAATTGGTGGATAATAAATAATATTTTCTTTCTTTCTTTCTTTCTTCTTTCAATCTTCTTCTAAAGCGCTTCTCGGACGGTCAGAGGCGTCATGCACGTACTTGCTATTGTAGTCCCGCACTGGGCTAATCGCCCTAATTCAGGGTAGGCTCGAGCCCCTCGGAGGGGACGTATATGAGCTGTTGATGATGATGGCAGTTTCCACGTATTTTTTTATTTTTTATTTTGTTCACGCGTTTGACCTTGGTTGATTTCAAATGGACAAGTTTCACACACATCTACCTTACCTTAGACGTAAGGGTTTTGTTTTCTATTTAACTAATACCGAGCGATTCTTGTATACATATATATAGTATATATAGGTACTATAATAAGAATCTCGGAAACGGCTGGAACGATTTCGATGAAATTTAGTATACAGGAGGTTTTGGGGGTGATAAATCGATCTAGCTAGGTTTCATTATTAGTGAAACGGGTTTTCCCCATGTTTTCAGTCATAAAAATATTGCTACGCAATATCATTAGAATAGATAGGTAATTTCGCTGTCATCGTAAACGCAACATTAGCTCAGTCGGGAAACCGCATGACTTAGAAGTTTGAGTCTCGAGTTCGAATCTTGGAGTCATTTCTTATTTTAAAATTCATGTTTTTTATTTGTTGCTTGCTTCCACGAGCAAAGCTCGGTCGCCCATGTACTAGTTCCATAATCAAAGAAACAATGGTAAATTCCTTTCGTATTTTACTTTCTTAGGCCACTGTACGCATAATTCGCCCACTGTTTTACATGACGGGTGCCGCAAACATCAGCTCTTGCCTTGAATGCGCCAAGTTCCAGGTCTCGGAGCCTGGCACTGAACTTGCTTTGAAGGCCTTCAGTCGTCGGCATCCGTCTCTCCCTTGTCAAAATTGATGTTCCTGCGAATGGAAACACAATAAAATTGTTTGAGTAGCAGGCTTTTTTGATATATAATAAGCATTAATTTTGTAATTGACAATAGTTTATTTAAAAAAGGAAACGCAAAAGATGCGACGACTGTGGAGCTTCTTCGGTGAGCTCTTCTCCACAGATTCCGCCATTGTGTTAGTGAACTCACCCAAAAAAATGTAATGACGGATCTAAGTGATGTAATAACATCCTATGGAAATAAATTATTTTGACTTTGACTTTAATAAATAAGTAAAGGAGATCACCCACGCTCCATACAAAATTACCCAAGGCCCGGCGCAAAAAAAGGTCATCTCCGTTTTTTCTACATTTTATATGCAAATATTTGTGATAGGTATGATTGCCGCAGGGAGTGGCTAACACGGAAAAAATTGCTATGTTCCCTTCCGGTCCGTAAAGGCGGGTTTTATTTTCAATCATTTTCATTTAAAATAATGCATCTTTAATCGGAAAAAATAACATAATTTTTTCCGTGTTAGCCACTCCCTGCGCCAATCACTCCTATCACAAATATTTGCATATAAAACGTAGAAAAAACGGAGATGAGTTTTTTGCGCCGGGCCTTGGGCTTTTTTGGGTGTTTCCCTTTGAAATAATCTAATTTGAAAATAAGTATATGCAACTAAGTATGAGAATAATAAAGATAGGTGTATCTTCGTCTAAGTGCGTAAATAAAATCCAAATCTTAAGCCAAAAATACTGTAAAACGTGGTTTTAGATTGTGCTAAACAGACAGGCACAAACCGAAACATAGCATTTTATGATAATTTTTATTTTGATTTGAATTTTATTTTTACTGATTGGAATTTTAGTGTTTTATTGTAAGTAGTCTGAAATAAATGAATTTATTTTTTTAATAGCGACAGTGACAGTACTCATGAAACTGAACAACTTTTTTATTTAAAAAAACTGAATTATGAGAAATGTTTTTGGATTTCGCATACAAATTTTTTAATCAGTTGTCATTCTTTGTACGAGTCAATACTTCAACCCATGTACCCTGGAAAAAGTTGTCCAGTTTTATGAGTATTGCCCCTGGGTGTGTGTGAGAGCGTGTGTGAGACGGGTATAAGTGTACTCACAGCGTCCAGGCGCCTGTAGGCGTGTGCAGCGCGAGCAATGTGCGGTGAGCGGCGCGCCGAGCCGGGTGCGGCAAGAGGGCGCTACTGCACGTGTGTATTAGCCAGTCGACGAGCTGAAATGGATGACATAGACAGAATTAATGGGGGATTTTCCGACAGACAATTAAAAAAAATAGCTCATAAATTTTCGATAGATGGCGTTGAAGATTCGTGGATCCGAAGAAATAGTTACCCAGGGCCATAAAAGGATTAAAAAAAAAGAAACCACGAAGTACACCTGGCGCCATCTATGGGTGAATCTTCGAAAAAAAATATTCTTGAGAAAAAATATCAATTTTTTTATCCTTGTGCCAGAACTCTAATTTTAAGCTGGAAGAATAGTACCGTGGAAAAGATGAAATTGTATGTAGAAGCAGTAGCGTGACCACCATACAAGCCAAAAAGCCCGGCATGCCCTAACGTAATAATGCGGATATCGAACGAAAGTCCAAAAAAAACAATTAAATTTTCGCGCCAGTTTTCATTCGAAACTTGCAGAATCAATCGCGCGCTCGCTCGCTAACATTTAACCCTATTCCAGGCGACACACACTACAACCCAACGAGTCGCGTTCGTGTCGACACGAAACGCCTCTCGGGATTGCTCGGTAGCTCGGACCGCCGCGCCGCCATCTCACTCCGACCCGTGGGCTTTTATGGGGCATGCTTTTGCGTCTCTTTTACCCTTACGCAATCTTATGGAGATCTGTGACGTCGTTGTGTTATGAAGTTTTTTTAACAATATTGAAAATAGTACTAGATTTTGGGAAAAATTAAGCCGGGCTTGCGCATGAAACCAGGCTTCCGCATTTGAATGTAGTGGTAAATTGAGTAATGATGCGAAGCTATGTTCGGAACGGTTACGTTGCATTCTTCTGTTGTTGACAGTTGTTGTTTGAGCGGGTGATAATTGGTGCAATTTCTATTTTCTTGTTAAAAAATTTAGTTTTGTGTAGGATTTGCGTTTAAAATGAGTGTAGATCTGGGTGATATTGTTCCGTGTAGTGATTTGAAGTGTGTGCAAAGTTTAACAAGCGGGGGAAAGGTAAAGTCATTGACCTTACCCGATAAAGAGCAACTTATTTCTTCGCCAAAACCAACACCAGATTTGTTGATTTCTCAGTCAAGTAAGTCTCATAAAAGACAATTTAATAGATCTGTGTACAAAACTCATTGGGTAGCTGGATGCTCGCATTCCAATAAGTTATATTGTTGGTGTTGCATATTCTTTTCCAACGAGAAAAATGCATGGAATACGTTTAGTTATGACGATTTAAATAACATATCTAATGCCATAAAAAGGCACCAAAACTCACAAAACACATGAACACTGTTATTTCTTTTTGTAATTTTGGTAAACAGCGTATAGAAGCTACTTTATCTCGTCAGTTACCTATCTGACGAAATCTCAAAACATAACTCGCGCGTCGACCACAATCGTAGTGTTTTTCAGAGATTAGTAGATATTGTTTGTCATTTAGCACAACAAGAACTGCCTTTCAGAGGGCATGATGAGACCATAACTTAATTAAATAAAGGAAATTTCTTAGAATTAGTATCTTTGCTTTCGAAATACGATCTCGTCTTGGAAAAACATATGCAATACCAAAATAGCGGCAAACCGGGGCCAAGTTTTTTATCTAACAAAATTCAAAATGATGTTATTCATTCAGTAGTATTATTCATTCCTACGAAAATATATCATCGGCATGCCCTACTATTAGACCCTAGGCACGCCACTGTGTAGAAGGTACTTCAAAAAGTTAAGTAGTTTTAGAAATAATTAATATTTTAAATTATTGCATGTTGCCGATAATGACGATTTGAGAGACTAATGACGTTATTGTTTCAAATAATGATAGAGTGTTGCTAAGAATGACAAATTGAAAATAAAGGTGACCAGTGCTTTGTGCAAAGTTCACCTAGGGAAGTACAGTGGAGCTCAGGTCAGGTAAAATCTTTATTCCCGGATTAGCCCCAAGTGTGATTCGTCCTTCCCTCTCGAAGCATGCCGGCTGACTGAAGAGAGGGGGGGAGCGTCGCTAGCCGTCAAAAAGAAATTTGAAGTGCGTTTCGTTTCAGCGTAATTTGGTAAATCAGTAGTGTTGCCGTCAAAGATGAAAAATCTTTGAACATTGTTTGATACAATTCTTGACTAACTTGAAATTAATTTAGTTGTTATTTTTTTTAAGAAGAAGATAGTTTATTGAATGATTTAAAATATTTATGTACTTCATTTAGCAAATCTTTGTCAGTGAATATTTTACAGGACGAAATAACGAAAACAATGCAAAGGTGACATCCCAAATAATGCTATTTTGGATGGAATTTTCTTAATTTTTTATTTTTTATTTTGATTCAAGCTCTAAGCGGGCTCGATTGCTTCTTTATTATTTATTTAGGAAGTAGAATCAAGATAATTTGTCCCCAAATACTTTAATATTGAAGAGTTTTATTGCGAGACATAAATTTGGAGCCCCTAAAATATTCACCCCTATAGTCTTAATTAGAACTATTATTTTTATTTTTTAAAGAGTTGTCTGAAAATCCCCCATTAAACTCTATGTTACATTTGGGCAGTAAGATTTGTCAGTAATAAATTGCAAGCAATAATTTTATTTATTTTATTTTATTATTTTATTTTTATTGCATTCATTGATTATTCTTCCAGGAACAGTGTTATCAGTGTTACTAAAATTTACAACGCTATTGTATTGTTACTAGTGTGAGAATAGAATAGAAGTCATTTACACTCAGTTAAAATGCTACAGTGATGCCAGTGTTATAGTGTTACCAGCGTTACAATGCTACAATTTTATCAGTGTTATAAGGTTACAGTTGTACCAGTGTTACAATGTTACCAGTATCACCTGAGTGCGGGTTTGTTCCCAGGCCTTTGCGTTAGCAAGCCCGGCGGCGGCCCGAGGCAGGTCGTTGAGACACGAGCGGAGCCCCCCCGCCAGCTGAGGAGTCAGGCACCACTGTCCACTCAGAGCGACCACGCTCACGCAGAACACTTCGAAGAGATACTGCTTGGAGGATTCATCTTCCATTCTAAGGGAAATTATTTGGATTTAGTTTGTTACTCAAAAACAACGACTACAATCACTTCACATCACACTAATATTATAAATGTGAAAATATATTTAGATATTTTGATGTTTGGATGTATAGACGTTTGGATGTTTAGATATTGGGATGTTTAGATGTTGCATGGAAGAAATTGCTACCTTAGAAATAAGGCCGCCTATCTGTACACCCCTTCATCTATCTTTTGTACTGTCAAACTATATCTTTCAAGTATATTCTATTCTATGTTTGGATGATTAGATGTTTGGATATTTGGGTGTTTGAACTTAAACGGCGTTTATTGATTAAACCTCTACACCGTGAAATTTACATAGTTTTGTTCCCGGCGTGTAGTGATAGTACCCGTCAAACTGAACAAATTTTCACGAAAAAAAAAATTCCTGCGACAAAAAAATTTTTGGTCTCTCCATACAAAGTGAGACTCCCGACCGACCCATTTGTATGGAGAACAAAAATAATTTTGTCGCAGGAATTTTTTTTTTCTTGAAAAGTTGTTCAGTTTGACGGGTATTATCACTACACGGCGGGAACAAAACTATGTAAATTTCACGGTGTATAGTTTAGAGGAGTAACCGTCTAACAAAGCCCGCTAAAACTTTATGGTGGTGGTGGTTTGGTTTCGGGTTTTTTTTGTTTTCGTTCAATAATAAAATAGTGATTTAGAAAGTTGTAAAAACGTAAATGTCTCACTCGTTGAAAGCCACTTGCGTCCTGGCGAGGAGTTGCAGGAACCAGTGCCTCGTGACGTCATCGTCGCGCTTGGCCGCCTTCAGCACCGGCAGCATGCTCTCGAGAGACCACTCCTGCTCGCTGGAGGAACAACAAATACGAGTAATGTCGCCGTCAACCAACTGTAAGAATTACATCTGAATGCCCGGTATTCTTTATAAAGGGTTATAAAAAGTCAAATATTACAAAAGTACTCTAAATATTATAAAAGTACTCTAAATATTATAAAAGTCGCTCTGCTCTTTCTCTTTTTTACCGCTTTTTCTTAACCAAAGGTTGCCTGGAAGAAATTGCTACCTTAGCAATAAGGCCGCCTAATTGACTCAACTAACTGTAAGTAAATTTTGATTGGTGTCAATAAAGAATATTTGTTTTGTTTTTACGGTAAGCACTCTTACGGTGAAGGAAAACATCGCGATGAAACTTGCACACTCCTGAGAAGAAATTCAGTGGTTGTGTGTGAAGTCGACCAATCCGCACTGGGCTAGCGTTGTCATCTAGGGTCTAATCGCTCTAATTCAGGGTAGGCTCGAGCCCTCGGTGGGGACGTGTATGAGCTGTTGATGATGCGAGGCACAACTTTACAACTCACTTGTATTGCGCGGCGTGCGCGTCGATGAGTTCGTTGAGCCACACGAGCGGGCTGTCGCTCTGCAGCGCCACCGCGCAGCGCACGGCCGTCGCCTTGCGCAGCAGGGGGATATCCTCCTACCGATACACAGTTACGACGTAAACAAACATACACGAGAGGATAAAAAGATCTTAGTTTTAAGGTCAATTTATAACAAAAGTTATTTTGTTGTTTTTTTTATATATTTGAAATAAAGAAAGAACATTTATTTGCACTTTTGTGACAGACTACACACTAAAATGTAGAAAAAGGAAAGTAAGCACAGGAAAAAATTAAAAAAAAAGTAGACCTTGTGCTTCTGCGTCACGGTATGCAGTAGGGCACAACAGTGAAAAAGGTCTCGACTCAGCATATGTCTACCTCCTCGGAGTGAGCTAGACGCTGTTTTCCAGTCGAGCCTGTTCCTCGATCAGGGGGCCGTTTCACGAAGCTACAAGTTACAAATTACAAGTACAATTCGACGTACATTGCGTAGACGATTAGATAAAACGGTAAGGGCTTACAGTTTAGGCGAATTGGCTACGCAATGTATATCAAATTGTAACTTGTTACTAGTAACTTGTGGCTTCGCGAAACGGCCCCCAGATCCCAAGGAGAGGTGTCGAAGAGATGGCGATAAAAAATCTTAAAGTCATAGATGTCTAAAATAAATTGTAATACAAAACAGATTTTAGCACAAGAAACCATTATAAATATTTGGGAAGCTAACAGCCTCACTGATAGAAATATGAAGTAATATATGCCAATTACAAGTTTTTTATTTATTTATTTTATTATTTATTGTACACAATAAAGTTTACAGAAAATGATCATATAGAAAAACGACACAACAGGCACTGCTTATTACTAAAGAAATGTCTTACAGCAGACCTTGGAAGTGAGAATTTAGAAAAGAAGCGGATAGTAACGTGCAAAACAATTTTAATTAATAATACTCGTATATACCTACACATACATACATGATAAACCTACCTACATAAAATAAAAAAGTATAATAAATAAAAAAAAAGCCAATAAAAAAGCCTAAAAAAGTATAATAAATATAATATAGACTAGTAAATACATAACTAAATTATAATACATACAAATATAAACAATTACATATATAAATACAAAAACCTAACACGGATTATTCGCACAGAGAAAGATAATGTTTTTTTTCACTTTAAAGATAGAGAAAGTTCCTTCACTCGTCTTTTAAACACGGATAATGAGGGACTCTCACGAATAGTGTGCGGGAGCGAGTTCCTCAGTCTAACTGCGTGAACCGTAAAAGAGTTGGAGTAGAAACCAGAACGGTGCAAAGGAATGTCAAGCAACTTGCGCACAAGGGGACGGCATGGTTTGTCCTGGGAGTGCATGAAAGAGAACCGGGTTTTTAAATAAGTGGGAGACGACGGGCTATAAAGGATGTTGAAAAGGATAGACAAGATATGAGTATTTCTGCGAAGGCGAATAGGGAGCCACTTGAGTTGAGAACGAAAGCTGGAGACGTGGTCGTATTTGCGTAGACCGAAGATGAAACGAATGCATACATTTTGAAGACGCTCAAGTTTATTTAACAGCTCCTCGGTGGCGTCCAGGAGTCGGCATAGAATTGGCAAGAGTAGGGATTGTGCCAGAGAGATCTCGGTTTTCAGGGGTAAGAAATTTTGGAGACGCTTAAGTGAATGAAAAGAGTAATGTACTCTTTTACTACCCTCATAGACATGACGATTCCAGGAAAGTGTGCTGTCCATAACTAGACCTAAGTTCTTTGCCGAATTGACAAAGGCGATAGGGATATTACTGTAGATGACAGGAGGTAAAGTAGATAAATCCAACTGTCTGTACATGTGCATGTAAGGACTGCCAATAAGCAACGCCTGAGACTTTATTTTGCCTTTTATATTTTAATGTCACTTATTTAAGATGTGTTTATGTGCTGTGAAGTATCACTAATAATAATAAATAAATAAATAACTGTCTTTAGCCTTATTTACCCTTTAACCCAGTATAGTTAGTTATACACCATGATATTTAAGACAGTCCAGTCCAAGAAAAGGAACATAAGATGTTAGGTGACAAAAAATACGTATCTTCCATAGTAAATCGATTAGCTGCCCGCGCGGTTTTGTACCATAAATAAAATCATAACCCTCCGTTTTGCTTCGCCGCAGTCGGGTAAAAAGAGACATTTTTTTGTCGTCTGTCTGCTAATGTTCTCAAAGGAAAGTTATTGAATTCCATAGACAGAACTCCCCGCTTTACTGATATTACGCCCTGTATAATAGAGTGATTATTTTCTTAGGTATTACAGAGTAATCGAGGTGTAAGTACGTTACCTCCCACCAGCTGCTCGGTGACGTCATCCGCTCCAAGTACTTGGTGGAGAGTGCGCAGCACACGCGCGCGTACGCGGGCCACGCCTACGGATTAACACCAACACATATTAAATAATTGTAAGTAAATATATTATATGTGAGCGTCGGTGGTCTAGTGGCTAGGGCCGCTGCCTCCCGTCCGGGAGACGCGGGTTCGATTCCCGCCAAGTACCAATGTGTTTTCGAATTTCGAATTCATATGTACGTTTATTCGACGCTCTTACGGTGAAGGAAAACATCTGCACACTCCTGCGAAGAAATTCAAAGGTTGTGTGTGAAGTCGACCAACCCGCACTGAGCCTGTGTGGTCGGCCTAATCGCCCTAATCCAGGGTAGGCTCGAGTCCCTCGGTCGGGACGTATGTGAGCTGTTGATGATGAAAGTGAAATATGAAAAAGTTCGTTGACTTTAGATAGGACTCGAACCTGCATCCCCTCGACAGTCCGAGCCAGACATAGGTGCATTATTCCATTTATACTACTGAGCTCTGTGAAGAATCAACGCATGTCATCACTTTGTCATAGTAAAATAATAATAAATTATTTTCTCATAACTTCTTCGTGTCAAGGTTCCCACTATTTAAACAAATTTAATAAGCGTGAAGGGCTGCGTTCTGTAAAAGACTGTATTTAATAAGAATAACTTATTATGTTCCAATTAAAAGGTTACAACAATTTATCTTGTCTAATCGCACTAGGATCCCTGTATCGCAAGGATTAGGCCTTCCACTTAATGTATACAATTTGATTAATTGTAATACAATACAATACCACAAAAGGTAGCACCATAGAAATAAATAAATAAATAATCAATACAAATACAGCATGAAATTTACATCGTTTTGTTCCCGTCAAACTGAACAACTTTTCACGAAAAAAAAAATATTCCTGGGACAAAAAAATTTTTGGTCTCTCCATACAAAGTGAGACTCCCGAGCGACCCATTTTGTATGGAGACTAAAAATTTTTTTGTCACTGAAATTTTTTTTTACGTGAAAAGTTGTTCAGTTTGACGGGTACTATCACTACACGGCGGGAACAAAACGATGTAAATTTCACGGTGTATATCTTTTCTCAATAATTTGCGAAATGCGGATATGGAGAACAATCTCACACCTAAGGATGCCGAAGACCGGGCAAAGTGGAGAAGATTGAGTAGGAAAGCGGACCCCAGCACTAGGCCGGGAAAACGCTAGGACGAAGAAGAATTTGCGTTTCTTTAAAAAAAAATGAACAAATAAAATGAATGAATGATTAATAAATATATTTTTTAGTTTTTTACTTGTATTATATTTTTACACCACTCACCACATTATCCTCGGGTATAATCGTGAAGTAGTTCTCCACGATTTGCGACAACAGCGTCCTGTTAGCCTCGTGTATCTTTTCACACTCCAACGCCGCTTTCACGCACTCCAGCTGCTTCACGAACAAACACTCCTTATCCTCTGCAGCTGTGTCATCTCCTGCAGTCCCCTCCTGCGCAGTGCTGGTGTCGGTGCCGGCTACTCGCGCGTGAGCGGCGCCGAGGCTCGTCTCTATGGGGCAGCGAAGCGCGTTTGGAGGCATTCCCCGACATAGGATTGGTAGGAAATCGAATAAAAGGAGCATGTCGGATTCCTGTAGAGAACAAGGTCAGGTTTACTAAGATAAGATAACATTTTTATTCCGAAATAAGGTATTTTGACACAAAAATTTTCGAAGCCACTGGTAACCGAACTAGGCCGAGCCCGTGTCTCGGAAACCAGTCCCTTCCATGTGAACATTTTCATATATTAACCTATTATAGTATAAGGTAATTATGTAATATAAAACAGTAAAACTTAATGATAGTACACATTCGCGTACGTATGTGCCACCAACAAATCCAGCGCCAAGCGGTCAGTTAACTTCTAACAATATACATACCCACCCCCATAATTTATTTTCCTTAAAGTAAAATTTACCTAACTAACACTAAATATTATGTGATTACAGACTACGATACAATTACAAGCAGGCTTACAGAAATAATTACCTTACAATAAACGAGAAATTAGACGACCAACGTATTTACGTCAGAGGACTCATGGACACTATGCTGGCACCCCCTTCTAATTATTAGCATTCAGAATATTTAACCATATTTTATTCATCATCATCATCGTGTGGGTTGTAAGGTCAACGACCGACCTCACAAATCCTGGTGTCACTGTTATAGAGCCGTCAAAGGCCACTGACTTGGCTCATGTAACGACTAGATAGTAGCCGGGACCAACGGCTTAGCGTGCCTTTCGAAGCACGGAATCATCTTTCTTTTCAGACAATCAGGTGATTCAGCCTGCAATGTCCTAACCAAACTAGGGAAAGTCTCACAAAGAAATGTTTGCTTGACAGTGTCCCCACCGGGAATCAAACCCGGAACCTCCGTAATGGGCGACGAAATCTCGACCACTCGGCCACGGAGGCTGTTATGAATATGAATCCCGGTAGGAACACTACAGAACGAACAAAACGTCTTTTTGTGAGATTCGCACTCAATCGATCAGCACGACGAGGAGTAATAGCCTACTGCGATACAGTGCAAACTAGTGCAGGGGTCTATTGTAAATCGTCCTAGTGACCTAGGAGTACCTACCTAATGTGTAATTATCTCCTGATGTATTAGGTCTTCACTTACTATGAAATAAATAAATAAAAAAAATTTCCAGTTTGGTTAGGCCATTGCATGCTGGTCTGTAAAGTAAGGCGACTCCGTGTTTCAGAAAGCACGGAAGTAGTCGTTTACGTGAGCATGTTAGTAGCCTTTAGCGGTTCTATAACAATGACACCAAGATTTGTAAGGTTAGTTAACTTACCTCAGTCTCATTGGAGAAACCTTGCAGATAGTTCTCCAGGAACCGCCTCGCCGACCCGGAAGTCCCGGCCTGTCTCGCGGCCAGCTTCACGCAGTGGGGCCTCCACAGGGCCCCGCGGTGGAACAGCTCGTGCAGGAAGCACAGGTCGATGGGGGGCAGGGGCTTGGGAAACTCGCAGGTCAGAGTGGAGAGTATCGAGAGGAGGATTTGGTCGGAGAAGTCGTAGGAGGGGGATGTGGCCTGGAACAAAATTTGTTGTTTGTTGTAATTTACTAATAGGGGATCGGACTGATCCTAAATTTACCATATTTTATTAATTATTTTTAAAATATAGATTAGTAGCAGACGATTCGCGAAGAAAAAACACAGAATCGATGGAAAAACTAATTTACAGTGATTTTTTAAAGTTTTAATATGTCTGTCTCTTTCAAAAACATTTTTTTATATGGAGATTATATGATTATAGGTTGGATATATATGTATATATTATTTGCAATTTTAAAGATAGAGCAAAAAATATTTTAGTGTTCGATAGCAGAAACTAACAAGTTTGGATTTATGAAATAAAAATAAAAGTAGTTACATACCCTACGACATCACTTTAGTGTGTAAGTATGTGTACTAGTGAATTAATAAGTTTCAAGTGAGAGACTAGTTGGTTGCCCTATTTAACTTTCAATTAACTTAAATGTCACCTGTGTAATATAAGTGGCAGAGGTACCTGTTTCTTGAGCGTGTCCATGAGTCCTCTGACGGCGCTGGTGCTCGGCAGGAAGCTCACGTCCCGCGGCTCCATGCGCGCGTCGGGTTGGTACACCTGCACACACACAGGTTTGAAGGTCTCCTGGTTACGAGTAGCGGACTTCTTCATCGAGTGGGAGTAAGGACGATAACCGACCTCGCAAATGGTCACAGGATTAAAGCCCGTCACAGACGGAGCTATAATATATATTATAGCACGAGGCAGCCAGCTCTCTCATCACCATTCACTTTGTGTGAAAAGCGGGGGTCAAGCAGAATGGCCGGTCACTGATTGATTCGCCATTTTGTTTGACCCCCGCTTTGCGTGAAAGTGAATGGCAACGAGAGCTGGCTGTTCGTGCTATAATATATATTATAGCTGCCGTGTGTGATGCCCTTAATATAGTACTACCAACGAATTATATATTGTCTAGATAGTCTAGAAGAATAACCGTCTAACAAAGCCCGCTAAAACATGGCACCTGATTAATGTTGACAGACGACGACGACGACAGACAGATGATGTCGCTGCTGTACATTGAAGCTTACTTTCCACGTTCTTACAAACCGAGTCACATCATTGTACCGCGTATTCGAATGTCGTATGGTATAGTTTTGCATCTTTGGTATTCGTTTGGTGGGGTCAAGTTTGAAGCGTAGTTACTCTTCTAGACTATAGATAATTCGTTGAGTACTACGTTACGTACAGAGCATACCAGGCGAAATAACGCAATACCTCTCGGGTGGTCAGAACATGAAACAAAACCACTTTTGTTCCACAACTTTTGAAATTCGCAACAAAAAATTGAACTTTCAAACAAACTGATTAGATGATCGAGTCAATTCATAATTATGAAAGTTTAAGAATATTTCTTGCTAATTTAAAAAAAATGTGAAACAAAGTTGTTTAATTTCGTGGGCTGACCTACCATTCGAGAGGTTTTGCTATATTTTGTTAACACGTTGTACAAGTACTGCGTACATAACATTTTGTGAGTAGGTTCTGTAAATTATAATATGGTTTTTTTTTGTCGATTCAGTTTCTTTAAATTTAAAATTGGGGTTAAAAACGTAAAAAAAAAATATCATAAGTATAATATCGTAAGCATAACCTAAAAGTATAAAAAAATCCTTTTTGTTGGCCTTATTTAAGACGCATCAACTTCAAGGGGTCGAGTGTGTGAAGAGGTACAAAATAATGAAAAAACAAAACGTAAAAACACAGACGTCTAGATTTCAAAAAGCCACTAGAGCTATTATTATAAAATGAAGTGTCCACTGACCCCGCTGCGGTAAGCGCGTATCTCCCGCTCGATGAGCTTGCTGAGCAGCCGCTGCACTCCTGGCAGCGCGGCCTGGTTGGTGTACTTGAACACTTCGGGCCAGATCTCGCCTGCCAACAATATTACACGTCAACCTAATTCAAAATAAAAAAAAAACAGTCACTTCGGATTTAATAACTCTTTCGATCATCAACAATATAAAATTCGCAAAAATAAAAACTTTCGTACAAATTGACTCGGTCTAATCAGTTTGTATGGAAAAAAAATAAAAAATGGGAATTTTAAAAACTTGTGGAACAAAAATAGTTTAGTTTCATGGACTAACCCCGAGAGGTTTTGCGTTATTCGCTAACACGTTGTTATGTCACCGTAATATTTTTTTTTTTTTTGACGGACCTAATCACTATTTATACCAGAGTGGTAATATAGTGGGCGCGGACTTGCGGGGGAGCAGAAGGCTCGTACCCCTTAGGAATTTTATGACAACGTATCTGGGGGCGCCCTCAGACGGGCTCGGACCGCGGCCCAGAACGTTGCCAGGGCGAGAAGCGCGTCGGAGAAGAATGACCCCTACCGGGTCTTACTGGATTAATTCTACTATTAGTTCCGCGTCCCCGCCGGCGGGGGCGGTTGCTACCTGAAGGGCATTCTGTAGTAGTGTGTGGCCTACACGCAATGGCAGCTTTAATCGCGACGGTGATCTCATCGTCCGGATCTGTGAGAGCGTGTCTAGGACGACGCTTGAATCGCGTAGTGGGATGCGGAAAGTAAATTGACGCTTTTCTCACCAGAAAGTTCGGGTGAGTAACGGCCGAATCGAAATATCGTTTAGACGCTTGACGCACGTACTCCTTAATGGAGGGGACCTCGAGGTCAATGTGGAGATTCCTATTGCGCACGTACCACGGACAGCCCGTGGCCTTGCGCATGAAACGATTTTGAATCACCTGAAGGGGACTCAAATTGGAACGAGCCGCATGAGCAAACACCGGACACGCGTATGTCATTACGGGACGGACGCAAGCGGTATAAAGACGGACCTTACTACGTAGGGAGAGCTTCGACCGTTTGCAAAGGAGGGAGTGGAGTCGGCCTATAATGAACGCGGCGCGGTTGCGAACGTTTCGCAAGTGATAGCGGAAACATAGCCTAGAGTCGAGAGTGACGCCTAAGTACTTGACGCGGTCGGACCACGGAATCTGGCGACCGAACAGAGAGACGCTTGGATATCTCTGAACACAAGCGCGACGATGAAAGAGCACTGCTGTGCTTTTATCGGGATTGACTTCTATTCTCCATTTGCGGAACCAGTCGCCGATGGCGTCTAGAGCCGCTTGGAGTCTAGAGACAAGGGTAGAGGGGTCTCGTTCTGAGGTATAGATTGCAGTGTCGTCTGCAAATAGAGCGATCTGCGAATAAGGGGTCTTCGGTAAGTCGCTCGTGTAGAGCGCGAAAAGGAGGGGCGAGAGCACGGAGCCCTGAGGGACACCGGCGTTAATGGGGCGAGAGGACGAGAGGACACCTTCCACTCTGTAGCGAAAGCGACGATTCGACAAATAGTTTCGTACAAGACGTACGAGTCTGTCCGGCACACCGAGCTTGTACAGCTTGTATACGAGTCCGCTGTGCCAGACCTTGTCGAAGGCTTTCGCCACATCGAGGAAGACTGACCCTGTCGGTTTGTGGGTATTCCTATTGAATTCGGTGTAGACATGCTCTACAATCCGATGGACCTGATGGGTACAAGAGTGTTTGGCCCGAAAGCCAAACTGCTCGGGTGGAAGGAGGCTGTTTGCGTCAGCAAAATCCCTAAGCCTGGCGAGGATGACTCGCTCAAACAACTTGCCAAAGTTGACAAGTAGGCTTATTGGACGGAAGGAAGAGGCCTCGGTAGGCGGTTTACCGGGCTTGGGTATACCGATGACAATCACTTCCTTCCACGATTGTGGAAAGTAACCGATAGCCATAGCGGCATTGAAAATGTTGACTAACAGAAAAATGAGATGATCCGGAAGGATCTTAATGACTCGGTTGGTGATGCCATCCGAGCCGGGAGCCTTTCGAGGCGGGAGAGCTTTAATAAGATCGCGGACCTCCTGCTCCGTGACCGGGGCGAGAGGAGGATCAGAAGGAGGGAGAGCCTGTCGGCGCGCGAGTTCGGACTCGACTTCTAGCAGGTGGGCGGGGTCGCAGGGCAAAGTGCTTGGAGAGCACTGAGCCTGTAAACTATCTGCCAGGCACTCGGACTTTTCGTCGTCGTCAAAGGCAGGGGTTTGATTGGGTCTATTGAGCGGGCACATTACTGAAACCGTTTCAGATTTGAGGGAGCGTTGAAGCTTCCAGAAGGCTAGATGGGATGGTTTAAGACCGTCGAGGAAGTTATCCCAGCGACGCTCTCTCCATTCGGCCACGCGATCCCTAACTTGACGTTGTAGAGAACGCATGAAAACGCGATTAGAATCGGTAGGGGCTGATGCGTAACGACGCATAGAGGCGTTTTTCTCCGTTATCAGATCACGTATATCATCAGGTAGAACCCACCGTAATATTGTGAACAACGTTCATAAACTATCGAGAAATAATACGTTAAATTTTAAATGGTTGATTGCAATTTAGGCACATTTTTTATCGAAATATTTCAAGTTCCAGATAAACACATAAAAAATATTCTTTTAAATATCTTGCTCAGAAACAAAGTTATAAGGCTTCAAAGTTGGTGGTTAGACAGAGAGGTCCGACGTGACATGTGACGTCATATGTCACGCGGGCCATACATCTGCCATAGAAAATTTTCTTTTCTTAAGAGGGAGATATATTTGTTTAATAATGTTGTATCTAGTCTGTTTTTCGATCAATTTCGATTCTGGTTTGACTGTAAGTATTCTATTTTTGTATACTTTCAGATGATCTATGAAAAAAACTAATATTTTTTTTATGCAAATTCCTTACAATTTTACATGAGTTTATAATATAGCGAGATAAATTATAAACTAACGACGTTTATAATCTTACGGTACCATATACTATATAGATTACAAGTGGGATAAGTTTTAGCCTGAGCCTTGCCAGTTGAACTTACAGGGGATATAATCCAATACATCTTCGGGTCTTCGCGCGGCGTCCGCCGGCGTCTTGCAGAACGACGGAGGCAGCTTTACCGTGCGACGGTAGATCTGACACACACGACATAAAACACATGTTATACTGCTGTTATACTGCTGTGTAACAACAATATACACTATAATATACTGCTGCTGTTATGTGTGCTATGAAAGCGAGTATTATTATCATTATTTTATACTTCTAAATTGACCGCAAACAAGTTCAAGGTCAAAGTCAACCAACTCCGAAAGTCAAGGTCAAATATTTTTTGTACGTCATGAATTTTATTTTTGATGGTCAAGGTCAAATAAAATATAATCATATCTTTCAGCTGGTAGTCTATACGGTACATGGCTAGCTAAGGTCCACTCTCTCTGCTAAGTAGCTCAACAAACCAGAGCACAAACTTGTATTCAGGTATTAGTTATAGTCACTTCAAGCACTTCAGCTAATTTGTTCATGGTCAAGGTCAAATATTTTAAAATGTCAAGGTTTTACATTTTTGAAGGTCAAGGTCTATTATTTCAGTAGGTCAAGGTCAAATACATTTATAACAAGCTACATTTTCATAGGTAAAGGTCAAATGTTTCTGCAGGTTTAGCTCATATATTTTTGTAGGTCAAGGTTAAGATCAAATATTTTTTAAGGTCAAGGTCAAATAAAACAAAACTATAAACAGGTAACATGCCTCAGGCACATCCTTCAGCTGGTAGTCCTCTATGCGGTACATAGCTAGCGCGTCGCACGCGGCCTCCACCGTCTCCGGTTGGTGGCTCTCGGCTAAGTAGCTCCACAGGCGTCTCGCACACGCCTGCACCAACTTATCGTACTCGGGAGTGGACACGCGCAACGCTGGCACTTCCGATAGCAACCTGCAGATGCTGAAACAATTTATGAAAGAAAGATTATCACATTGCGTGGATATTAAAGTCGACAAATGACCACTATCTTTTATGATAAAGTAATAGGGAATATGTAAAATGCACATTTTTTTTTGTATTCATTAATCGAAATATTTTCTAAGTGTTTATCTGGAAATTGCAATATTTCGATTAATCAATTTAAAAAAATTGTGCATATTTCCTATTCGTGTTCGTTGGGTCAGCTATATGTAAATATCAAATCTGCTATGGAGTCAAGTAATAGTGGAAACGGAGACATAACACGGATGGAACCGTTAGAGATTCCCATTTACATTGTTTCTCGTGTTTCTTTTTCACGGCTACTATCACAACTTTGTCTAGCAGTGGACGGCTTTTAGTTCAAATTATGATAATGATAAATTAGATGATTATTGTGGACGATTTGATGAAAGTTGCTGGGCGCCGGTGGACGCAAGTAGCGCAGGACCGCTCACGGTGGAAACCTATGAGGGAGGCCTATGTTCAGCAGTGGACGTCTTCCGGCTGAGATCAAGATGATGATAATGTTGGGAGGATCATCGTGTCACCTGATCTGCACCTGCGGGCGACAGTCCCTGCCCAGTTTGGGCTCGAGCGCGCGCCACGTGCTCGGCGGAGCGACGGCCGCGCCGCGCCACAGATACACCAACGCCTCTGCAAGAACAATGTGTCACTTTAAACGATTTGTTCCGTATTCGTCATGTTCCCATTTTGTCGTATTCTAGATTTGTCGTATTTCATCGTCATCGTTCGTTTTTTACAGCGAAAAGAAATCTTAGATAAAACCCGTTCAAAAACCCCGGAAAGGGTAGTGGGCCGGTCCCTGATAGGTATATCTATGCCAAGCTGGAAACTTACCGAAGAGATGCAGGTTTAAGCTTTAGTTGTGTTCTAATATTTCAAAAAAAAAATTAAAACATTTGCCTTAGCTTTCCCCTTCTAACACTTACATTCACTACAATCCTTATCCTTCATAATATTATAAACGCGAAAGTTTGTAAGTATGGATGTATGGATTTATGGATGGATGTTTGTTACTATTTCACACAAAAACTACTGAACGGATTGGGATGAAATTTGGAATAGAAATAGTTTGTACCCTAGATTAACACATAGGATACTTTTTACGGGAAAATGTCTTATTCCCACGGGAAAATCTTACACAACGCGAGCGTATGCGCGCGGGCAGACCGCTAGTTGCTTTATAAACTTGTCCAATCACTCACTTTTTGATAAAGTTTAAATGTACATACCGATAGCTAGGGAAGTGGCCACGGAACCAGGTTTGTCTGTGCACTTGTTCAGTAGAGATGATATCACCGACACTAACTCCAACCCGTGCGAAGACGGCCTGCAAACATAATTTGCCTTTAGACAAGTTTAAAATAATTATAAAACAGAAATTGTATAAAAAAGGTTACTATGGGATATCTGATTACTTAGAGGACAGATGTCAAAGGGAATAGATTGTTTGAGTAGCAGGCTTTTTCGATATATAATAAGCATTAATTTTGTAATTGACAATAGTTTATTTAAAAAAGGAAACGCAAAAGATGCGACGACTGTGGAGTTTCTTCGGTGAGCTCTTCTCCACAGATTCCGCCATTGTGTTAGTGAACTCAACCAAAAAAATGTAATGACGGATCTAAGTGATGTAATAACATCCTATGGAAATAAATGATTTTGACTTTGACTAACATACATGACAAGTTAATAGAGACTGTTGTTACAACTCTATGAGACCGTTGGATTGCATCAAGCTTACTTCTTCATCTTCATCGTGTGGGTAGTGAGGTCAACAACTGAACCTAAATAAGAACGACTAACGGCCATCTTGCTTTGACATCCAAAAATAATTTTGTTAAATTTACTTCGAATAAAGACACAAGACACACCATACTGTAAATTGGCCACCTGTATACTCGTACTACGATAAGTGTGGTGAAGACAGAGTAGAATACATTAGTCACCAACCCCTACTCTTCCCGTGGGTGTCGTAAGAGGCGACTTAGGGACCACACATTGAACAGGGAACGGGCAGCAGCGCTCTCTGATACAGTAACCTTTTAATCTGCGATCTCCAACCCGCCTGCCAAGCGTGGAGATTATGGCAAAACCAAACACTTAAGTGGAGGAGGCTCATAGTCCAGCAGTGGACTGTAACGGGCCGTTAATGATACTACGATAAGTATATACGTAAATTATATATTATATATGTATAGAAGGCTGTAGGCTCGGAGCTGTTGATTAAAGACACTTTTACCTGTATCTTATGTAAGCCGTGATCGATCACGCTGGCCCATTGTGTATCGGTCGATATAAGTTTCTTCACAAACGTGTGCGCAGGTTTCCTCACGAAGTTTTCTAAACCGTGAGAGCGTTAAAGAAATTCATAAAAGAAACTTTTAAATATGTGTGGGATTCAAACTACCATCTCTCGAAAATAAAATAAGGCTTGTCACACGACGATTATTTACAAAAAGCAGTCTCTCCAAGCTTGCCGACTTTACTTATTATTTGATAAATAACCTTAATTAAAAATCCTTTTTAAACAAGCTTTTAAGACAAATCTAACGAGCCCAAACACGACTAGGTTGTGTTGTGTATTAGCGGAGTTCCTATGGCCACCTTCCGTCTCCATCATCAGACCAGCTCCATGGTACCATAATATTGCATTGTCATCGCGGTTACATTAGTGTACCAAATTTCAGCAAAATCCAATGGCAGCAAGTGCTTCAAAATTGAGTTGCAAGATTTCGCCCGAACATAAACCCACCCACCCACACACCCACATACAGTTCAAGTTAAATAAAAGCTTGTAAAAAAGAAGTGCACTAAAATTTTAACCAACCATGAAAATCTAAAAACATATAAAAAAGAAGTGTTTCTTTTATTGATACCTGATCTCGCAGATCCTCCTGACAGCTGAAGCTCGTGCGATGTCAGTCTCCCACTTGAGGTCGTCTGGTCTCCCCACGCCAGGGTCCAATAGCAACTCTTGGAGGTACGGGAAACACCGCACCTTTGGACAAAAAGTATATATTTTATTTATTTATTTTGTTGGGTCACCAACAGAGTTAACAATAATACTTACAACTAAATAAATATGCATAGGATACTAGCCTAATTGTAACTCCAATTATAGGCGACAACGACATGCAAAATAGTACAGTGAACAAAATAAGTTATAAAATGAAATGACAATAGCACAAAATAAAAGCGCCCTTTGTGGCAATAATAAAAAAATAGTAAAAAACCGTGACAACAAAAAAAAAAGTACCTTAAGTTATTTAAAAAGAAAAAAAAACAATAATTTTAATCTTGAGCTGAAAGAACTGTGTTCATATTCTAATACTGTCTGTCTGTACATCTGTATAATATAAGTATAATACTTATCTAGCTGTACGCCTGAAGCTAAGCTAAAGCATGGTAGCCGAGAAGAAAGAATCTCGTACGTTGACCTGTTGAACCACTCGGGCATTGCATCTGTAGGAGTGGGACGGCAATATATTTACGCAGGAGTAACAGAGAGGCAATAACAGTTCAACGTACGAAATTCTTTCTGCTCGGCGACCATGCTTTAGCGTTCGATTTTTCTAGTGGAAATAAAAAGGGAATGGGAATATGACTGTGTAGCCTCTCTCTGGCGTATAGGCGTATATATATATCCCTGCCTGCATAAAATACTGTCGATACGTTGCTTTGTTTCTTATGCGATTTTCATGAAACATTATTTATTACAGATTAAGTCTGTTACATAAAGTATTTTGCTTTATTTATTACAGGTTAAGTCTGTTACATAAAGTATTTTGCTTTATTTATTACAGTTTAAGTCTGTTACATAAAGTATTTTGCTTTATTTATTGCAGGTTAAGTCTGTTACATAAAGTATTTTGCGTTATTTATTACAGTTTAAGTCTGTTACATAAAGTATTTTGCTTTATTTATTACAGGTTAAGTCTGTTACATAAAGTATTTTGCGTTATTTATTACAGGTTAAGTCTGTTACATAAAGTATTTTGCTTTATTTATTACAGATTAAGTCTGTTACATAAAGTATATTGCGTTATTTATTACAGTTTAAGTCTGTTACATAAAGTATTTTGCTTTATTTATTACAGGTTAAGTCTGTTACATAAAGTATTTTGCTTTATTTATTACAGGTTAAGTCTGTTACATAAAGTATTTTGCTTTGTTTATTACAGGTTAAGTCTGTTACATAAAGTATTTTGCGTTATTTATTACAGGTTAAGTCTGTTACATAAAGTATTTTGCTTTATTTATTACAGGTTAAGTCTGTTACATAAAGTATTTTGCTTTATTTATTACAGTTTAAGTCTGTTACATAAAGTATTTTGCTTTATTTATTACAGGTTAAGTCTGTTACATAAAGTATTTTGCGTTATTTATTACAGTTTAAGTCTGTTACATAAAGTATTTTGCTTTATTTATTACAGGTTGTCTGTTACATAAAGTATTTTGCTTTATTTATTACAGGTTAAGTCTGTTACATAAAGTATTTTGCGTTATTTATTACAGTTTAAGTCTGTTACATAAAGTATTTTGCATTATTTATTACAGGTTGTCTGTTACATAAAGTATTTTGCTTTATTTATTACAGGTTAAGTCTGTTACATTAAGTATTTTGCGTTATTTATTACAGATTAAGTCTGTTACATAAAGTATTTTGCTTTATTTATTACAGGTTAAGTCTGTTACATAAAGTATTTTGCATTATTTATTACAGGTTAAGTCTGTTACATAAAGTATTTTGCTTTGTTTATTACAGGTTAAGTCTGTTACATAAAGTATTTTGCGTTATTTATTACAGGTTAAGTCTGTTACATAAAGTATTTTGCATTATTTATTACAGGTTGTCTGTTACATAAAGTATTTTGCTTTATTTATTACAGGTTAAGTCTGTTACATTAAGTATTTTGCGTTATTTATTACAGATTAAGTCTGTTACATAAAGTATTTTGCTTTATTTATTACAGGTTAAGTCTGTTACATTAAGTATTTTGCGTTATTTATTACAGATTAAGTCTGTTAGATGCGGGTTCGAGTCGACGAAGTTTTTAACTCTTTATTTACATAATATTTATTATAATTTTAGAAAACCCTTACCTGTGTCTCGGCTAAGCTAGTGTACAGCATGATCAGGAATGACGCGGGCGCTCCCTTATTCGCCTTCAGTTTGTTCAGAATCGCTACTATAGTCGGCACGTTCTCCTGTACAAATAACAATTTGAATAATAAAGTCACTTGTTTTCATAAAGCACCAAAATCTAAGTTAAAAAAAAACTAAGATAAAATCATCTAAACCGCATATCCTGACCTGAAAAAACATATCAGTGATATTGAGCCCTAATTCAGAGTAGGCTCGAGCCCCTCGGCGGGGATGTAATGAGCTGTTGATGATGATATTTAGCCGCCAAATGCCTCTTGGTATCATGACATCTGACGACTACTTCCAGAAGTTCCGTGTATCATCAACAGCTCATATACGTCCCCACAGAGGTGCTCGAGCCTACCCTGAATTAGGGCGATTAGGCCTTAGTCGACCACGCTGGCCCAGTGCGGGTTGATCGACTTCACACATAACATTAGAATTTCGCAGGAGTGAGCAGGTTTCATCACGATGTTTTCCTTCACCGTAAGAGCGTCGAATAAACGTACATACGATTCGAAAAAAAAAAGGAATGACGGATCTAAGTGATGTAATAACATCCTATGGAAATAAATAACTTTGACTTTGGAGATAGTACCCGCGTCTCCCGGATGGGAGGCAGCGGCCCTAGCCACTAGAGCACCGACGCTCAACGACGCTAAACTGCCGAAGACGGTAATATCCTAATATCCTACTTTTCAGACAATCAGGAGACTTAGTAGTAATTTAAAGTATGACCAGGATTTCAACCCAGAACCTCCCGATTGAGACACGAGCATTCTGACATTACCACAATCTAAAACTTTTTAATTGTATTTACTTAGTTTACTAACCTTTGTCTTCGCCATTAAAGGTAGAGCCTTCAAACACGCCACCTTAACAGCAGGCGCTGGATCGTTCGCTATCTTATACAGCAGCACTGGCAACACTTGCACCGAAACCTCCTTCCTCACATTAACCAACTGAATCAACACGTCTATCACCAACACTACAACATTCTCAAACCACGCGTCTTTCCGCTTCTCCAGGGTTATACCCAATAAGAACGGTAACACTTCCATTTTCAACTCGTCATTTACTGATGTCAAATCTTCAATCCAACTTTTCAACTTATCCGGATCATCTCTTATGCGTTCCCATAGTTGGTTTAGTTTGAATGTAACTCCTAAATGGCTATCGGTATAAAGCAGAGCTTCAAACGTTTTGTTAGCGATTAGATTTGGCATGTTTAACCTAGTGTCTTCTTCTTGGTTTTGTTGGTATAAATCAAGGATTTTCGAAGCGACTTTTAAGGCTGAAGCGGTGAGGTAGGAAGGTAGGTGGAGCCACTGTAGCGATAATGCCGTTAGTATGTTCAAAGATATGGCGGAGCATTCGTGCTTGCTTATTATGTTGAGACCTGGGAAGGAATAAAATACATCATCATCATGTGGTTTGTGAGGTCGGTTGTCGACCCTGGTGTCACTGTTATAGAGCCGCCAAAGGCTACTGACTTGGCTCATGTAACGACTAGATAGTAGCCGGGACCAACGGCTTAACGTCCTTCCGAAGTACAGAATCATCTTTCTTTTTCGGACAATCAGGTGATTCAGCCTGCACTGTCCTAACCAAACTGGGTAAAGTCTCACAAAGAGATTTTTGCTTGACAGTGTCCTTACTGGGAATCGAACCCGGAACCTCCGTAATAGGAGTCGAAAACTCGACGACTCGGCCACGGAGGCTGTTAAAAATACTGTTTATTTCAATAGAGAAAATTCCTTGGTTTATTTAACCAACGCATTTTGAATGCTTACTTCGAATGCTTATGCTTAGGTCGGTTGTCGACCTTACAACCCACACGATGATGATGGTGATGATGATGATGATGATGAATGCTTGCTTAACACTGACTTGTAAGCTTCTACGCCCTAGCGCGGCGCTACCTCGCCCCTAAACAGCGGGGTGGAGGGAAATGCCAGAGATTTGCCGAAGGCGTTTTGTGGCCATTCTGTACGTGGAACTATATTAATTCTGTAACGCTAGTATTCACAGAAAAAATATCGAATGGCGACCACGGACTGGAAGCCGTAGTGTTGGCCTCCCACAAGGCGGACAGATGACTTGATGAGAGTTGCTGGGCGCCGGTGGATGCAAGTAGCGCAGGACCGTTCACCTAGCACGTTCACGTTCTCGCACCTATGGGGGTGGCCTATTGGCCTAGGTTCAGCAGTGGACGTATTCCGACTGACATGATTATGATGAAGCTAAGACTCACACCGGTTCAATAATTCGTGCAGATGCGGCGCAGGGCTGGTGACGAGGTTCTCCGCCAGTAGTTGTGCGCACACGCCCCCCGCCGCTCCTAGACCCCCTCTACAGACTGTGACGTCACTCACACAGGTTCAGCAGCTCGTGCAGATGCGGCGCGGGGCTGGTGACGAGGTTCTCCGCCAGTAGTTGTGCGCACACGCCCCCCGCCGCTCCTAGACCCCCTCTACAGACTGTGACGTCACTCACACAGGTTCAGCAGCTCGTGCAGATGCGGCGCGGGGCTGGTGACGAGGTTCTCCGCCAGTAGTTGTGCGCACACGCCCCCCGCCGCTCCTAGACCCCCTCTACAGACTGTGACGTCACTCACACAGGTTCAGCAGCTCGTGCAGATGCGGCGCGGGGCTGGTGACGAGGTTCTCCGCCAGTAGTTGTGCGCACACGCCCCCCGCCGCTCCTAGACCCCCTCTACAGACTGTGACGTCACTCACACAGGTTCAGCAGCTCGTGCAGATGCGGCGCGGGGCTGGTGACGAGGTTCTCCGCCAGTAGTTGTGCGCACACGCCCCCCGCCGCTCCTAGACCCCCTCTACAGACTGTGACGTCACTCACACAGGTTCAGCAGCTCGTGCAGATGCGGCGCGGGGCTGGTGACGAGGTTCTCCGCCAGTAGTTGTGCGCACACGCCCCCCGCCGCTCCTAGACCCCCTCTACAGACTGTGACGTCACTCACACAGGTTCAGCAGCTCGTGCAGATGCGGCGCGGGGCTGGTGACGAGGTTCTCCGCCAGTAGTTGTGCGCACACGCCCCCCGCCGCTCCTAGACCCCCTCTACAGACTGTGACGTCACTCACACAGGTTCAGCAGCTCGTGCAGATGCGGCGCGGGGCTGGTGACGAGGTTCTCCGCCAGTAGTTGTGCGCACACGCCCCCCGCCGCTCCTAGACCCCCTCTACAGACTGTGACGTCACTCACACAGGTTCAGCAGCTCGTGCAGATGCGGCGCGGGGCTGGTGACGAGGTTCTCCGCCAGTAGTTGTGCGCACACGCCCCCCGCCGCTCCTAGACCCCCTCTACAGACTGTGACGTCACTCACACAGGTTCAGCAGCTCGTGCAGATGCGGCGCGGGGCTGGTGACGAGGTTCTCCGCCAGTAGTTGTGCGCACACGCCCCCCGCCGCTCCTAGACCCCCTCTACAGACTGTGACGTCACTCACACAGGTTCAGCAGCTCGTGCAGATGCGGCGCGGGGCTGGTGACGAGGTTCTCCGCCAGTAGTTGTGCGCACACGCCCCCCGCCGCTCCTAGACCCCCTCTACAGACTGTGACGTCACTCACACAGGTTCAGCAGCTCGTGCAGATGCGGCGCGGGGCTGGTGACGAGGTTCTCCGCCAGTAGTTGTGCGCACACGCCCCCCGCCGCTCCTAGACCCCCCTCGACCCCCGCGTTGAGAGACCGCTCCATTAGGTTGTAGCATGAACGTGGGTCGAGGCTATATGACACACAGTAAATAAATAAAAATCAGTCAAGAACGTGTTACACTCCCAGGTTTCGCTTTATAGAAAGTTTCGCTTAAGAGAAAAGAATTTAAATTTTTTTTTTTTATGTAGTGATTATTTTGTGATACTGTGCGCGTCATAGAGATCTATCCCTATTCCTATGCCTATGAATTTCAATTCATGTTTCTTGGTTTTTCATAAGAGTTTCTGTGACAGACGGACGGATAGGACGGATATTATAAGGGTTTCGTTTTTCTCATAGGTGCGAAACCTGAATAAAATAAATAAAATAAAAACCTTTTTTACTGCCTTATGTAACATATTACAATAACATTAGAAAAATAAAATAAAAGGAAATATTGGGGTCGAAATATCGGGTAGACGTGCCGGGGTCCAGATATTGGGGTCAAAACGTCGAGTGGAAATGCCGGGGTCTAGATATTGGGGTCCAAATGTTGTGTGAAAATGACGGGGTTAAATATAGGATGGAAATGCCGGGGTCGAAATGTCGGGTAGAAATTCCGTAGTCGAGATATCAGGGTCGAGATATTGGAGTCGAAATTTCAGGTGCGAAATATTGGGGATTAAATGTCGAGGTGAATACGAAGATAGATAAAAATACACTCACCCATGTTTGATCAGCTCGGTGGAGAGCCTGGCGAGCAATGGAAGTAAAGCAACAATGTATTCGTGTTGTTGTTGGTATATCGCCGCGTCGGTCACCGCAAGAAACGCCGCGAATGCGCGCTCTATCTGCTTAGGGTTGCATATCTGAAAGGAAGATTAAAAACTAATAACTAACTTATAGAAATTGTGAGATTGAATTGTTATGTGAGAGTGACAATTTTCAGGCGCCAATATTCCGCCGCCTAAAAAAGGCACCACATAAACACTTTTGATTGATACTTAAATTAAAATAAGACCACTTCTAGAAGAAAGAGAACACCTGAAAATTACATCAACATAAGTGATTTTTGAACAGTTTTATTGTTAGTACATAACTTTTTTGTTTTTTACCTGCTGTGATGAAATGCAAGCAAGCAGCAGTCTCCGCTGAGAGGCAGAAGCTGGAAGACTCAACAACAGTTGCCAGGGTCGGGAGCCCTGGGAACCCTCGCTCGTCAGCCACAGGAACACTGGCCGCAGCAACTCCAGGCTGTTCGATGATATGCTGACCGAAAAGAAAATAAGTTCATGTATAAATCAAATCAGGTAGATAGTCCATTCATAGCACTCTAGGGTTTCCTGGAAAAAATTGCTATGAAACAATAGGTTTATATTTTATAGTTAGGGAGCCATTGGCCTCGATTCGGGATGTCACGCTCTAATCCTAAAGGAGAATGGGCGGTTCGTCCCCAGTGGTGTATCAAGATGTGATATACGTCATTTTGAAGATCATAGCAATACCTTTATTTTATTGTATGACACCAACAACGAAACTCGTGCAGGAAAGGAACCATGATTATTATTATTATTATTATTAATAATATTATTTTTAGTTTATACAGCTATTTTATGTATTTGGTATATTAAATGTATAGTGTGGTGCAGCTACCATCGTCGTCGCTCTCCTTTTGTGCCACCCGCACACATACATACTACCAGACTCACACATAAACAACTTTCGTGCGCAAAAATAGGTACTGGGACAGGCTTTAGCCGGTAATTACCACGTTATGTGCATGTTAGAGGCGTTCGCATCGGGGTGAAGGACGTCAGGAGGTGGGTGAACCCGAGTGAGAAAGCAGTGATAAGGAGGTGAGATAGATAAGGACAAAGATCATATTATTTTATAGTTCTGACTGGTCTTCACTTCATGGTTTGGATTTTAATGATTGATAGTTAGTCCAAATTGGTATACGCTTACGATACGTACGTCGCATGCATCTTTTGCTCCTTCATCGGTCGATACTGTATATTTTGACCTTGGCACGCTAAATGGACTTGATTTTTCTCCTTATACTCATACATTGACTGCTAGTTGAAATGGACCTGATTGCAAGTGTATTGGATACGTTACAATCAGGTCGTAACATATAAACCATCATTGTGTTACATGTAACCGTTTCCTAGCGCGAGTGCAAGAACGCCATCGGCTCACAAGTGAAATCTTAGATGCAATACCTGCATTTGCAGAATATGTAATGGATCATTTACAAATACAACAAGCTACTATTTTATTTTACGAAGTAAATCGAGCAATTACATTGGTTATTTGAAGTTTTTAAAGAAGTTGCAATTAACCAGCTTGTCTGGTCCTTTCTTTTGTATGGAATGTTATCTACTGCTTAATACTTGGGGTCAAACCCGTGGCTGACAAGGTTGCTATTAACCAAAGTATTTATACTATTAAAGCAGTAGATAACATTCCATACAGAAGAAAGGACCAGACAAGCTGGTTAATCGCAACTTCTTTGGAAACTTCAAATAATCAATGTAATTGCTCGAATTAAGCCCAAGTCACACAGAGCCGTGCCGGGGGCGGTACGGGGCCGGGAAAGCGGGACGGTGCTATGGCGCGACATAGGAGTAGGGGCTCACCAAGGTTCAGCACTTAGTCCGCTACTATTTAATCTGGTAATGGATCTTATCACCAAAGATATCCAAGCCCCACTCCCGATGAATCTTCTGTACGAGGATGATATAGTGCTCATAGCCGACACAGCAAACGAACTGCAAGATGCGTTACATCTTTGGGTCAATGCTCTGGAAGAATCTGGGCTTAAAGTCAGTCGATCCAAAACTGAATATTTGCAATGCAGATTTAGCGAAACCGGTACCAAAAGTGTCACATTTCAAGTACCTGGGGGGCTCAGTTATTACAGAGGCCGGTAACATAGAGGAAGATGTAACGCATAGAGTTAACGTGGGTTTGGCAAAAATGGCGCTCATTGACGGGAGTGCTGTGTGATGCTCACATGCCTGTTCGTACAAAGGGTAAGGTTTATAAGATGGCGGTAAGACCGGCGCTGCTTTATGGATCTGAGTATTAGCCTGTCAAAGAATCCAACGTGCAAAAACTCCACACAGCGGAAATGAAGATGCTTAGATGGTCGGGAGGGGTAACACGGCTGGATAAAGTCAGAATAGGTAGATCCTACACCCGAAAAGCTCACAAAAAACCGTCTGAGGTGGTACGGCCACGTGATGCGTAGGAATGAAGAGTAATAATAAATGAGAGCTCTGAACCTGCCGGAGAAAAAGAGAGGCAGAGGACGCCCGCCGTCAACATAGTGGACCAGCATGACGAAACTTATTTATAGGGATAATCTACCCGACCCTCGACAGAATGGCGTGGCGCAGAATGATTAGGAGAGCCGACCCCACCTAAAGTGGGATGGAGCAAGGAAGAATAGAAGTTGTACTCGTAAATGATCCATTACATATTCTGCAAATGCAGGTCTTGCATCTAAGATTTCTCTTGTGAGCCGATGGCGTTCTTGCACTCGCGCTAGGGAACGGTTACATGTAACACAATGATGGTTTACACGTTCCATTTTAACACAACGTTGGATACACTTGCAATCAGGTCTATTTCAACTAGCAGTCAATGTACGAGTATAAAGAGAAAAATCAAGTCCATTTAGCGTGCCGAGGTCAAAATATACAGTGTCGATCCGATGAAGGAGCAAAAGATGCATGCGACGTGCGTATCGTAGGCCAATACCAATCGGAATACTATCAATCATTACAATCCAAACCATGAAGTGAAGACAAACAAAAGTATGTATGTGTGCGGGCGGCACTAAAAGAGAGCGACGACGATGGTAGCTGTACCACACTATACATTCAATATACCAAATACAATAAAAAGCTGTAAAAACTAAAAATAGTATTATTAAAAAAAAAAACATGGTTCCTTCCCTGCACGAGTTTCGTTGTTGGTGTCATACAATAAAATAAAGGTATTGCTATGATCTTTAAAATGAGGTATATCACATCAAGATGTGATATACCTCATTTCATGGTGTTGATACACCATGATTCACCACTGGGGACGGAGGCCATACAAAAGTGCCCATTCTACTTTTAGTCTGTCCTTTTTACCTTTTATAGATTGAAAAGGGACAGGAGATGTCCATTCTAATATGTCAAACATCGAATTTGAACCTTATGGCCGTGTCGATTGCATAATTTTAAAGAGCACTTAATACATACGACTTAAAAATCTCTTAAACTGACAGCTATGCCCTTATTTTAAGTTATCATTCGTTCAAATTAATATCATTCATTCATCACCTCTCTTTCATTGGTCATAGAAACAAAAAGGATAGCTGAATTTTAAAATTAGAATTAGAGCATGACATTCCGAATCGAGGCCATTATTAAACTTTAGAGGGGTAGACTTATTAAGGATTCGATTAAGATTTATTTATTATGTATTGTTGTTATTTGTTATTGTTTTTAGCATTCAAGTTAATGAGAGAAAAAAAAATCTTAAACACATCTTACACATAGTCAGGATGAGTGCACAATGCATGCATTTGATTGATGACGTCCTCTTCAGCACCCTTGTTCTTCTCCAGCACCGTGATGAAGGGATGCTGCGGAGAGCGCACAGAGAACTGGCAGGTGTATGGCTGCCCCGGCACCAAACGGGACTTCAGGTCTAATGTGAGCAGACCAGCTATCGTCGAAATTATCGCTGAGTAATTGCTGAAATTATACATCAACCATTTTTATTATTTGTCAAACCCTTTCAGTTTAATTTCAAAAATATATATATTTGTAAAATGTTTAGTTTCAGAAATCTTTATTAGCAATATGGACACATTGTTAATCCACGTGAAGTTGGTGGTACCAGGTTCGAATCCCACCAGGTCAAAAATATTATAAATAAGTGATGAGCGTTTACGTTTGCCACAATATGTCTGAGTAAGCAAAGGGGAAAAACTTACTGTGCACTGGGAAGTAAGGTTACTACCGTCGACATGGTGTGTCCGATCTCCAATACTCCTAGTTGCACCAACGCTAGTAATCCCTGGCAAGCAGTCAAGCTCACCAAACTGTCCTTGGAAGAACATTTCTCTCTCAAAAACTTTAACTCTTCATTTTCAACAACGAACTTGCGCCGTTCCGCGAGCTTAAATTTCGATTTGATGGTGGAAATCAATTTGTCTATTGCATTTACCACTAACACACTGTTTCGAGAATTTAATTTATACTCGATTTCATCCATTTTTCAAGGAAACGGCAAAGAAAGAACTACTCCACGCAGTCAGTGGAGTAATTAATTCCTTGAATTCCTTACAAAAAAAAGAACTCGTGAAAATTTTCGCCGGGTCGCTCGTATTCGTTTTTTTTTTTATTGTGGCTTTTGTGTATTTACAATTCCGCCAATGTCACGTGTCGGAGAGGATACAGGATGGGGATAGGAAAGGAAAAGAAGAGTATATAATGTTCGTATATAAAGCGTCCACTACACTACTCGCGAAGTTGATCGAAGTAAGCCGAGGACGAGACACTTCGTGCAACTTCGCTTCGTTTCGGGCTTCACTTTGACACCAATAAAGCGTCCACTACACTACTCGCGAAGTTGATCGAAGTAAGCCGAGGACGAGAGTATAGAGAGGCACTTCGTGCAACTTCGGGCTTCACTTTTACACCAATTTGACACTTCGTGAGACTTCGTCGAAGAACTTCGAAAAGCTCATTAAAGCCCGGCTACTTAAGCACTTAAACTCCCAAAATATTATATGTAAAAGACAGTTTGGATATCAGCAGGGCATTGGCACAAATGATGCCATTGAGACTTTAGTAGATGATATTACCAATGAACTCAATAATAGAAGAAAGGTTGCAGGACTTTTCTTGGACCTCAGTTCGGCTTTTGATACAGTGGACCATGAAATATTGATTGCAAAGCTCGACCATTATGGGGTACGTGGAAAGTTCCTTAATTTGTTGCGATCATATCTCTCAAACAGACATCAATTTGTGGAAGTAACTTCTATCGAAGATGGACAACAGAGGACACACAGTTCCAAATTACAAAAAATTTGTAGGGGAGTACCTCAGGGCTCAATTTTAGGTCCAATTCTATTTCTTTTGCTTACTAACGACCTAAACAACTTCATGGTTAATTACATGGCCGATATTAAGGTCGTGGCATTTGCTGACGATACTAATGCTGTGGTTTCTGCAAACGGTATTGAAGAGTTGAATTGTAAACTTGGTGGGGCACTGGGGGCTTTTCTCCATTGGTTTGATATAAATAATTTGAGACTAAATGCCAGTAAAACTAAAGTAATACTCTTTAAAAATACAACAAACTCAAAAGACACACTGAATGTCACTTTAAATGGTGAAAAAGTGAGTGTTGTCAACTCATGCAAGTTTTTGGGGGCACAAATAGACTCTTTGCTTAAATGGAAAGAGGAAGTCGACAATATAGTTGCGAAGTTAAGCACCGCCTGTTATGCTCTTCGAAGCCTACGAGAGGAAACCACAATTCACCACTTAAAAATCGTATATCATGCTCTGGTGGAATCTAGACTTAGATATACGATCAAGTTCTGGGGCAATGGATACAACTACAATATAAATAAGGCATTTGTTGCACAAAAACGAGCCATTAGGACAATGGTCAGAATCCCTCAGTGGGAATCATGCAGAGAGCACTTCAAGGTTCTAAATATATTGACCGCGCCCTGCCTCTACATTCTCGTGCTTCTCTCTGAACTAGTTAAGAATATAAACCGGTATGAAAGCGAGGATGAGAGAGCTATAAGACTGTTGACACGAAGAAAAGACCTAAAGATTCTATTATATCCTAATTTGCGAATATCAAGGCATTGCGTACGTTATCAGGCTGTAAAATTGTTTAATGCTCTTCCTGTTGAGCTTAAATCTGTTCATAGTCATAAATTGTTTCGTAATAAGCTAAAGACCTTTTTGTTGAAAAAATCCTTTTATTCTGTGAATGAATATCTTGAAAACAGGTAAATTATTATTGAATTATTTAATCGTATTTTTAATCTTTGAGACATTGTCATTCACACTATTATTATTATTATGACAAATTAATATTTAATGTTTTGAGATAAATGTATTGACTATTATGATAATGAAAGTAATATACAATTTTAATTATATAATTATTAGATTTTCAAGTATAATATATAGGTATTTTTGATGGGTTTTGACTTTTGTTAATAATAACTAAACTTGTAATGTAAATGTTTTAATTTTGTATCTTTTCTTGTTTTATAATTTGTCTTATGAATTTTATTCGTGTCCAACACAATGTACTTTTGTTATGGATTAATAAACTTGAAACTTGAAACTTGAAACTTCGGACGAGAGTGTAGTGGGCGCTTAACACTTCGTCGAAGAACTTCGGACGAGAGTGTGTGTAGTGGGCGCTTAAGCGGCAAACTTCTTGAGCATCACGTGAAGTGGTGGGGGAAAGTTTGCGCATGTACAGACGACGAAAGAAACGTCAGTTTCTCGGGAAACCTTCACCGCCCCTTGTTTTGTACGCCATGTTTTTGATGTACATGGTTTACAACGAATAGGTACGCATTCATTCAATATGAGGATGCCTAAAAAGTTGCATCCAAAAACAGGTCTGTACAAAAAGTGCTCGTACAGTTTTTAACGCAACTGTTTTGGTACGCGGCGTTTTTCTAAGCCAATGATGACATGTCAAAATAATGGCTCGACTTTAGGAAACTGCATTTTTTCGGGGAAACCTTCATGACCGCCCCTGGTTTTGTACGCCACGTTTTTGATGTACATGGTTTACAACGAATACGCATTCATTCAATATGAGGATGCCTAAAAAGTTGCATCCAAAAACAGGTCTGTACAAAAAGTGCTCATGCAGTTTTGAACGCAATGATTACATGTCAAAATAATGGCTCGACTTTAGGAAACTGTATATTTTCGCTGTTTTTTACTGGGCAGCACCGCAGGAGATTACTTCTCAAAAAGGCAAATGGTTGGAAAATTCAAGTACGCAAAACGTGGACGGAAAAAAAATGGTTGCAGAAAATGGGTCGATCATAATCTGCTCGCACAGTTTTTCCCGTCCAAGGCAAGCATGTAGTACACAAAAAACGGTCTGTACAAAACTGTGACACGAAAAACGGTCTGTACAAAACGGAAACAAGCATGAACCCCACTCCCAGCACCCGAAAGGGGGGTTTCCACCCAGAAAGAATACACTTCGGTTAGGTTAGGTTAGACTGTTGTTAACAACAGGCGGAGGGAGACGAGCGAGCGCAGCGGCCGGCGACCGCAGGAGATAACTTCTCAAAAAGGCTAATGGTTGGAAAATTCGAGTGCGCAAAACGTGGACGGAAAAAAAATGGCTGCAGAAAACGGGTCGGTCATAATCTGTTCGCACAGTTTTTCCCGTCCAAGGCAAGCATGTAGTACACAAAAAACTGTCTGTACAAAACAGTAACACGAAAAACGGTCTGTACAAAACGGAAACAAGCATGAACCCCACTCGCGGTGCTGTCCACGCAAATGGGAGCCGATAATGTACAACCATGATAAAGGCCGGCCCGATCTTTCAAAGCCAATATGGTACAGCCAAATAATTCAAGTACATTGTACATTGTACTTGAATTATCGTCCGTGCTTTCCTGGATGTGGCTGATATTTCACAGCCGATAATGTACAGCCAATAATTCGAATCCATGTACATGATTTATCGCCTGTACAGATAATGCCCAACCAATAATGTACAGCCCGATAAAACGAAGCCAATCCACAGCGCATGCCAAGTCATAGGCGGGTGCGAGCGAAGCGAGCACGTGAGTTCGGGGCACCCCGACTCGGTTAGATTAGGTAAGAAGGGGATGGCGGATGGGAGCTAGGCGAGCAAAGCGAGCACGGCTCCCTCCGCCATACCCTTCGGGGTTAGGTTATCTTGTGACCCCCCCCCCCCATGCCTGCTTGCAGGCATGCCAAAAGCTTGTCACTTAATGTACTGTAGTATACGCCTCATATTATACTTTTACCGCGACATGCATTTTATATGTCTAGCTGCAACATTGTGACACATGTAGCTGATTTAGCAATAAGTAAAATTAAGTATTTTATAATTGATTTATTGGCTCTCTTGTTCGAACCGTCGTGAATACAAGACGTTTCACAAAATGATTTGTTTTAATTAACTGCACCAACCACCCTTACCACGACACATATCACATGGCGACCCTTGCCTTAGAATTTGGATCATCGAGTTAATAATGGAAGATATTTTTCAAAAAAGAAGAAGCTACAAAAAATCGAGGATGAAGACAACTAAACAGGAAAAAGAAGATTTACATTAATGAAGAATGCAGGAAACTTAAATTTTAGAAGATTGCACGAAGAAAGAAGACAAACAATATAGAAGAACGAAGCCACCTTAAAGAAGAAAGAAGTATAATTACAGAAGAAAGAAGAAACATTACAGAAGAAAGAAGAAACATCACAGAAGAATGGAAGATAAATTATAGAAGAAACATTAAGAAGATAAACATTATAGAAGACATCAAGAGAGAAGAGAGAAGCGTACGAGCGGTGTCCAGGGTAATCCCGGCCCACGGAGTCCAGGGTATAGCCCGGCCCATGTTCGAGCGGTGTCCAGGGTTATCCCGGCCCACGGTGTCCAGGGTATAGCCCGGCCCAACCATCGTGATCATCGTGCTTCCCAGATGGTCATCCAACGAAATTTCCACGTGTCTCCGAGCGTCATTCAGCGGGTCATCCACCCCGCGTCATCGCTGCCGAGTGGTCATTGCGCATTGTCAGCGTGACCTACTTACCGGTACGATATACCGAGTCTTAATGTAAGTTTGTTTTATTTTGATAATTTAATTTCAATTGTGTTTTTTTTTATTATTGTTTTATAATATTAAGAGAAGATAAATTTACGAAAGCTTTTAAATAGAAATATGATAAGTATAGTATGTATCAAAAATTGACAGAGTACCTTAGTGAATTGACAAATATAAAAGAAAATGTATGTAAGTTAGGTCCAGAGAGGCGACAGAAGGAAATTGGTATTAAAAAATTAAACGACGCTAATGAGTTATATAGTAAAGTACGGTGTATTGTGTCTACGTTAAACGAACAGACGGAACAACTCAGCGACGGAGAAGTTACCCGAATAAATAAGTTAATAGCTGAAATGAAGTCGGTATATAGTAAGATAACAAGTTATTACGAACAACAAGACGAGAGTAGTCAGTCAGGTGAGACATCAGTTTTTAAAGACGAGCAGACTCAAACTGGTAACGAGATGGCTTCTTCCAAATTTGATATTAAAACGGCAATTGCCTTGTTGCCTATTATGAACGGAGAGGAGTCAGTAACTAAGCAGCTTATTGATGGAATTTTGATGTACAGCTCAATTATTGACGCAGATTCACAAAAACTCCTTATTGATTTCGTAATAAAAACACGTTTATCAGCGAGTGCAAAACTGAGGTTGAAGTTTTCCTACGAAAGTATACAGAGTCTTATCGGCGACATTCGTAAACACCTGTTACCTAAGAAGTCGGCAGAAGCAATTCAATCACAGTTATACCGGGTCAAACAAGGACGTCGGTCGATTGAATTGTTTGGAGCAGAAATCGAAGAACTTTTCGTAAATCTGAACATAGCACAGGCTGACGAATATGATGCGAAGTTCGAAGTTTTGCGTCCAATTAATGAGAAATCAGCTATAAAGCGTTTTGCTGATGGATTATCGGATCAGAAGCTAAGCACCATTATAGCGTCTAGGCAGTTCTCATCCCTACCAGAAGCCATAAGAACCGCATCGGATGAAGAAACTTCAGCAACGAGAGAAGAGCACGTCACGTACTATGCACGTGCGACACAAAGCCATCGTGGTTTTCATCAGCGTCCGTTCCCTACATCAAGAGGTAGGTATTTAGGAAATAATACACGATTTTATTACAATAATACAAATAAGGCATCAAGTAGCAGTGCGGCGCCGGTAAACACAGGTCACAGAGGTAATCGACCTGCTAATTACGCCCGATCAGCACAAGGCCCGCGGCAAGCACCACTACCACCCGTTGCACAGGCTGCGCCGCGTGGCGGGTCGTGGCGCGGCGCGACATCACGTGGATCGGCTCCGCGTGGCGCTGCACAGAGCACGCGTCATCGGCCACGTATGTATCATGTTCGTGAAGATGACGCAACTGAAAAAACTCAGTTTTTCGATTCTAAACTAAATTATGGAATACAATAATACAAGTCTAGTAAAATGTAGTGTAAGCAATAATGATATAGATTTATTAGTAGATAGTGGAGCAAGTTTATGTGTTTTGAAATACGAGTGGTTGTGTAATAAAAGGTATTTATTTAGCCAAATGCAAACAGACATAATTACTATAAAGGGTATTAGTGGAAATTTAAAGTCAGAAGGGTATATTATATTGACTTTAAATTTTAAGGGCATTCTGTATAACCAGAAATTTTATGTTTTTAGAAACTTGTCGTGGGTCGCAGATGGTATTCTGGGACAAAATTTCTTTCAGCGAAATGATGCTATAATAAACTATAAAAATAATACTTTGACGTTAGAGTCGAACGGTAACTGTGTAGTGTTACCGATTCACGGAAATTCATATATCTTTGAGCATATAATACCGCCGCGTTGCGAGGTAATTAAACTCATACCAGCTAGTTTATGCGAGGATTGTGTGCTTCTAGCAAAAGAAGTTTGCAAAGGGGTTTACGTAGCAGGTATGATTACAAAACCCATAAATGGTCAAATACCTGTTAGGATATTAAACACTACAGATAATGAGATAAAATTAGATTTATCTAGACTAGAAATATTAAGTTTAAGGCAATTTGATATTTGTGAATATGACAAACGAAAGATTAATGTCGATAGAGTTAGAACACTGCTCAATCTTCTCGACTTAGGCAAATACATAACGAAGAGCAGTTGAATATAGAAAAGATATGTGCGAAATACGCAGACGTATTTCACTTACCAGGGGATAAACTCAGTACTACGAACTTAATGGAACATAGCATTAGATTAAAAGAAAACGTAAGTCCAGCGTATGTTAAACCATATAGGATACCAAATGCATTACGAACTGAGCTCCAAAAACAAATAAAGGAAATGCTTGATAATGACATCATAGAGGAGACTACATATGAGTGGTCTAGCCCAGTTTTATTGGTGCCTAAAAAGAGTGATAAAACGGGTGAGAAAAAATGGCGTTTAGTCATTGACTACAGGCAATTAAACAACAGAATACAAGACGATAAGTTTCCATTGCCAAATATCACCGAGATATTGGACTCTTTATCTGGTAGCATCTACTTTTCTAAATTAGACCTTTCTCAAGGTTATTACCAACTACCTTTGTTTGGATAATAAAACTCGTAAATTTACAGCTTTTACCACTGACAAGATGTACCAGATGAAACGTTGTCCTATGGGGCTAAAAACCAGTCCCAGTGCTTTTTCTAGACTAATGACAATAGCAATGTCTGGCCTAAACTATAATCAATGTTTCATTTATTTAGATGATTGCATTGTAATCGGAAACTCAATGACGTCACACAATAGGAATTTAATAAGTGTTTTAGAGCGTCTGAGGAGTACAAATCTGAAACTGAATCCACTAAAATGTGAATTCCTACGAAAAGAGATTATGTACTTAGGTCATAAAATAACATCCGAAGGTGTTTATCCAGATCCTCAGAAAGTAGAAGCATTACATAGGTACCCAAGGCCAACTAGTTCCGATGAAGTTAAAAGATTTGTGGCATTTGCCAACTATTACCGTCGTTTCATCCCAAATTTTGCGAATATTGGTAATAGTTTTGTTTTACATACGGATGCGTCAAAGGTCGGATTAGGCGCCGTACTCTCCAATAAAAATAGCGTACACTAGCAGGAATTTAAAACCAGCCGAAACACGGTACCCAATAATAGAACTAGAGTTGTTGGCAATAGTATGGGCTACAAAACATTTTAGACCATATTTATATGGTAAGAAATTCAAAATTGTAACAGACCATAAGACATTAATATACCTTTTCGACATGACTGATCCTTCAAGTAGGTTGACAAAATTTAGATTGTATTTGGAGGAATTTGATTTTGAAATAGAATACCTTCCGGGACGACACAATGCAGCTGCAGACGCATTGAGTCGTCTACCGTTGAACAGTAATGATTTAAAAGTAATGAGAGAACACGTAGTATCAGTCATGACGAGAGCTATGGCCCGGAAGTTACAAACAAGTAGCGTAGATGACCGAACTGACTTGACAACGAAGGTTTCCACTACTAACAGGCCTGATCAACCTGGAGTAGTTGAAATCCTTAAGACACCAAAATATTGCATAGAGTTAGTTATTGATTCAAAGTATAGAGGAAATAATAATTCAGATAAAATTGTAAGCGAAAAAGGAAGTTTTGTGTACGTACCGTCAGAATTTTGCATACATCTATTATCCCGATCGTTATCTACCGTAGGAGTGTTAGCGAGGGAATTAGAGTCATTGTGCAAAAGACATAACATAGACGAGTTAGTTGTAGTTAAAGATAAACAAAATGATAGAGAGATAGAAAGATTTTTGAAGAGTTTTCACTGTAAGGTCCCACGAATTTTAGTTACAAAACGTGTAACTAGAATCACAGATAAAGATGAAAGAAGAGTCATCTGCAATGATTTCCATCTATTACCTACCAGCGGTCATGCGGGGGTAAATAGGATGTTGAATAATATTAAGAAATACTATTTTTGGCCAGGTATGAGCCGTGACGTAGCAGATTACGTAAAAAAGTGTAAAGATTGTCAACTGCAGAAGCATGTTAATAAACACGTAAAGGAACCGATGGTAATAACTTCGACTCCGAACACGTCGTTCGAGCGAATAAGCTTAGATATAGTGGGGCCCCTAGATGTAGATAATTTTAAAAGTAAGTATATTTTAACACTTCAATGTCACTTGACGAAGTACGTAGAGGCGTATCCATTGGAGACTAAGCACGCAGAATCGGTAAGTAAAGCCTTTGTAAATAATTATATTTTAAGATATGGCATACCGAAAGAGGTTATAACGGATCAAGGGACAGAATTTATGTCCAACGTTTTTACAGAAGTGTGTAGTTTATTGAATATCAAAAAACTTCACTTGGTGTTTTTCGTATAACACCACTGTTCACACGGAGACACAATACACACCTCATGAATTAGTTTTTGGAAAATTGTGTAATTTGCCGTCAAACATCTTAACTTCTGTCGACCCTCTCTACAATTACGATAGTTACCCTAAGGAATTTAAGTATAGGCTACAAAGAGCACAGTTAGATGCTAGAAATAATCTGTTAAGTAGTAAAATTGATAGAAAAATAGGATACGATAAGAAAAGTAACGTATAAACCAGGAGATTTGGTTCTTCTGAAAAACCAAATAGGTAATAAATTAGAACCAATATACACCGGACCTTATGAGGTCATTAGAGATTTGTCACCAAATGTAGAGATTTCAAAAGAATTTAAACCATATGTAACCCATAAAAATAACACAAAATTATACTGTTCTTAAAGTTAAGTATTTATAGATTTAGAATCATTTACTTATTTACCTTAAAAAAAAGTGTTTATAGTATTTAGTTTTCAAATATAGTTACGTTCGTCACATTTTTTTTTTTCTTTGCCGATGGGTGTGAAGGATTAACTTTTCGGGGGAGGTGTAGTATACGCCTCATATTATACTTTTACCGCGACATGCATTTTATATGTCTAGCTGCAACATTCTGACACACGTAGCTGATTTAGCAATAAGTAAAATTAAGTATTTTATAATTGATTTATTGGCTCTCTTGTTCGAACCGTCGTGAATACAAGACGTTTCACAAAATGATTTGTTTTAATTAACTGCACCAACCACCCTTACCACGACACATATCACAGTACTTACAGACTTTAAAAAATGGGCAATCTCATTACAGGCGATAATGCACAGCCAATATTGTACAACCCGATAATTCGTATACATGGATTAGAATTATTGGCTGTACATTACTGGTTGTACAATCCTGGGCGGACAAAGTCGGACCGCATTGATAAAGACCGGCCAATAAAGCGCGGCCAGGAATGTACAGCACAATATTTGAGATCCATTTATGGCTTCGAATTATCGGGTTGTGCAATATTGGCCATACATTATTGGATGCACATTATAGATAGATATAATCCTCTTTGCTCAGCGCAATTTGAACGCGGCCTTCGTGGATTCGTGTTTTTTTCCCTGGAATGATTACTTTACTATTCTTTATTTTTCAATTTTGTTTCGAAAATTGGACTGAAAATATTATCTTGGCATCAAATCACCTATTTTATAGTGATGTTGCGCTTGTGACCTGACTATATATGTTCAACCATGGAAGCATCTAACGTTTCGAATATTAACTCGGTGCACAGACTTTGTGATTGTGAGTGACTGGCTCTGCTAACTTTCTGCATGATGGTGGGGTATTATTTTAAAAAATATAGAAATATGTTGCTCTGCAGTCTTTTCTTCTTTTATTTAGGGTGCGGAATCACCCTAAGTTTAATGAAGATGGATTGCTCTGACGTTGTTAAAAAAAAAGCTACCTCTGCTTTATCTGATTCAATAAACGACCATGTGGAATACGCTGTGGTGATTCTAAGTGCAATAGATCACAAAGATGTAAGGGACATTATTCGAAAAACTTGGATGAAGCTGGCCAATAATATTGTCACTGAAAACGGCAAGAGAGTGTTTAGATGGCACAACTCAACTGAAAGTACTAAACTTCCTGAATTTGTAAGAATTTACTTTGTACTTGCTATGCAGAATATGAAAAAAGAAATCGAATTAATTTATGAATGCGAAGAAAATAATGATTTAATTTTCCTGTACAATGTACCAGAAGGTTACCCAAATTTATCAAAGAAAATGCTCAGAACATTGGAGTGGTTGGATAGCAATTTGAAGAATTTAAAATATGTAATTAAATGTGATGATGATTCATTTGTGAGAGTAGATTTAATCATCAAAGATTTGGAGACGTATGGACCGAAGCTAAAGGGACTGAAGTTAGCCAAATATAATAGTTTTAAGGTAAATCAAGGCTTTTATCAAGTTTCTCAATATTCTTAGTATTTAATAGTTCACTAGCTATCCTCCCATGGTTATGCTCGCGTTGTGTAATATTTTTCTAGCAGGAATACCAATGAATATACAAAATAAGTAAATGGACTTCATTTTTTTTTTTGGGAGGTCTGACCTTTTGCATTGGTCCACCAGCCGGCACAAATCGTGTGGAGGCGGGCTGTCCTCCTCAGGCATGTAGGCGGAGGCCATCACAAGCTTGCGGCACCTAGCTGTGTCGGGCAGTTGCAGCCTTATGGCACACAGGTCCCTGGAACAGAACTCGGTTAACGGCTGTGCTGGGATGTTGTTAGTAGTTATGATACACATTCTAGGCCTGTCGTGATCAGTTGTAGTGAAAAGCTTACCTCTTAGATTGGAAAGCATTGGAGTGGTTGGATAGCAATTTGAAGAATTTAAAATATGTAATTAAATGTGATGAAGATTCATTTGTGAGAGTAGATTTAATCATCAAAGATTTGGAGACGTATGGACCGAAGCTAAAGGGACTGGAGTTAGCCAAATATAATAGTTTTAAGGTAAATCAAGGCTTTTATCAAGTTTCTCAATATTGTTAGTATTTAATAGTTCACAGCTATCCTCCCATGGTTATGCTCGCGTTGTGTAATATTTTTCTAGCAGGAATACCAATGAATATACAAAATAAGTAAATGGACTTCATTTTTTTTTTGGGAGGTCCGACCTTTTGCATTGGTCCACCAGCCGGCACAAATCGTGTGGAGGCGGGCTGTCCTCCTCAGGCATGTAGGCGGAGGCCATCACAAGCTCGCGGCACCTAACTGTGTCGGGCAGTTGCAGCCTTATGGCACACAGGTCCCTGGAACAGAACTCGGTTAACGGCTGTGCTGGGATGTTGTTAGTAGTTATGATACACATTCTAGGCCTGTTGTGATCAGTTGTAGTGAAAAGCTTACCTCTTAGATTGGAAAGCATTGGAGTGGTTGGATAGCAATTTGAAGAATTTAAAATATGTAATTAAATGTGATGAAGATTCATTTGTGAGAGTAGATTTAATCATCAAAGATTTGGAGACGTATGGACCGAAGCTAAAGGGACTGGATTTAGCCAAATATAATAGTTTTAAGGTAAATCAAGGCTTTTATCAAGTTTCTCAATATTCTTAGTATTTAATAGTTCACAGCTATCCTCCCATGGTTATGCTCGCGTTGTGTAATATTTTTCTAGCAGGAATACCAATGAATATACAAAATAAGTAAATGGACTTCATTTTTTTTAAAGCCTCATTAAAAATTTGATATAAATGAAAAGGTTGTGGTTACTTATATATTTATTTTTTGTTGTTTCAGCTAGATGACGACCCCTCTGTGCATGGCCTGTACTGGGGCTACTTTAAAGGTCAGGCGCGTGTCTTCCAGTCTGGCAAATGGGAGGAAAAAGATTGGTTCCAGTGTGATCACTACTTGCCTTATGCGCAAGGCGGTGGCTATGTTATATCGCGGGACATTGTTCAGTATGTTGGCAGTAATGCTGACTGGTTGAGGTGAGGTTTGGTTTGTTTATTCCATACATAGATGCTTGGAGCATAGATGTTTAATTAAATGCATCAATCGAAAAAAAGATCAAAGGTTATTTTTTTATTCACTTTGTAGTGTTGCAGATATGACTTTTTAAAATTATTTGACAGAAAATTAGGATGCTGTATGAAGTTTAACCGCTATGCTATTTAAATCACAGCCATTTTATCTGGTGTTGCCATTGGTACCTCATTGTTTATTCAATTTCTAATCTTGTAGCACATACTTACGTTACAGTTCCCAGTATCCTTAGTTATTATTTGTTTTATGTAAATAAATAAAATTTATATAACTAAATACTTTACAGACCATACAAGTCTGAAGATGTCTCGATGGGACTGTGGACATCAGCTCTGCACGGGATCAACAGAGTTCACGACATCCGCTTTGATACTGAGTGGAAATCACGGGGTTGTCAGCATGATATGTTAGTGCGTCACAAACAAAACACAACTGAAATTTTAAATATGTATAAAAAACTGGTATCTACCAATGGAGAAAAACTGTGTCCTGTTGTCAGTGAAGTTCGAAAAAGTTATCGCTATGATTGGAATGTGCCTCCAAGCAGATGTTGCAAATAATACTCAATTTTAAAATGCAGGTTTTTTCTAGTCATTTCCTCTTGTTATTTTTGTAAATATTAGAGAGCTTGTTTCAAAGAGTGTGATTCCACTGAAGCAAAGAGTAATGGGGCAGAGCTGTGTTTTATACCCCTCCATCTTGTTCCGCCTTAGTGAACTAGATCAGGTAGCTTGTTATTTGTTCATATCTTTCTGTTCTCTGTGTACAGTTTAGGTATTTTGTTTGATTTGTTATTTCTGTATAAAAATAAACAATGTATTCTATACACATCTTGATTTCATTACTTGAACTATTCAGTATGATGGATCAGACTGTCAGTACAGACCGTTGTATTAGAACTAGCGCCGCTGTTCATGTCCTGTTTTTAGACTAACAAATAATTTATTGAGATATTTTAGTTACCGACTTAGCTCCTGCTAAAAAAAAATGAAAAATATTTTTATGGCAAACTACGTTTGCGTTGTGTAAAAAATATCCTATGTGTTAGTCCAGGGTACAAATTATCTCGATTCGAAATTTTATCCAAATCCGTTCAGTAGTCTGGGCACGTCTGGGCATCCAACCAAACATATTTTCACATTTTATATTAGTGATTTACTGAAATATGAGCTGTGTGTGTGGACTGTGGGTATATTTATTGCCTATTAGGTGGGGCACATTACACAGTCAATACTATCACGATCCTGGGATCGATATTGGTATCGCAAGTATTGAAAAGGGGCTATTACACATGTGAAAATATCATCATCAGTATGTCGCTAAATTTATTAAGAGTGAAGTCGTGTTACGCACAAGATTAATCATGGATATAGTATAAAAAGGCAGCTAATAGCTATACTATGTGTACTCGCATGCAAGTTAAAAAGTAAAGAGAAAGCGGAAAATTATATAACGCGCTATCCCGTAGTATTCGTTGCGTTTTTTCTGTACCCGAAGGTTGCCTGGAAGAAATGGTTACCTAAGCAATAAGGTCGCCTATCTGTATTTTTTTTTTCTTTATGACACTAGTATGACTTTGTGCCAGATTTAAACTGCAATAAAGTATATTATATTCTAAGAATAAACTCCTTCAAGTAATTATTTTGCTTGCTGTCATCAACGACAAAGCGTAATTCGTAATATCGTCACTATTCAGACGTTGTTCCTCCATGGCTGCCTGCCAGCGAGTTTGCAGCGAGTACTGATAAATAAATAAATAAGAAAAAATATCGCGATGCGCTCACAACACATTCAATATTATCGCGATACTGTGATACATACGGGTCGGTCATATACGGCATATTAGGGCGTATTCCGATTCAGACTTTCAGCGGTGTCAGCGATCAGAAAAGCAAAAAAACGTATGAGTTTTGACAGCTGACAGTAATTCGGAACGCGATTATGGGTGCTTTAATCGATTTCAGCGCGTTTCGGAACGCAGGGTCAGAATAGGTAAAAAAAAAACTTATGTCAATTTAAGACCGCGTTCGGAAAGGAGTATAGCGAGTGTTCTGTGGATAGCGATTACTTGACAGCAGCAGTCTGTTTCACTGGCAGTCCTAGGATTTGAACGAAGTGAAAGTGAAATAGCCATAGATCAGTCCGAGTATCGCTGTCACACGGACACGGCACGTTTTGAAAATTTGGAACACTGATTTATCGGATTTGGATGTTGTTCAGTTTCATTGTTTTAGTAAAATCGGCAAATTCCTAAAAATAAACCATTGCTACCCATAATATTGTGTAAATATGTCGGCCCCACCACAACGAGAGACCATTCAGAAGCAAATTCAACAGGACTGGGCGAACAGGGAGTACATAGAAGTGATCACAGGCAGCATAAAAAAAATCACTGATTTCCTCAATTCTTTCGGTGAGTGAGTTTCTCAGTTGATTATTTTGTAGACTTACTGTATTTCGTAAATGCTAGAAGGTAGGTATAACTCTAAAAGTATGAGACAGATCTGATGTCTTTATTATCCATTTAAGCTTCGCAAAATATAAAAAGGCAACAGTCTACCTAGTCTGTAGTAATATTTTTTTGTAAAAATATTGGGTATACTATACCATCATAGTATTTGTTCTTGAGTTCTACAATGTTACTCGTAAGGTGACTATCTAATCTAATTATTATGAATAAACAAAATATTTATTTTCTCATTTTTCAGATATGTCGTGTAGATCCCGGTTAGCCACACTGAATGAGAAACTCACATCCCTAGAGAGAAAAATAGACTATTTGGAAGCTTGTGTAAGTTTGTTTTTATCAATAATACCATATTTATCTACTCCATTTCAGATACCGTAAAATAAAAATAAAAAAGTAGGTATCTGTGATAAAAAAATCGAATGAGTCTAACACGGTAATTTTAGCTAAGTCTATGATATAAAAAAAAACCACCATGAAATGAAATGAATAGTTTATTAACTTTTGGATGTTACATCTCTTAGTTCAACATAAACAAGTAAATAAGCAGATTAAATTTTCATTATTACAAAATTCTATTATTATTTCCAGGTAACAAAAGGGGAAACTCTTACATAAATTAAAATAAGATAGCAACACTCATAGTATTAAGTAATTTAGTTAAAATTATATAAAAGTTTAGGGTATTATATAATTTAAAACAACTTATATTTTATTTAAACATTTTAAGAAACAAGCATTTTACATTGCAGAATTTAATTTTTGTAACTATAAGAACAATTTATTATAAAATTATAATGTAGTCCTTTAATACAAATCGGATTATTTGATTTTATATTACTCTTATTGTTTATTTATTTATTTATTTTATTTATTCCATTATAATTACATTGTGTTGGAAATTAATAGGAATGCAAGTAGATAAAACTAATACTGCTAATAACACTACAAATGTATCAAATCATAGTACAACAGCAAACAATAAATTTAATTTTCATTGAACTACTACTAAAACTAATTAATGTCAAATTACCATTAGCTAAGCAAGTCAAAGTCAAGTCAAGTCAAAATTATTGATTTCCATAGGATGTTATTACATCACTTAGATCCGTCATAACATTTTTTTGGGTGAGTTCACTAACACAATGGCGGAATCTGTGGAGAAGCCACACATTAAATGTTGTTCAAACTATGCCACTTTGTTTGGTGAAAATGCTAGTACAGAATATGAGGTGTTTTTTGTTAGCATTTACACTGTACAAAATGAAAACTGGCCTAGTACTTTTTGTAATCCATATAATTGAGAAATCTTTGTGTCTATTGCTAGGTTTTCTTATACTTTTTCCAACATTATAGCCACTCCTTGACCACCACCACAAGCTGAAGCAGCAATGGCTCTTCTGAAATTGGGCCTCCTGAAATTAAATAAATAATATTAGATACAGGACAGTAATATAATATCGTAAAAGAAATAAAAATATGCAACACAAAAATAAAATTCTAATATAATTATATAAAAAAAAACTCTTTAAACACAAACTCTTAAACCACTTAGGGGTTCCCTTGTAGGCAGACCAATCTGAATGCAAAGTCTCGAGTTCATGCTACTAACCATTGAGGAGTTTCCTATGAAGAGACAACCCTGGTTGTAACTGAAGCTATCAAAATTTAACCTGCATATAAAGTTTCGAGACTGTGCTACTGAGCATTAAGGAGTTTCCTCATGAAGATTCCAGCCAGGCTGCATCATCAAACATAGCAAGTTAAATGAAAGCCTTTAAAAATTGAGAAACACAGCTAGCAGCACTATTCTATCTTGAGCCAATAATTGCCACTTCCTATTTGGGCCATTCGCATTCCCGCATAATTATATTGTGCATCTGTATTAAAAAACTAAATATTTGTATTACGTACATAATTAATTAATTAATTGGATTTTTATTAATATTTACAAAATATAAACATAAATTTAAATCATCATCAAGAAAGTGGCGAAAACGTCACCTCCATGTCGTGTGCAATGCCCATTTACAATATAGACAAAAACATTGTATTTTTATCTCTAATAAATAGACTTTAGACTTTTTTTTAATTTTTTTAATGTATTAACATTAAATACATTTTCTAAAATCACTGAATAACTTACAATGAAATGATGGATACTAAATTTTTTCAAACATTTGTGCATGGAAGAATTGTCACCTGCATGGATAAACTTTCCGAACGCAGCCATAATTTATAAAATCTATGAACACGGGCTGGACTGTTGTTGTTGTTGTTGTTGTTGATGAATACAGTTTCTAAATGACTAAAAACAACAAACACAATGCCTTCTTGAAAGTTTTTGATAGGTAGCTATTTTGAGACAAATACTTATGGAGCACTGATGTAAAAAGTGAGATTATTTTAAAATTAGCAAGCTATTCTGGTCATTTTTGTGGATTACGTGTCAGAAAGTGTTAATTTAATTAAGGTCTGTGAGATATCATAAAATTATAAAGTATTATATCCGTTATCTAGGTATTACATCGCATTTTACAATTGGTAATTGAGGTTATGATAAATATGTTCTGTGATCGGTATTTAAGTTCAAAATTTCACCTCCATGGATGTCATTCACGTGGATTACAGTTGATCACGTGGATCCATGGAGATGACTCATGATGTCCATGGTAGTGACAATACTATACTATATGAACGCTTTATAGTAAGTTATTAAATGAATTTAATATTAATATTTTTGACACAAGGTAATTATGGCACTTACGAAAAAAATTCAGGAAGAAATAAGACGCAAATGTGAAGAATTAATTGAAGTAGAATTTACATAATATAATTTAAGTACGATACTTAATCTTTTCAAGAAAAGAGTCAAAGGAGTTAAAACTCTCCTGAAAAACTTCAGACCGATCGCGCTCTTATTCCACGTCTATAAGCTGTTTTCGAGAGTCCTCACAAACCGTCTCGCCGCAAGATTTGACGCCTTCCAGCCTCCTAAACAAGCTGGGTTTCGAAAAGGTTTCAGTACCGTAGACCACATCCACACAGTGAGACAGGTTATACAGAAATTGCAAGAGTATAAATCAGCAGATGTGTCTAGCATTTGTGGACTACGAGAAAGCCTTCGACTCCATCGAAATTTGGGCTGTTCTGGAATCCTTGCAGCGATGTCAAGTCAATTGGCGGTACGTGGAGGTACTGAAAAGCCTGTACAGTATGGCGTCGATGTTCAACCAATTACAGAGTCATAAGACAAGACCCATCCAGTTGCTCAGAGGAGTGAGACAGGGGGATGTCATCTCTCTGAAACTGTTCTCCAACGCACTGGAGGATGTCTTCCAAACCCTAGACTAGAACGAATTGGGCATCAATATTAATGGCGAATATCTCAGTCACCTCCGCTTTGCCGACGACATGATAATGCCTGAATCGTTGCAGGATCTGCAAAAACGGCTGCACAGTCTCAACGCTGCCTCATTGTCAGTCGATCTCCGGATGAACTTGGACAAGACTAAGGACAATATGTTCAACGAACTAATCATTCCGGAACCGATCTCGATCAATAGCGAAGTGCTCGAAGCTGTCCAAGAATATGTCTACCTCGGGTAGACATTGCAGTTGGGTAGAGACAACTTCAAGCGTGAAATCGCAAGAAGAGTACAGCTGGGCTGGGCAGCATTTGGGAAACTGCGTCATATCTTCTCGTCGCCACTACCGCAATGCCTGAAGAGCAGGGTGTATACTCAGTGTGCCCTACCCGTATTGACATACAAAGCCGAGACGTGGAACATAACGCTGAAGTTGGCCCAACGGCTACATGTCACTCAGCGAGCCATGGAAAGATCTATACTTGGTATTTCGCTACGGGATAAAATCCGAAACGAAATCATCCGGCAGAGGACCAAGGTAGTTGATATCGTCCAGAAGTGTAGCAAGCTGAAGTGGCAGTGGGCTGGTTCTCGAATGGAGACTACGTATCGGGAAACGTAGTGTGGGACGCCCCCCTGCCAGGTGGACTGATGACCTGAGGAAGGTCGCTGGTGGTGGCTGGATGAGGAAAGCGGGTGATCGTGCGCTTTGGCGTGCCCTTGGGGAGGCCTACGTCCAGCAGTGGACTGCAATAGGCTGATTGATTGATGATAGGATATAGTACCATTCATTTGAGGTAACTAAAAATAATTTTAAAAAACTTTATTTTTTTATATAATTTTAAGTCCGTTTTTGAGAATGGCCCATTTGCTTGTTTGGTCAATAAATGTTTTTTTCTTTCTTCTTTCTGTAGTTTTACAACCAATCAATGCTAGATTATTTGGTGATGCCATTTGTAAAAAAAATGTTGATACAAGGTTGTTTAAAAATCGAGAGCACATTTTAATACTTACAAAGTCCTCATTAATCGCAAAGGCTAAGTGGTTTAGCTACCGGGACCCATGTGGTATACTGTAAAAGAGATAAGACGGGCCTCTGTACCTCAACCGATGCGCCAGATGCGCGACCATCCTGGCGCCTGTAGCTGCCACAGGGTGTCCCAAGGCGATGGCTCCACCGCAAGCGTTCACTTTGCGCGGGTCGATGCTCAGCTGTCTGGTCGTGAGCAACACTTGAGGGGCGAACGTCTCGTTTATCTGAACAGAAATATAAGTGCGTCAAAATTTGTAGATCGTCGCTTTATGATTACCTTGTTAGCAGCCCATATACGTCTCCACCGAGGGGCTTGGACCTCTCCTGAATAAAGGCGACCAGGCTTGACAAACTCTTATTGGATGTGGTTCTTGATAGGTAGGCAAAAGACGTACCTAGCTTACTTGGTTTTCGTACAATCATAAAATTCGTAACAGTGACTACACTTTCCTTCGTATGCTAGCGATAATACCGGTAATTGATGTTGTATTACTAATTTACTGTCCTACGAGTAAGTGCGGCCCGAACGCAGAAAAGTGTTTTTCATTACTCATACCCTGAAAGTAGTTCGGAAGTTGCCTGAGGAGCGGTTTGAAAGTAATACTTTTCAGCCCGGAGGGAGAATCACTTTCAACTGACAGCTGTCATTCATTTATTCATTTTTATTCATTCTGGCAAATTATAAAAAAAAAAAACTGGTTCTAATTTCACATTTCTATTGAACTATGATCCATCTTTCTATACAGCCATTCAATTACAGCGCAATGTTAAATTGAAATAACATAAAGTTAAGTATTAATTAAAGAATATATATATATATATATTAAATGACTTTATGATAATTAACTTTCAACTATTTCTTTAAAATAAATAGGAATGGGCAAAATATTTAATATTTTTCAATGATGGAAATTAAAAATAATGGCTCAAAAGCTGGCCGGCACGGCCACAGCAAAAAATAAAAAATAGGCGGGAAAGCAACAATCCGATTATCATTTGTTTCTCGAGTTGTAGGGGTTTGTTTACAATGAGTTCATCTGATTCAGATATGGAAGTCACTCATTTTTTCTTTAGCTAATTCGTGTTTTTATATTTACTTTCCTTGTATTCGTAATGAAAAGCACAGTGTTTATCTCTGGTTAAAGACTTATTTGGTGCCTCGAACTATTAGGGCCCTCGCTGCGCTCAGGCCCCAAACCCCGTCTCGGCGCTAAATAAGTTACTTTCACCCCTCGTATAACAATGTACTATTAAAATCGCTGCATTACCAATGTTCTACCTAAGCTGCGAAATGCAAATTGGAACACGACAGTGCTACAGCCAAGTTCGTTTTAGTTTCGTGAATTTTATTTTAAGTAACAAAATAAATATCTTACCTCAAAAAGATCTACATCGTCCACTTTTAAAGCTTGATCATTTAGCAGTCTTTTTACAGCAGCCAGAGCTCCTAAGCCAAACTCTTCAGGATCGACTCCGACGCACGCCCAACCAGATACTCGTGCTAGAGGTTCTAAATTCTGCTGGTTTATTGACTCTTCGTTCGCTAAAACCAAAGCAGCAGCGCCATCTGCTGGTGCCTGTGAAATGTGTAAAGTCCTTTATTTTTATTAGACACTTTAATGCGTTTGACCTTGATACCACCGCAGATAATGATTGTTTTTCAAGTCTAAGAATTCTTGACTAAAGAGCTAGTGGCACTGGCATACAAGTGCTATAAGTAGTACTTACTGTAAAAACGTCTAAAACTACGCACCAAAAATATTAGAACTTATACCATTTTCAAATCAAAATTAGACTGAGCCTGTCTGTTGTTGTGTCGAATGTTTAATATTTATAAATCTCTTACAAAACTATTTGTGCTGGTAATAACCGTCCCATCATCTAGCAAAGCCGGTGCCTGTGATAGCTCTTCAATACTTTTCCTCTGAGGTGGTATATCATCTTTCTCAACCAAATAATCCTTTTTCTTCACATTGACTGTTAAACTGCTTATTTCATCGATAAAAACTTTTGCTTCTTGAGCTGAAATTATTATTGATATCAATTTATATGTTTAGTTTTCTTTTAATTAGATGAAACTATAGCTAGATTCACTCACCTGCTTCCCACTTGAGTTGGCTGTTCAGAGCGTATTCATCAACTTCTTCCCTGGTTACTCTATGCTTCTTCGCTAGGTCTTCGGATATCCTTTGCATGGACTTTCCGCAATAGCTATCTACAAGTTCTTTTTTCACATAATCCTCGAACTGATATTGGCCGCTCAATGCGGTGCCGAAACGAACATTCCTGACCAGATGAGGGAGGGCTGACATGATTTCTGTGCCACCTGCCAGAGATATTTTCGCAATGCCTGTTAGAATGTCCTGAAAATGAAGAACACGACTTTTTTTTTACAGAGGTCTGAAATTTCCTCTTGCTCTATGTTGAGGTGTCTTCCCTTTAACATACATACCACTCCACTAGTGATGATAGCCTGAATTCCAGTTCCACATGCTTTGTTCACTCCTAAAGCTGGTCTTTCTATTGGTACACCAGAGTATATACCACAGTACCTTGGAGTCTTCCCACCGTCACATTGGCTTAACTGAAAGTGGTGTTTGTTTCCAATTGAATTAAAGTTTATTTTAGATTCAAGCTATGTCTCAGTTTGCAAATCTTCTTTCGATTGATACTTACAAAGTTAACATTACCAACGATTGTATTGTCGATAGTTGTAGGATCTACGTTGGCTGAACGTATTGCATCCTTTGCGGCAGCTGCCAATGCGTGAGATGCAGGTAGATCTCGTAACGAACCACCATGTTTGCAAAATGGCGTTCTTTTCGCGCCAATAATGAACAAACCTAGAGAAAATAATTTCTTTTTTATGTTATGATACCCAGAGAGAAAAATCTAGATTATGATAATTTATTAGTTATAAAGCGAAACATTTTTTTTTTTTGGACAGGTCTCGAACCGGCATCTACAGACGTTAACAGACGTAATCTGTTACAATAGGTAATATTTTATGAAAATTTAGGAAAGTAATTTCATAAAAGACGAGGCAAATTGTTTTATATTTTATAACACTTATTACTTGACCTTGTATTTTATATACTTACGTTACCTACCTATAGTTAAGGATGTTAACTCTAATCATAAAACTAACCTTTGCACTTTAGTGACATTATAAAATAAATAAGCCAAATCCGACAAGAGCAATAAAGCTATGGAGATAGATGAAAACACTGTAACAAACAATCACTCTACGAAATGCGATAAAAAGTTAAAATTGTTCAGATAGTAGTGATAATACAATACAGTACAGATAGGTAGTTTCGTTGAAAGACACGCCGATACTGGTAAATACTTAACACAAAATTGCCAGCGAATCTTGTTTTTATCAGCGTAAACACGATAGAGCGGCGATGCGAGCCAAACAGCTGTATTATTTGCATAATGTAAAGAGGCAAAGAATGCTAGTAGAATAATAATAAAACCACAACAAGTTAAAATATAAGTTCCAGTATATTTTTTGATCGATATTGTAGAACCGGTCACTCATCCATGAGAGCCACAAATGAATGACTTAACTTTTAACAATTCAGTCATAGTTGATTAATTTTAATATTATTCTTATTATAACAATTATCAAAACACTAAAAGGCTATTTTAACACATAAATCGTTTCGAAGCAAACAATTTAATAGCTTATTTAAAATAAATACTGTAGGGTGTCATATTATAGTCTTTGATTCTGTTATGCATTAGTCTCCGTTAACATTTATTAAGCAAGTAGATGACTAGATAAGTATCGAAGTAATATTTTAAACTGCTTCAACTAGAAGGGCGATTCCTTGACCACCACCGATGCAGGCCGAGCCAATGCCCCTCTTCACACCCCGCCGTCTGAAAGAGAAAGAAGGTTTTTTTAGTTTCCAACTTACATTTATACACAAACAATAAATTCATAATACAATACACGTCAATGATGATGATGAATACAGTAGAGAGAGAGAGAGTTGCTGGCATTACGTACGAGCCACCCAATAAGATAAATATAGGTGACATCTTTAAGTGGAGTATCGATCTAAAATGTAAATCCAAGACCAAAAACTCCTCTCAGTTAAATCACGAACGCAACGAAGAAGTATTTTTTTCTTTTACTTAAAAATTTAGTCAGGCTTTGAAAATCATTATCATATGATTCGTGTTTGTTAATTTTCTCTTAAGTCTCGTTATTCAATCTACCTGAGTTCATGAGCCAAATGAGCAGTGATCCTGGCGCCGGAAGCACCGACGGGATGGCCCATCGCGATGGCTCCTCCATTCACGTTCAGCTTGCTCTGGTCCAGCTTCAACTCCTTTACGCAAGCCAGGGTCTGGGCTGCAAACGCTTCGTTGATCTGTAACAATTTGATAATGTACAAAATGTTGAGATCACGTACAGTACAGGTTCATAAAGTAGATCCATATCACGTCTGTCTATACTTTAAAATAACTATATTTCTAAAAGTATTTTGTTTTCGGTCTTTGCTGTTTTAGATGAAGTATATGGGACTGTACTGTATCCACAAAGATAAAAGAATACTTACAAGGGTTACATATGAATCCACTTATGAATCTAACTGCATCTACCTATCTAAATTTGCTAGACTATCCACTATTTTTGGAAGCGATCAAAACATTTTTCTTACCTCGATCAAGTCGATATCATCTAGCTTCAGACCGGTGACCTTCAAGAGGTTCTGGATGGCCGGCACTGGTCCAATCCCCATGATGCTCGGGTCCACTCCCACGAAGGACCAGCCCAAAAGCCTTGCTAGGGGCTTCAGGCCATGTTGCGTGACAGCTTCTTCACTGGCAAGCACTAGAGCACCTGCGCCATCGTTGACTCCCTGTTTGTTAATAAAAATTAAGTTGGTTAATAAGTCACTCACTTCTGTTGATTTAAAACCTATTATTGATATAAACTTCAATAATTATAAAGTATAAAATAATTTTTATTAAGATTTTTATTGGTGTAGTACTCTTGTAGGACTTAAAACGAAAAACGTGGGGTGCATGGAATATATATATTCTAAGAAGTAGAAGAGAACGAGGTGATTGCTGAAAAACAGCATAGCTGACGCTGTAACCTTTTCATTGTCTTACTTATTTTCATGTCTGTCTGTACTACTTATTGATACAAATAGGTCTGGTCAGACAGGACGCGTATATATGAGCGGTCGGGTCATAAGCATAGTCAGATGCTATTTGGCTCTTTGACAATTCTGACAAAGGGATGATCATTGAAATGAAAATCAATTGACTTACAGAAGAATTTCCAGCGGTAACAACTCCTCCCTTCCTGAAGAGCACCGGCAGCTTAGCCAGCCCTTCGAGGGTAGTCTCCGGTCGGGGATGCTCGTCCCTGTCCAACAGAACCTCCTGTTTCTTCACCTTGACCGTTACAGGAGTCATTTCCGCCTTAAATACTCCGCTGTCGTGGGCTTTTTATGTTTAAAAACAAATTGTTAGAAATGTTAAAGAAAAGTTTAAGATGAAAACCTCATCATTATTTAATTGTAAGAAGCTTATTGATATTATAAGACTTACCAGCCTTCCATTTCTGTTGACTCTGAATGGCGAACTCATCAACTTCACTCCTCTTCAAATCGTATTTCTCTGCTAAATTCTCGGCGGTCTGCGGCATCGTGAAGTTGCAGTACGTGTCCAACGAACTCTTGGTCATGGCGTCTTCAAACTCCATCTTCACCCCCAGATGCACTCCAAATCTTGTGTTGCGGACTACAAACGGGACGGCTGACATGTTTTCTACTCCACCAGCGAGGGAGACCTGCGCTGATCCTGTCAGAATGTCTTGTGCGCTGTTCACGACGGCTTGGAAACCTGATCCGCATAGTCTGTTGATTCCTAAAGCTGGCTTGTCTTGCGGGACGCCGGATTTTAGCGCCGCGTGACGTGGGGTTAGGCCTCCGTCTGATGACCCGCTAAGCTAAAGGGACAGTCAAAATATGTAAAGTTGAGAACTTGGCGCTAGCACTACCAAGCGTAGATTGTTTAAAATTATAGTTATTAACTTTACGACATCAATGTATCTCAATAAGCTCTTTGTATTTATTTATTTATATCTTAATCCTGGTTCCTAGACCTTAATACTGTGATTAATACCTACTGTGCTACCTGATAACTTGACTGCAAACTACGTTATCTAAACAAAATATCAAAAATATAGTAAATATAACCATTTCGTAGGTCTTTAGAACTGATTAATTTAATAAAATATGATTATTAAAATTGTAGTTACAGGTACATAGCGAAAGTGCTAAAAACGCCCGTTATTTACACTTGCTTGCTATCTTCATTGAGATGCACTTCGGCACACGGCAGTATTCCGGTCAAGTTCTATAATACAGTTTCTCTATATTAAATTTTTACATACCACATTAACCATGCCGATGTTGACGGTATCGATGGCAGCCGGGCTTACGTTCCCGGACTTTAAGGCATCCTTAGACACAATAGCTGCCAAGTCCGCTGGGTGGATGTCTTTTAGCGCGCCGCCCATGCGTCCAAACGGGGTACGCTTGGCAGCGACTATGAAAATACCTGAAAATACATACAATAAAATATACGAAATACATAGAACAGACAGACATATTACAGACAAAAAGGCGGCCTTATTGCTAAAGTGGCAATTTCTTCAAGGCACCTTGTACATTACAAAAGATTAAAATGTTGACGGTTCTCTGTTACTTTTTATGAAATCTTAGAGGTTTTAAAGAGGTGCGTAATATAGAAATGATTTGAAAACCCATTAAGTTTTAATAAATAAAAAGACTACAGTTAATGAAACAAGACATGACTATTGAAGTCCATAGTATTTGTCTGTTACCTCTCTGCTTTGTCTACCAATTGTTCTAAATAGTCTTCCGCAACTTACCTACAGATTTGTCATACCATACACATTTTCAACAGGCAAGTAAATATAGAGTCTACCTCAACAGACACACTCATACCAGCTATACACTACACAGGGTCAAGAGCGGACATTGACCCTTACTTAAACAAAATGTAACAGTTTGTGGTTTTCATTAAGAATCAGGACGTAAAGTTAATAACAAAGAATTTTACCTTTATTGATTGCTACGGCCATGTCTTTAATTCACAATTTTTGTACAAACACTACACGTCAGCGCGCCGACTGGTCCGCCGTGTTTATGATAATGTTATCTTTACACCGGCTATATTGTGAAGTCTTATGACTGGGGAACAAAGTTCGAAACTAAGTGGTTGCTTCGTTACTTAGCCAGTTAGTTTAAGTTCAATGATAGAAGTCTTGTCTAGTCACTTTCGCTGATTTTAATACGAGTTTAGTAAAGTTATTCCAGTTTATATATCTACTTGTATGATTATAGAACTTTATAAATAATGAAAGTAGCTTTTTTATTGTACAGTATTGAGCAAAGATCAAAGATCGACGAGTTAAAAGCAATTGAACATTGATTAATATTTATTTGAGTTCTTAGGTTACATCAATTATATTTACAACTTATATATATGTAGTTATTAAAAATGGCTGTGTGGGTATCTAATCATTTGTACATAACATCTTTCAGCATTTTATCTTGCTTTATTGGACGGCTTAGATCCCTGTGGGATATTATTGTAGTGTATTCGGGTCTTGCGATATCTCATAAATATAATAGATAATACCTATGTATTATCTAATAGTGTGATATAATATCCTGTTATGAGTAGGCACATAAGCATTCCTATATATTTTAAAATGATAGTTAAAATATAAATATTTATTACTTTCTGATAAACATCCAAGATAAACTTTAATAACAACCTAAGGATATATATTATCTAGTGCTACAGGCATAATAACTATAAGATAAAAGAAACGAAATATTATTTCATAAGAAAACAACTTTATTGTCTTTAAGATAGTGCACGATTTAAAACACGGAACATTATACAAAATAAAAAATATTTCAAAATGACGGTTTAAATACACAATATAATACCTGGGCTGATTGATAACTGGCCGAAACGACGAACTTAAAAAAATGAAACGCAAAAAAAAAATACATTATATTTTGGCATCTTTTTGAAAATAGAACGCCAAATTTGAATTTAATCGAACTGGTGGAATTTGTTTGATAGGACGTAGAACTTTCTCTGTCGTAAATTTTCTTAACAATGGAAAGAAACGAAATTCGTGCGGTGATAAAGTTTTACGTTTTAAAACAGAAAACAGCAACCCAGATTAAAACCAAGCTAGACAGTGTTTTAGGTAATTCTGCTCCTGCATTGAGTACAATTCACACCTGGGTAACTGATTTTAAACGTGGAAGACAGAGCTGCGAAGACGCCCACAGGTCTGGCCGTCCAAATGAAGTCACGAATCCGGACATGATCAAAAAAATTCACAAAATTGTATTGAATGATCGGCGCTTGAAGTTGCGAGAGATAGTAGAGATGGCGAGCATTTCATCTGAACGCGTTTTTAATATTTTGCACCAACATTTGGGAATGAAAAAGCTTTGCGCGCGATGGGTGCCGCGTTTGCTCACTGTTGACCAAAAGCAACGTCGAGTGGACGATTCATCGGAGTGTTTGGCGCTGTTTAACCGAGATCCTAACGAGTTTTCGCGGCGTTATGTAACAAGTCGATGAAACCTGGATCCTCATTATACTCCCGAGACAAAAGAACAATCTAAGCAGTGGACTGAGAGCGGAAGACCTGCGCCGAAGAAAGCAAAAACGGTTTTGTCGGCCGGCAAAGTGATGGCGACTGTTTTTTGGGATGCTCGAGGGATTATTTTAGTGGATTATCTGCAAAAAGGAAAAACAATAAATGGAGAGTATTACGCAAGCTTGCTGCAAATATTAAGTGAAGAAATCCAGAAAAAACAACCACATTTGGCCAAGAAAAAAGTTTTGTTCCACCATGACAACGCACCTGCACACACGTCAATGGTTGCAGTCGCCAAACTCCATGAATTGCGGTTCGAATTTCTACCGCATCCACCCTATTCCCCGGATCTGGCCCCGTGTGACTTCCACTTATTCCCAAACCTGAAGAAATGGTTAGGTGGCCAGAGATTTTCATCAAATGAAGAAGTCATTGTTGCCGTGGACGAGTATTTTGAGGGGTTGGCGAAAACATTTTATCAAACTGGTGTAATTGGGGCATTGGAGAAGCGCTGGACTAAATGCATCGAGGTAGAAGGAAACTACGTTGAGAAATAAATTTATTCTAAATAGATTTTTAAAGTTTTTCTTTGTCGTTTCGGAAACTTATCAATCAGCCCTCGTATATTTACATATTTTATTTACAAGTATAATAAAATAGCTTCATTATATTCCGATATGTTTTTGTAAATCTCTCAAAACCTCACGATTTTACAATACCAATATCGCAAGCAATTGACTTAACAATAACAATATAAAAGTTTTATCTTTTCGTGACTTAGGCAGCATTAGTTAGCGAATTATCCGTATTATGCTTAACAATTACTTAAAAATAAGGTTGTAGATTAGACGGCTTCGATCAAGACGGCGATGCCCTGACCGCCTCCGATGCACGCTGAACCAATCGCTCTCTTGAGTCCACGACGTCTGAAAACGAAGAATTATGTTTAGAATACGTGATAGTTCATAACGCAAAGAACTTTATTTTTGTGTGCAACAGAGGTGCGTAAGGTTTTATAGCAGGGCATGTCAATAACAGGGTTTGTCGAGGCCAAAGAGGCCTAAAGGGCTTTATAGCAGGGTATGTCAAGGCTTTATAGCAGGGTATGTTAAGGCTTTATAGCAGGGTATGTCAAGGCTTTATAGCAGGGTATGTTAAGGCTTTATAGCAGGGTATGTCAAGGCTTTATAGCAGGGTATGTTAAGGCTTTATAGCAGGGTATGTCAGGGCTTTATAGCAGGGTATGTCAAGGCTTTATAGCAGGGTATGTCAAGGCTTTTATAGCAGGGTATGTCAAGGCTTTATAGCAGGGTATGTCAAGGCTTTATAGCAGGGTATGTCAGGGCTTTATAGAAGGGTATGTCAAGGCTTTATAGCAGGGTATGTCAGGGCATTATAGCAGGGTATGTCAAGGCTAGCAGGGTATGTCAAGGCTTTATAGCAGGGTATGTCAGGGCTTTATAGCAGGGTATGTCAAGGCTAGCAGGGTATGTCAAGGCTTTATAGCAGGGTATGTCAGGGCTTTATAGCAGGGTATGTCAAGGCTTTATAGCAGGGTATGTCAGAGCTTTATAGCAGGGTATGTCGGGGCTTTATAGCAGGGTATGTCAGGGCTTTATAGCAGGGTATGTCAGGGCTTTATAGAATGGTATGTCAGGGCTTCATAGCAGGGTATGTCAGGGCTTTATAGCAGGCTTTGTCAGGGCTTTATAGTAGGGTATGTCGGGGCTTTATAGCAGGGTATGTCAGGGCTTTATAGAATGGTATGTCAGGGCTTTATAGAATGGTATATCAGGGCTTTATAGCAGGTTTTGTCAGGGCTTTATAGCAGGGTTTGTCAGGGCTTTATAGCAGGGTATGTCGGGGCTTTATAGCAGGGTATCTCGGGGCTTTATAGCAGGGTATGTCAGGGCTTTATAGAATGGTATGTCAGGTCAAAGTCAAAGTCAAATTAATTTATTTCCATAGGATGTTATTACATCACTTAGATCCGTCATTACTTTTTTTTGGGTGAGTTCACTAACACTAACAGGGCTTTATAGCAGGTTTTGTCAGGGCTTTATAGCAGGGTATGTCGGGGCTTTATAGCAGGGTATGTCGGGGCTTTATAGCAGGGTATGTCAGGGCTTTATAGAAAGGTATGTCAGGGCTTTATAGCAGGGTATATCAGGGTTTTATAGCAGGGTATATCAGGGCTTTATAGCAGGGTATATCAGGGCTTTATAGCAGGGTATGTCAGGGCTTTATAGCAGGGTATATCAGGGCTTTATAGCAGGGTATGTCAGGGCTTTATAGAATGGTATGTCAGGGCCTTATAGCAGGTTTTGTCAGGGCATTATAGCAGGGTATGTCAGGGCTTTATAGAATGGTATATCAGGGCTTTATAGCAGGTTTAGTCAGGGCTTTATAGCAGGGTTTGTCAGGGCTTTATAGCAGGGTATGTCGGGGCTATATAGCAGGGTATGTCGGGGCTTTATAGCAGGGTATGTCGGGGCTTTATAAGCAGGGTATGTCAGGGGCTTGTAACAGGGTTTGTCAGGGTCTAACAGTAGGGTCTTTCAAAGCCTTATATCAAGGTCTATCAGAACTTTATAGCAGGGTATTTGGGCCTTAGCAGGGTCTGTCAGGGCTTTATATCAAGGTCTGTCAAAGCCTTATAACATATGCTTGCTCTAAGTAACATATCACAGGACCTTTGTGTATCAGGGCCTAATATCTCAGTGCATTATATCAGAAGATAGGGTTTTACGGCAGATTTAAGGCTGCAACTGCAAGGTACATCGTTACCTGAGCTCGTGCACGAGGTGGGCGGTGATGCGCGAGCCGGAGGCTGCGAGCGGGTGCCCCAGGGCGGTGGCGCCTCCGTTCACGTTCAGCTTCTCCATGTCCAGCTTGAGGGCCTTCGCGCACGCCAGCGTTTGAGCGCAGAACGCCTCGTTGATCTGTGTGGGAAACAACTTCTTGTAGAACATAGATTGTTAGCAGAGTATTGAAAAAAGGCCTATGACTTGACTTATCGACAACACACAACAGTGTCAAATTTGTTTTCGAAGTAGGTACAAAATATGCTTTTTGTCTTGTCTATTTTATGCAGATGTATTTTTTATAAACAGAACAAGTTTAGATACAAAAGTGGGCCAAGTTGTTTATTCACCTCAATAAAGTCGACGTCTCGTTTAGTTTAAGCTTGGCAAATTAAAAGTGCTCGTTGTTTCTAATAATTTTATGAACTTGACCACTTTGACTTGCAACAAGTTAAGTTAAAAAAGTTGTTTACTCCCCTCTATAAGGTTAATATCGTTCAGCGTAAGCTCGGCCATTTAAAAGTGCTCTCTGTATTTCACTTTGAAATGCCTGTAACATGTTCAGTTCAGTTAAAATGGGCCAATTTGTATACCTACTAACCTCGATCTTTGAACGTGAATTTGGCCACTATGAAATGCATCAGCTCATTATACGTCCCCACCGAGGAGCTCGAGCCTACCCTGAATTAGAGCGATTAGGCCTTAGTCGACCACGCTGGCCCAGTGAATTTCTTCGCAGGAGCGTGCAGATTTCATCACAATGTTTTCCTTCACCGTCAGAGCGTCGAATAAATTAACCTACATATGAATTCGAAATTCGAAAACACATTGGTACGTGGTGGGGATCGAACCCACGTCTCCTGGACGGGAGGCAGCGGCCCTAACCACTAGACCACCGACGCTCTCATCACAACGTAACAAGTTCAGTTAAATAAAATGGGCCAAGTTGTTTACTCACCTCGATGAGGTCAATGTCGTTCAGCGTGAGTTTGGCGGCTTTGAGCACGTTCTGGATGGCGGGCACGGGCCCGATGCCCATGATGCTGGGCTCGACGCCGACGTAAGACCAGGCCACCAGCCGCGCGAGAGGTTTCAGGTTCTTAGCGGCTTCCTCACCCGCGATCACTAGGGCGCCTGCTCCGTCACTGATACCCTACATTTGTAAGAAATTGTATCTTCAGTTTCTACTGTAAATAGTTGTTAAATAGGGGATCGGATTACTTTTTTTTTATTTTATAAATCCAAACTTCTTAGTTTCTGCTATCGAACACTAAAAGAATTTTTGCTCTATCTTTAAAATTGACCCGAGTTATAAAGTTTTGAAATTCAAAATTAGACAGTGAGGCATATACCCACTTGTGACGTCATTTGTTAGTAACGCCATATAAACTCCATACAAAAAATCGTTTTTGAAAGAGACAAACATATTGAAACTACTAAATCACTGTAAATTCGTTTTTCAACCGATTCTGTTTTTTTCTTCGCGAATCGTCGGCTACTAATCTATATTTTAAAAATAATTCATAAAATATGTTAAATTTATAAATATGGTGAACAGTCCGATCTCCTATTTCGTTAAAGACATATTTTGTAAATTTATAGGTCGATTTCTTTACACAGGGTGCCAAAGATAGATCTCCACCATTGGAATTTATACTTATCAGGATTTTTTGTATGGTGAACGATTTTTAGTTTTCACTTAATACAGTCAGTTTTATGAGAAAATCACGTTTTCTATGAAAAACGCAGCAGCAATTTGTAAAATAATGAATGAATCGAATCCTCATGATTAAAAATTACCAGCGGCAGTTAAAATTCTGCAAGATTAGAGTTTGTACAAACTTACGGAAGCAGTGCCAGCGGTGACGAGCCCCTCCTTCTTGAAGACAGGCGGCAGTTTCTTCAGACCCTCGAGCGTGGTCTGCGGTCGAGGGTGCTCGTCTGTGGAGACCAGCACTTCCTTGCGCTTGATGGTCAGCTTCACAGGCTCGATCTCGGCCTTGAACACTCCTTCGTCGTTGGCTGGATAAAAAGATGAAGGATCGGACTTGTGTGTGTAACCATTGTAGAATATTGGATTCTTATTATTTCTGGACGAAAGGCATTTTGCAGTAGGCCTATAGAATGCCCTTCAGGTAGCAACCGCACCCGCAGGTTGGTATTGAAGCGTAAATGACAAAAATCATACACAAACTCAACAACTTACATTTCTTCCACCTCTGCTGCGACCTCAACGCGAAGTTATCAACCTCATCCCTGGTAACGCTGTACTGTCCGCCCAGTTTCTCTGCAGTCATGCCCATGGGCAAACCACAGTACGAGTCGGACAGACCGGCCCAGAGTGTGTCTTCGAACGCGTAACTACTGCCCAGCGCTGTTCCGAACCTGACACCTCGGACTGCGAAGGGAGCTTGGGACATGTTCTCTACACCCCCAGCGAGGGAGATTTTTGCTGCCCCAGTCAGGATATCCTAGATGAATAAGATAAGTATGAAAGTAAAGTAAAAATAAAAGATCGAAGAGCTGGTGGCTTTTTTTCAACGAATTCGCTTGGATATTCAAAGGGGGAATGCTGCCAGCATGTTAGGGACGATCGTCGGGACGCACTGTTTACGAGATGTGAAACTGCGACGTAACGTATGTTTAACAGACGTCTATCGGCTGGAAATTACCTGAGCACTGTTGACAATAGACTGGAAGCCAGAACCACACAGTCTGTTGACGCCCAGCACTGGCCTGTCGATGGGGATGCCGGCCTTGAGCGCCGCGTGACGAGGAGTGTAAATGCCGTCCGTTTGGGAGGCCTGTTGAACAATTCGGGCAAATGTAACATATTCATTTGTGAACCATAGGTATAGCGCTACGGTTTCACAGTAGTGTAGTCACGTAACTATGTTAAGTCCATAAGATATTGACACTTTGACAATTTAGTAGTGTTAATTAATTTTTGACATACTTTACTTGTTTATGCCAAAGTGACCATTTTTATATTGGTGGATAATAAATAATATTTTCTTTCTTTCTTTTAAATTTAACTAAATTGATTAAGTGCATTTATCAGTTTGTAGTACCTAATTTTACATATTTAATTGAATTAGCCGCCGTGTGGTGACGGCAGAGTAGAATACGTTTGTCACCAACCCCTACTCTTCCCGTGGGTGTCGTAAGAGGCGATTTAGGGACTACACATTGAACAGGGAACGGGCAGCAGCGCTCTCTGATACAGTAACCTTTTAATCTGCGATCTCCAACCCGCCTGCCAAGCGTGGAGATTGTGGCAAAACCCTCCACTTAATTGGAGGAGGCTCATAGTCCAACAGTGGACGGTAACGGGCCGTTGATTTGATTTGAATTGAATTAACACTGTTTTAAATAATCACAATGAGTCCAACAGGGAAAATGGTGGCAACCACCACCTATGAGCGCGCAAAATAAAGATGGAGCGACGATCTGCGGAAAATGGCTGTACGCTATCGGATGCTTGCAGCCCAAGATCGGGCTGAATGGCGCGCTTTGGGAGAGGCCTATGTCCAGCAGTGGACTGCCACAGGCTGATAATGATGAGCAGAATGAAAACATACGTGTATCCATTAAAACTTACGGACATAACCTGGCCGACGATCATGGTGTCGACCTGTTCGGGCTTTACGCCAGCCTCTTTTAGCGCCGCGGTCGCCGCCAGCGTCTGCAGCTCGGTGGCCGACGTGTTCTTGAACACCCCGCCGAACGCGCCGAACGGGGTGCGCTTGGCGCCCACTATGAAGATTCCTGGGGTAAAATGGTAAGTTGCTGTATAATACAGAGATTATAGTAGATGGTGTAGTGTATGTACGATCACTTGGCCGAGTTGACGTTAGGCAAGTGAAATAATGATATTTTTGATTATTTTATTATTGATAGTACTGTACTATTTACTGAATTTAATTGTCATTTTTTAGTACTATCACACTAAATATTATAAATGTGAAAATATATTTGGAATATGTTTAGATGTTTGTTCCGCTTTCACGCCTAAACTACTAGACGGATTTGGCTGAAATTTGGAATGAAGATAGTTTGTAACCTGGATTAACACATAGGATACTTTTTACCGGGAAAAGTCTTATTCCCACGGGAAAATCTTACATAGAGCGAGCGTAGCCACGGGCGGACCGCTATAAATAGATAAAAAACAACTACATGCCGAATGGGGTAGGTGTAGGGTAGATGTAGGATAGGTGTAGGGTAGATTTAGGATAGGTGTAGGGTAGGTAAAGGGTAGGTGTGTAGGGTAGATGCAGGGTAGGTGAAGGTTAAGTGTAGGGTAGGTGAAGGGTAGGTGGTAAGTATAGGGTAGGTGAAGTGTAGGTGTAGGTTAAGTGTAGGGTGGATGCAAGGTGAAAAATGGCAGGACGACGTCTGCCGGGTCAGCTAGTGTGTAATAATGTAAACGGTAAAGTTTCGAACACAATAACGAATAAATAAGTATGAATAAATATATGACTGAATACCTAAATTTAAATTTACTTCAAGTAGAAAAAAATCTAATGATTTATATCAAAAGCTGCTTATATGTTAATAATCGTGCCCTATACACATATTATTATGATTGTTAAATTATTATTGGAATAAATCACAAAAAATTTAATAAATTAATTTATAGTACCTACCTATATTTAATAAAGTGTTCTCTTTTGGTCACGCAATACTAAATACATAAATAGAACAGGTAATAAATAAATAACGAAAAACTCGACAAAAAGAAGGACTTGGCCTTCCTCTGCTGTGCGCTCAAAAGTTTATTATTCGTGGAACATCCGGTCAATAACATTTTGTTTATTAAGAAAAAACAAATGGTTGTGCAAAAGCGACTTTTTATTTTTTTGTTAAACTTTGTACTTCGTAAAACAACGTTAGAAGAGACAAAGTACGTCGCCGAGAGCAGAATAATAAGAATTTGGAATTTGACCCCAAGATATCGAATCGACAATGAAACGTTTAATACAGAAAACTACGATAATTAAATTTTTAGTTATATTATTTACACACCTTTACAAGCTGCAGACATCTTTCCTGATAATTAAATAGTTTGAGACAAAATAAAAAATACTCAGTCGACGCGGCGACCTGCTGGCGGAGCGGAAAGTTGAAGAATGAATGAAATAAATAATGAATGAATGGGTTGACAGAATGTTTTTATGGTATTGCTATATTAAAAATAATTTGGGGTGTATTCTGAATCAGATTTCACGGCTCAAAGTACTGACAGCGATTACTCGCGTACCGATTCAGAAGTCGCGATAATACGGCTCATGAGCGAAATCAAAACGGTACGGCGTTTGAGCGCGCTGAAAGTGCTTATAACTCAGTCTTGCCAGATGTTGATTACCGTACGAAAACTGGCAAAATTCTAAATTATTATACGTATTAAAAAAGTATCGTTTTTCTATCGAACATCTGGCAACCCTAACCTACAAAACTGATTGATTTAAAATATTTCAGTAATTTATCGTCATTTCATAATTGAAAAAAGGTGTTTTTAATTTTGTTCAACCAAATAAATATAAGAAACGTTAATTTTACATTTAAACATTAAACTTTTAAAAATAAATAAACAATAATGCAAAGTTGAATTTGACATTACGCTTACGTAAATTTCGCTCTGGAGCATGGGCGCCGTTAGCGGAAGATGGCGGCGGTCATGACGCAATTTGTGACGTCACAATGGCTGCCGTAATCCCAATGACAGTGATTCGGTACGCGGTTTTGGGTACTCATAGTGATGTCAGCGCAAATCGGAACGCGGCCTTGATAGGTAGATAGAACTTTTTGAAAATGACTGTGTTCCGAATCAAACTGTCAGCGATCAGTGCGCTAAAATCGAGTCTCCGTCTAGCTAGCAGCCTCACCATCGATTTTGATGGTTTTATCCATGTCAAAAAATTGATTGGAATTTGATTAAATTTGTTTATAAATCTCAGAAAAAGTTTAATTGTATTTTTGAAGATATTTGAGTATCTTACTGAGGCTTCTAGATCGACGTCTAGCTAGCAGCCTCACCAAGATAGACTGGCTCTATCATTATGATTTATATGTCAAAAAATTGATTGGAAATTGATTATCTCGTGTACAAAGTTTCAACGAAATTGGTCCAGTAGGAGCCAAGATATTACACCCCCTTGGTGAGGCTTCCAGCTTGACGCTTGACGTGAAGACGATTCCCGTCAAACGGAGGTATGTCTAAGCAAAGTAAATATACCAAAAAATTGATTAGAATTTGATTATCTTATTCCAGAAAAAAAACTTTCAGTTCGTTGAGACGTTTAGTCAGCAAAAGATTCTAAACTTCTACATACATTCAGTTTTTGGTACAGTCAAAAACAAAATTTTAAATAAATCGTATATTCAGAATTCGGAACTGAACTAGATGGCTAGGGGCGCATTCCGAATCAGACTTTAAGCGCTGTCAATGATCAGAAAAGTAAAAAAATGTATGACTGACAGTGATTCGGAACGTGATTACGGGTACTTTAATCGATTTCAGCGCATCTCTGAACGCAAGGTAGATAAATGTATAAAAAATGCCCCATACACGTCCCGGTTGCGTTCCAGATATTACATCGCGCCGTACGCCGTCGCCGGTTACCGTTGGCAGCAAATCGTTGCAAGACTGTGTGTGAATGGGGGGCTTCTTACATGAGCGGAATCGAAATAATGTAAGGTGCACATGAGTGACTAAATAAGGTGCTCGTCGGTCGGCGCGGTAATCTGAGCTGCACGACTGTGTATGGGGGTGACTCTAGTAATTTAAACTGCTAAAAGATGGCGTGATTAAGTAATGGCGGTAGTGCGATTGAGACCGACGGGATTACCTTTTTTCTGATCTGTGTTTTGATTGTTTTTTTAATTATTATTTTTTTATTCATTTGGAACATACAACAGCAGTGTACAAAGGCATACAAACAAAATAATAATAATAATACTTATAGTTATTAAGTATTGTGTTGTGAGTTTCGACCGAAAATAAAATCAGAAGAAAAACAGCAAGTTGTGTTGTATGTTGTATCGTCATCACAATTGAACAAGTTTTGACTCATGATGATTTTTTTGTAGCTGCTATCGGCTTTCAATGCGATTTGTCAAGTTTAATCGTATCAGTTAAGCGTAAAATTATACTTTTGTACCTGAGTGTACCTGCTATAGGCTAAAACACCAATTTCAACCTTATTTCTACTAGCAGAAAGTTCAAAATTGATTGACCGTCGGAAAAATAATTAGTATGTAGGAGTTTAGGATAATTTTCTGACTAAACGTCTCAACGAATTGAATGTTTTTTTGCTGGAATAAGATAGGTAATCAAATTCCAATCAATTTTTTTGTATATTAACTTTGCTTAGACGTACCTCCGTTTGACGGGAATCGTCTTCACGTCAAGCGTCAAGATGGAAGCCTCACCAAGGGGGTATAATATCTCGGCTCCTACTGGACCAATTTCGTTGAAACTTTGTACACGAGATAATCAATTTCCAATCAAATTTTTGACATATAAATCATAATGATAGAGCCAGTCTATCTTGGTGAGGCTGCTAGCTAGACGTCGATCAAGAAGCCTCAGTAAGATACTCAAATATCTTCCAAAATACAATTAAACTTTTTCTGAGATTTATAAACAAATTTAATCAAATTCCAATCAATTGTTTGACATGGTTAAAACCATCAAAATCGATGGTGAGGCTGCTAGCTAGACGGAGACTAAAATCGATTGATGTACACGACATCTTTAACTACTTTACGTCTTTCTTTTTTTATTTTGCATTGTGTGTGTCTCATTAATAATTAGTTTCTCTTATTAGTTTGTTTGCCACAAAAAACCCAATCTTGTAAAAAAATAATAATTAGTGAGTCAATCACTCAATTGAGTCAGCAATTTTCTGTCTACTACAAAACGAACATGCCAAACAGGTAAAATTCTTGGATTTTGTTAGCAACACTAAAAATTGACAAGTAAATTTTCCCGACACTGCGCATATTACAAACCTTCCACATTTTCCACAAGAAATGCTTATGCAATGAGCGATGGTCGTCCAGTAAGCGGTCAGTTGAAGAAGTACGTGTTTCGCGGCAAATCCAACACTAACGGAGATACTCGAGGTGAATACTTGGAGATAGTAGTGCCGGAGCTTCTGACTGCAGGCTATTCGTTCTACACGTGGCCCTCCGCGCCTCTCCTAGCGTGGTACTTGTGGACCCAGCGCCGGCATTTACGCGGCCTGCGCGTTTTGGAACTAGGCTGCGGCACTGGCTTGCCCGGAATCCTAGCGGCGAAGTGCGGCGCCCGTGTTACGCTCACTGACAGCGTAGCGCTACCACGGTCATTGAAGCACCTGTCAGCTTGTTGCGAAGCAAACGGACTCGCTCCCGGGCGTGACGTGCAGATCTTAGGCCTAGCTTGGGGACTGTTCTTGACCGAAGTACATAATCTACGCCCTGTGGACTTGCTATTAGCGTCCGACTGTTTCTACGAACCCTCCCAGTTTGAAGAGGTGATATCTACTGTTGCTTATCTATTAGACGGCTCTGACGGGCGCTTTTTGTGTGCTTACCAGGAACGCAGCGCTGACTGGTCAATAGAAGCACTGCTGAAGAAGTGGGGGCTAAAAGGCGCCATAATCGACCTGGATTCACTTAGTGAGGGATCTGGAGTGGATTACAGAGCACTGATTGGCGATCGGAGTTTGCATTTATTGGAGATTGTTTCTGCATAGGGTATGGCAAGCACGGCTAGAGCGGCACGCCTTTACGTGGGTAACCTTCCCTGGACTGTAGGGCACCGTCAGCTTAGAGAATACTTTTCACAGTTTGGACCCATCCAGAACGCTAGAGTAGTTTTTGACCGCTCCACTGGCCTTAGCAAAGGTTACGGATTTATTGAGTTTGTAACTCCGTCTGCTGCTGCAAATGCTACCAATAAACAGCAGCACACTTTAGAAGGTCTTAACTTGACCGTTCAGCTCCAAAACAGCTAGATCCATTAAAACATACAATAAAGTAGATAAAATGGCATTAGGATTGCCCGTATATCCTGATTCAGACTTTTCAGATGAAGACATTACACCTCTGGACATAACCTTCAACAAAGCAGTTGACCATTTAAAGAAAATATCAAATAAGCTTGATAATACCCAGCTCTTAGAGCTATATGGGTTGTACAAACAGAGTATTGAAGGGAAATGCATCACTCCTAAGCCAGGCTGGTTGGACGTTCGTGGCCGCTGGAAATGGGATGCTTGGAACGCCTTACGCGACTTGCCTAAAGATGCGGCTAAAGAAAGGTACATTGCAATTATACAGAAATATGATCCAAGCTACCAGTTGGACTCATCATCTTCTGGTTCAAAAGAGACCTGGGCAGCGGTTTCATCATTACGCTATTCACCTGAACCAGAGCTTGACCATCAGAACTTGTCAATACTGGAAGCAGCTAGGGAAGATTTTGGGAGCATAGTTGCAGAAATGTTGGCTAACAACCCTGAGCTTAAAGATGAGAAAGATGAAGATGGTCTTTCAGCATTACACTGGGCAGCAGACAGGGATTCTACTAAAGCTCTATCTGCGGCATTGAAGGGAGGTTGTTTTGTTGACGCTGTGGACAATGCTGGCCAAACAGCTCTACACTATGCAGTGTCATGCGGCCACATGAATTCCACTAAGCTTCTGTTAGAAGCTGGAGCATCCCTATTGAAAGATGAGGAAGGAAATACACCATTAGACCTGGCTACTGATGAGGATATACAAAAGATTCTAGAAAGTGCTAGAAAGTAATGCAATTAGTTGGTATTATAAATATTTTGGTTTTCAAATGTAGTTATTAAAAATAAAAGTATAAAAAAATGGAATTCCTTGTCTGCATTTTAAATACTTTCTTTAATGATAGGTAACTCACTCAGCTTTCAGGTAAAAGGCAAAAACATTGTTATGTATTAGTATCACAATTTTATTACTAATAAAAAAGTACAAGTCTGAATAACCATCAATCAAACAATAATTATCGGCAAGAGGTCCTCTTTTACAATCATTATTATTATTTCATATTGTGAAAACATCTTCTAATATTTCTTTTCTTTCCTTCTAATTATTATAAATGCGAAAGTAACTGTTACATAAATAGTTTGCTTTATTATAGACCAGTGGTTTGGTAATTAGTACCCAAGGATGGACAAAGGGTTAATTTCTGTGACAGGCTACTACAGGAAAATGTCTTCTATGGTGTAGCACCTCACTGCAGCAAAATTACTTAAATATACAGCGCCATCTATGTAACGAGCACAGAACTACATAGATTGTACCGCGCTTTATAGATGTCGCTGCTAATTTCAGAAACGAAAAATCCGTAGCCGCTGCGTGCAAATAGTATGTAAACTTGCGCAAAATAAGGACCTGACATTCGCTGGTTATTATTTATCAATACTATAACGATGGAACATCAAAATCATGAAACTGAATCTGGATATAAATATTTACAAGACTTAAAATCAAATTATTGTAGTAAGTACACGCCGTAATTTTTCTGGCGTATTCTAATTCTTAACTCAATCTAGAAGTATTCTAATACACTGTAAAGTTGCAATCACACAACAACAACAACACTAAGCCAGAAAGATTACTGCATACTCTAATAAATTAAGACTATCATTAATTAATATTAACTATAATTAGCTATACTTGACTCCGAGTGACCACTATTGTTTGCAAAAATAGAAACACTTTATCTTTACTATATAAAGTAGAATTTTGGACATGAAAAATATACGAGTACTAAGTTTAAAACGTGTGAGGACGAGTGCACCTCTGTCTATATAATATTATTCGTGATTATTATATATTTATTAAGTTTGCTCAGTTAAAGTTTTCAGTACTTACATTTACGTTTTGAAATGGGCGAAGTGTATTTGATTATCCAAGAAAATGTTGGTTTTATTTTCTAAGCAGGTACCAGTAGGTAGCTCCAGTAGGAGATGACGCACTTTTATGAAAGGCTTTAAAATCATAGTGTAGCCGCCCAATGCATTATGAGCGCTGGCCTTGGATGCGCCGGCATCTTTCTCTCTCACTCACTCCGCAAATGCTGTAAAGTACCTTTCAATAGAATCCGGCAATAATGTAAACAAACCAATTGAAACACGATCGCTCCGTAATAGGGAATATGCATAAAAAATATTCGTGTTTTTCATAGTTCATCTGAAAGTATACAAAAATAGAATAATGATAGTCAAAACAGAATCGAAATTGATCGAAAACTAACTAGTTACAACATTATTAAACAAAATTTTCTATGGCAGATGTATGGCCCGCGTGACCAATGACGTCAATGGTCATGTCGGACCTCTCTGTCTAACCATCAACTTTGAAGCCTTATAACTTTGTTTCTGAGCAAGATATTTGACAAATATTTTTTATGTGTTTATCTGGAACTTGAAATATTTCGATTAATCAAGTGCATATTCCCTATTACTTACATTTGAGTATCAATCCCGATCATATAAACATTTCAAGGAACCATACATTCTTTTTACAATCATTTCGCCCCCTATTAGCTTCTTTATGATAGTTATTTTAATAAAAAATACTCGGACGACAAAACTTTCAATAATTTGTAAAACTGCCATATTAATTATTTACTCATCAAGGTCTTGTTCGTCTTTGGAAAGTTAGTGTCAAAAAATTGTCTTGTTTACATTATTGCCGGATTCTATTGAAAGGGACCTTACACAGGTGCGAGACCCTCACCATTTTCCCCGAACGCTCAATACATTTTCAGGGACTACAAATTGGTGACGTTGTGGGTTTAGTAGATGATCCTCTAATCCCCAGTTGATTCATTGAGCCTGTCATAAGCCTGTGGCCCATGTAGTGACTACAGTCTTGCTTTATAATCCCTATATATTTCTAAAATATTATTTCTGCGTGGCAATTCACCACGCACGGAATAATTTACTTATATATCTGGCAACAATCAGCTGTCAGGGCCCCGTTTCACGAAGCAACAAGTTACAATTTGACATTCATTGCGTAGCCAATTCGCCTAAACGTTTTATCTTTTTGTCTACGCAATGTACATCGAATTGTACTTGTAATTTGTAGCTTCGTGAAACGGCCCCCAGTAGCTCAACAGGAGAGTAAATCGGACTATAGGCATAGGAATAGATACATCTATAGGACAGCAGTCTTTGTTAGTCCTTAGCATCTTTGTTGGGCTGAGCGTCCCCGGAGTCGAGTTGCTTCAGTAAACGGAACAGCGCGGCCGCCTCGCGGATCCGGCTGAACTCCACGCAGAATGCTTCCACTTCTATAAATAGTTCCTGGAAATTAATAAGGTAATTTTTAGAATATATTTCACATAAGGAATTAGAAATACAAACATAACGGAAAGAAGGATAAAAAAACAACTTTTTAATATATTACCTTTTTCTATTTACATGACTCCCCAGCGCTTACTTTAACGTAAATGATATTGTTCCCAGCGCTTACTTTAACGTAAATTATATTGTTCCCAGCGCTTACTTTAACGTAAATTATATTGTTCCCAGCGCTTACTTTAACGTAAATTATATTGTCCCCAGCGCTTACCTTAACGTAAATGATCTTGTTCTCAGCGCTTACCTTAACGTAAATGATCTTGTTCCCAGCGCTTACCTTAACGTAAATGATCTTGTTCCCAGCGCTTACCTTAACATAAATGATCTTGTTCCCAGCGCTTACCTTAACGTAAATGATCTTGTTCCCAGCGCTTACTTTAACGTAAATGATATTGTTCTCAGCGCTATTTTAACGTAAATGATCTTGTTCCCAGCGCTTACTTTAACGTAAATGATATTGTTCCCAGCGCTTACTTTAACGTAAATGATCTTGTTCCCAGCGCTTACCTTAACGTAAATGATCTTGTTCCCAGCGCTTACCTTAACGTAAATGATCTTGTTCCCAGCGCTTACTTTAACGTAAATGATATTGTTCCCAGCGCTTACTTTAACGTAAATGATCTTGTTCCCAGCGCTTACCTTAACGTAAATGATCTTGTTCCCAGCGCTTACTTTAACGTAAATGATATTGTTCCCAGCGCTTACCTTAACGTAAATGATCTTGTTCCCAGCGCTTACTTTAACGTAAATGATCTTGTTCCCAGCGCTTACTTTAACGTAAATGATCTTGTTCCCAGCGCTTACTTTAACGTAAATGATATTGTTCCCAGCGCTTACCTTAACGTAAATGATCTTGTTCCCAGCGCTTACATTAACGTAAATGATATTGTTCCCAGCGCTTACCTTAACGTAAATGATCTTGTTCCCAGCGCTTACCTTAACGTAAATGATCTTGTTCCCAGCGCTTACTTTAACGTAAATGATCTTGTTCCCAGCGCTTACCTTAACGTAAATGATCTTGTTCCCAGCGCTTACCTTAACGTAAATGATCTTGTTCCCAGCGCTTACCTTAACGTAAATGATCTTGTTCCCAGCGCTTACCTTAACGTAAATGATCTTGTTCCCAGCGCTTACCTTAACGTAAATGATCTTGTTCCCAGCGCTTACTTTAACGTAAATGATCTTGTTCTCAGCGCTTACTTTAACGTAAATGATCTTGTTCCCAGCGCTTACTTTAACGTAAATGATCTTGTTCCCAGCGCTTACTTTAACGTAAATGATCTTGTTCCCAGCGCTTACTTTAACGTAAATGATATTGTTCCCAGCGCTTACCTTAACGTAAATGATCTTGTTCCCAGCGCTTACTTTAACGTAAATGATATTGTTCCCAGCGCTTACTTTAACGTAAATGATCTTGTTCCCAGCGCTTACTTTAACGTAAATGATCTTGTTCCCAGCGCTTAATTTAACGTAAATGATCTTGTTCCCAGCGCTTACTTTAACGTAAATGATATTGTTCCCAGCGCTTACCTTAACGTAAATGATCTTGTTCCCAGCGCTTACATTAACGTAAATGATATTGTTCCCAGCGCTTACCTTAACGTAAATGATCTTGTTCCCAGCGCTTACCTTAACGTAAATGATCTTGTTCCCAGCGCTTACTTTAACGTAAATGATCTTGTTCCCAGCGCTTACCTTAACGTAAATGATCTTGTTCCCAGCGCTTACCTTAACGTAAATGATCTTGTTTCCAGCGCTTACCTTAACGTAAATAATCTTGTTCCCAGCGCTTACTTTAACGTAAATGATCTTGTTCCCAGCGCTTACCTTAACGTAAATGATCTTGTTCCCAGCGCTTACCTTAACGTAAATGATCTTGTTTCCAGCGCTTACCTCAACGTAAATGATCTTGTTCCCAGCGCTTACCTTAACGTAAATGATCTTGTTCCCAGCGCTTACTTTAACGTAAATGATCTTGTTCCCAGCGCTTAATTTAACGTAAATGATCTTGTTCCCAGCGCTTACTTTAACGTAAATGATATTGTTCCCAGCGCTTACCTTAACGTAAATGATCTTGTTCCCAGCGCTTACATAAACGTAAATAATATTGTTCCCAGCGCTTACCTTAACGTAAATGATCTTGTTCCCAGCGCTTACCTTAACGTAAATGATCTTGTTCCCAGCGCTTACTTTAACGTAAATGATCTTGTTCCCAGCGCTTACCTTAACGTAAACGATCTTGTTCCCAGCGCTTACCTTAACGTAAATGATCTTGTTTCCAGCGCTTACCTTAACGTAAATGATCTTGTTCCCAGCGCTTACTTTAACGTAAATGATCTTGTTCCCAGCGCTTACCTTAACGTAAATGATCTTGTTCCCAGCGCTTACTTTAACGTAAATGATCTTGTTCCCAGCGCTTACCTTAACGTAAATGATCTTGTTCCCAGCGCTTACCTTAACGTAAATGATCTTGTTCCCAGCGCTTACCTTAACGTAAATAATCTTGTTCCCAGCGCTTACCTTAACGTAAATGATCTTGTTCCCAGCGCTTACTTTAACGTAAATGATATTGTTCCCAGCGCTTACCTTAACGTAAATGATCTTGTTCCCAGCGCTTACCTTAACGTAAATGATCTTGTTCCCAGCGCTTACTTTAACGTAAATGATCTTGTTCCCAGCGCTTACTTTAACGTAAATGATCTTGTTCCCAGCGCTTACCTTAACGTAAATGATCTTGTTCCCAGCGCTTACTTTAACGTAAATGATCTTGTTCCCAGCGCTTACTTTAACGTAAATGATCTTGTTTTTATTTTATTTAAAAAAATAAAAATCTTGTTCCCAGCGCTTAACTTAACGTAAATGATCTTGTTCCCAGCGCTTACTTTAACGTAAATGATCTTGTTCCCAGCGCTTACTTTAACGTAAATGATATTGTTCCCAGCGCTTACCTTAACGTAAATGATCTTGTTCCCAGCGCATACATTAACGTAAATGATATTGTTCCCAGCGCTTACCTTAACGTAAATGATCTTGTTCCCAGCGCTTACCTTAACGCAAATGATCTTGTTCCCAGCGCTTACTTTAACGTAAATGATCTTGTTCCCAGCGCTTACTTTAACGTAAATGATCTTGTTTTTATTTTATTTTATTTAAAAAAATAAAAATAAATAAAAATCTTGTTCCCAGCGCTTACCTTAACGTAAATGATCTTGTTCCCAGCGCTTACTTTAACGTAAATGATCCAGCGCTTACCTTAACGTAAATGATCTTGTTCCCAGCGCTTACTTTAACGTTAATGATCTTGTTGCCAGCGCTTAATTTAACGTAAATGATCTTGTTCCCAGCGCTTACTTTAACGTAAATTATATTGTTCCCAGCGCTTACCTTAACGTAAATGATCTTGTTCCCAGCGCTTACCTTAACGTAAATGATCTTGTTCCCAGCGCTTACCTTAACGTAAATGATATTGTTCCCAGCGCTTACCTTAACGTAAATGATCTTGTTCCCAGCGCTTACCTTAACGTAAATGATCTTGTTCCCAGCGCTTACTTTAACGTAAATGATCTTGTTCCCAGCGCTTACCTTAACGTAAATGATCTTGTTGCCAGCGCTTAATTTAACGTAAATGATCTTGTTCCCAGCGCTTACTTTAACGTAACTGATCTTGTTCCCAGCGCTTACTTTAACGTAAATGATCTTGTTCCCAGCGCTTACTTTAACGTAAATGATATTGTTCCCAGCGCTTACCTTAACGTAAATGATCTTGTTCCCAGCGCATACATTAACGTAAATGATATTGTTCCCAGCGCTTACCTTAACGTAAATGATCTTGTTCCCAGCGCTTACCTTAACGCAAATGATCTTGTTCCCAGCGCTTACTTTAACGTAAATGATCTTGTTCCCAGCGCTTACTTTAACGTAAATGATCTTGTTTTTATTTTATTTTATTTAAAAAAATAAAAATAAATAAAAATCTTGTTCCCAGCGCTTACCTTAACGTAAATGATCTTGTTCCCAGCGCTTACTTTAACGTAAATGATCTTGTTCCCAGCGCTTACCTTAACGTAAATGATATTGTTCCCAGCGCTTACCTTAACGTAAATGATCTTGTTCCCAGCGCTTACCTTAACGTAAATGATCTTGTTCCCAGCGCTTACTTTAACGTAAATGATCTTGTTCCCAGCGCTTACCTTAACGTAAATGATCTTGTTGCCAGCGCTTAATTTAACGTAAATGATCTTGTTCCCAGCGCTTACCTTAACGTAAATGATCTTGTTCCCAGCGCATACATTAACGTAAATGATATTGTTCCCAGCGCTTACCTTAACGTAAATGATCTTGTTCCCAGCGCTTACCTTAACGCAAATGATCTTGTTCCCAGCGCTTACTTTAACGTAAATGATCTTGTTCCCAGCGCTTACTTTAACGTAAATGATCTTGTTTTTATTTTATTTTATTTAAAAAAATAAAAATAAATAAAAATCTTGTTCCCAGCGCTTACCTTAACGTAAATGATCTTGTTCCCAGCGCTTACTTTAACGTAAATGATCTTGTTCCCAGCGCTTACCTTAACGTAAATGATATTGTTCCCAGCGCTTACCTTAACGTAAATGATCTTGTTCCCAGCGCTTACCTTAACGTAAATGATCTTGTTCCCAGCGCTTACTTTAACGTAAATGATCTTGTTCCCAGCGCTTACTTTAACGTAAATGATCTTGTTGCCAGCGCTTAATTTAACGTAAATGATCTTGTTCCCAGCGCTTACTTTAACGTAACTGATCTTGTTCCCAGCGCTTACTTTAACGTAAATGATCTTGTTCCCAGCGCTTACCTTAACGTAAATGATCTTGTTCCCAGCGCTTACTTTAACGTAAATGATCTTGTTCCCAGCGCTTACCTTAACGTAAATGATCTTGTTCCCAGCGCTTACTTTAACGTAAATGATCTTGTTCCCAGCGCTTACCTTAACGTAAATAATCTTGTTCCCAGCGCATACTTTAACGTAAATGATCTTGTTCCCAGCGCTTACTTTAACGTAAATGATCTTGTTCCCAGCGCTTACCTTAACGTAATCGATCTTGTTTCCAGCGCTTACCTTAACGTAAATGATCTTGTTCCCAGCGCTTACCTTAACGTAAATAATCTTGTTCCCAGCGCATACTTTAACGTTAATGATGTTGTTCCCAGCGCTTACCTTAACGTTAATGATCTTGTTCCCAGCGCTTACCTTAACGTAAATAATCTTGTTCCCAGCGCATACTTCAACGTTAATGATCTTGTTCCCAGCACTTACCTTAACGTTAATGATCTTGTTCCTAATGAGCGACTGCAGGAACACGCAGACGAGCCTCACGAGTCGGTTCTGCATGTAGCGGTCGCGGATGGTCTCGCACGTGGAGATGCAGTTGCTGATGTACAGGTGGACGAACTCCACGGGCAGGTCTACCGAGGTTGTCAGCCTGGAAAACAAAACAAAAATATGTTATTCAAAAAATGTATTCTTGTAAATTTGATATTTCTGATGTCAATAAAGAATATTCGTATTGTATTGTTATCATAGATATCAACATCTTATTTACGTCTCCAGCGAGGGGCTCAAACCTACTTTGAATCATCGGCGCCTACGATAGCCCAGTGCGGTTTGGTCGACTTCACTTTTAACCTTTTAATTTTTTCAGGGTTTCCTCACGAAGATTTCATTCACCGCAAAAACGTCGAATTCACGTACAAGATGTTATCTAAGAAAAGTAAGACAATGGTTTTATTCAATGGCGCTAAAGCAACTATACTAGACGTGCGGTTCAACCAACCAACTTCTTCAACCTACCCCAATAATCCGACAAACCAACCAACCAACCATATACAATTACCGGAACGATCCATCAAATAAACTGACCGACCCCAATAACCCTACTAAAACGGCAAACCTCAGTCAGCTATATAATAACTCCACTAAACCGTGTGCATTCTCTAACCCAAACAACCCCACTAACCCAAGCGACCAACTCAAGGGTCACATGTCAACCCCGACCCCCGTAACCCAACCACTCTAAAAATTCCCAATAACCCTGTAACGAGGCATTCGTCCTCTTTCCTGTTTTATGACTGGCAGTTTTAGCTTTCATTTTAAATTCATTTTCAAATTTAGATTTCTTACGTTTCGATTTTGTCTTTTTTCTGCCAAATACTTCACTTCATGTCCAGATCTCCAACAGTAATATCCCTAAGCACTCCATATTTCTATTATTCTTAAACTGTAAGACTAATGAGAGATTATATAATATATAAATTCCTTTTCTTAGGACTGAACCCTGGTTTTTTGCCACACCTTATATTATTAACCCCTACAACATTCTTCGTGTGGTGCTCGGCAGCTCCGTGGCGGAACCACTAACCCAACCGACCCCTTTGGATATACAGTGCTCTTCCTCACCTGTTGACGACCTCCATAGAGTGCAGCGACATCTCCATGTTAACTAATACCGAGAAGTACTCCGTGATGTGCTGCGAGTGGATCAGCTTCAGCAGCACCGATATCGCCACCAGCGGATTGTTCTCCACCAACTCCGGAAGCTGGGGACGGAAACGGAACTAAGTTCTATTTAAAAACCAAAGCGAAAATACTTAGAGAAAGGCCAGCCATTTATGATGACTAGTGCAAATATTAAAGGAACAGTATACTTAACATTAAAGTTTCGATCATGTAAACTATTATTTCTTTTATTTTACGTAGGTATAATTATGTATTGTAATGTAGGCACTCGTGTGGTGACGGCAGAGTAGAATACATTAGTCACCAACCCGTACTCTTCCCGTGGGTGTCGTAAGAGGCGACTTAGGAACTACACATTGAACAGGTAACGGGCAGCAGCGCTCTCTGATACAGTAACCTTTTAATCTGCGATCTCCAACCCGCCTGCCAAGCGTGGAGATTATGGCAAAACCAAACACTTGAGGGGAGGAGGCTCATAGTCCAGCAGTGGACTGTAGCGGGCCGTGTTGATTTGAATGTAGGTACTATGTATTTTTCAATGTTGTTTTGATGCGCTAAATATATTTTTTATCTTACTAAAATTTTAACTGCAAGAATTTAAACTAACAATTTTGATATTAAATTTCTATATTGGGTGCGTCAGGTGCGTGCTCTTATTTTGATATTTTAATAACTAGAAAGATGACACATTGCGCTGATCGCGAAAGACAAGCACAGCCTCCGTGGCCGAGAGGTCAAGTGTTCGACGCCCATTACGGAGGTTCCGGGTTCGATTCCCGGTGGGTACACTGTCAAACAAAAATCTCTTTGTGAGACTTTCCCCAGTTTGGTTAGGGACATGGCAGGCTGAATCACCTGATTGTCCGAAAAGAAAGATGATTCCGTGCTTCGAAAGGCATGTTAAGCCGTTGGTCTTGGCTACTATCTAGTCGTTACATGAGCCAAGTCTTCGGCGGCTCTATAACACGGGCACCAGGGTTTGTGAGGTCGGTTGTCGACCTTACAACCCACACGATGATGATGATACCTTAAAAGTTGCTGGCCGCCGGTGGATGCAAGTAGCGCAGGACCGTTCACCTGGAACCCTATGGGGGAGGCCTATGTTCAGCAGTGGTCGTCTTCCGGCTTATTATGAAGATGATTGAACCTGGTAAGGCGTGACCCCGATCTCATAGACGATGTTGGGCTCGTTGTCCAGTACAGCCAGCAGTCTCTGCTGATGTGTGACGCTGAGGGCACTCTTCAAGGCCAGTTGTGTGAGCTCCTTGGCTTCCGCTACACAATTCCCAGGTTCCTTCTCCTCAGACTTCTTCTCTTCTTGGGGAGGAGTTGGGGCAGGTGCGGGTTTCTTCTCTTCTTGCTGTAGAAGACAAAGACAAATAGAGTTTTGATAGGACACTTATATTAACATGACCATGATTTTTTAATTGACCGAGCGAGCGACGCGTCTCTGTTTCAGCTTGGCCAAATTTGCTTTTGTATGTCCATCTATTTATTTATTTGTTTGTTTCACTCTACAGGTCACGTTTCTCAACCGATTCTTCTGAAATTTTATGAGCAGGTTCGATAAATTAATCGATTTTTTTATCGAGTCAGAACAGAATAGAATATACTTCTTTCGTCAGTTTTTGGAAATTAAAGAAAATGACGGAGTTATGGGGTTGCCAGCTTACAAGGTCTACCACTGAGGCTGTTTTCCTCTACAGGTCACATTTCTTAACCAATAAAAAAAAATAAGATAAAATAAAAAAGAAAATTAAAAAAAAAACATGGGGTCGGGGATGTTTGTGGAGAAAATATAAAAATAAACTTGAAAAGATATATACAGACTCGCGAGGTCTACAGCTCACAGAGCCACTAGTAATAAGTATAACAAGAAAAATTTTCACGTTTAGGCCTGCCTGATCAATCTAGATCTGACACAGTATAAAATGTATACAAATTGGCTACTTTTTACACGACTCCCCAAAAACGAGTGGAACGTTTTCAGGATTCAAGTATTAATGTATAGCGACACGTATCTTTAGCTCTGAGCGAGCGGTGACTCTCTTTCTCGCATAGGGTAAGGGTAAGGTGACTGAGAGAGAGCCGCTCGCTCGATACGTGCCGCTAGCTGTATGCATGTGTGTGTTTTTTTACTCCACCACAACTTGTAAATGCCTGCGCAGGTTTGGATGTGTGGGGTATCGTTACAATCCTTACATCAGCCCGAGCGACACTGGCTATATTTTTTTAGCAGGACAGCCGTGTATTTAATTTCTAGATGATTGTTTGATACCTACTGCACTGACTTTGTTGGGCTTGTGTTTGCTGAGGGGCGCGGGGCGGGCGGCGGCGAGCTTGGCGCTGGGCGGTCGCAGGCCCGCCAGGCCGTCCGTCTCCGTGTCGTACAGCGGCACGTAACTACCGCGGTTCACCAGGTTCTTCCATACTGCCTGCAATCACAAACCATTTACCATACAATCATGTATCGATTCTACAGTGGAGTATTGATCAAATTAGACACTAGTGACTCTGTGAGCTGTAGACCTCGCGAGTATATAAGGTGCCCCATAATTAGTGTCAAATATTTTCAGGGCTGAAAGTAATAGTTAGTCATAATAGTCACGTAAAAAAAATATTTCGAAAATCTACACGTTAGTTAAAAAAAATTTTTTTTCTTAAAAAAAAAAAATCATCATTAAATAAATATGTCAAAAAGAGAACATCCTCTGCATGTACACACACATTACTCTAGGTCTAGATACATGTAAACACGCTTTTTTTTTTTTTTCTTTTTTTGACGATGACCTAATGCTTGTGTCGCAAAATCGACGTATCAAGCGTAACCGGACTTTTGGGGGAGCGGAAGGCTCTTACCCCTAGTATTATAGCAACAGCCTAAGGGCGCCCACTTGGGGGCACGGACCTCGGCCTAGGACGTTGCCATGGCGAGAAGCGCGCGGAAGAGGAATGACCCTGACGGGGTCTTCCAGGATTATGCAGAACTTGATTGGGTCTACCGCGTCCCCGCCGGCGGGTGCGGTTGCTACCAGAAGGGCATTCTGTGGAGTGTACTCTATTGACAATGGCTCTCTCAACAAAAGACTGGATGGGATCAACAGGATCGGACAGAACATGCTTAGGCCGACGTTTTGTACGCGTAGCGGGGAAAGGGAAGTAACCGGCGGTTTTCACGACCAGAGGATTCGGGTGGTGAGGCGCGGCATCGAAATAGCGACGTGAGGCGTCTATCATAAAACCTTTAATGGACGGTAGCTCGAGATCTACATGAAGGTCGACGTTACGAACGAACCACGGGCAACCGGTTGCCCGACGTAAGAAGCGATTTTGAAATGTAAACACGCATCAAACGCGTGTGTGCGTGCATGAATGCAAATGGAGTAGTGATCAGCTGGTTGAGGGTGATGTTTTTTATGATTAGGTAACCAAGTTGTTTGGCTAAATTACTTGAAAACAAACGTGTAAATTGTTTTTTTTTTAATAAAGTGAAGATCAGGACTTCTTCTTTCAGCCCTGAAAATATTTGAGAATAATAACGGGGAACCTTATATAGGTGGCACAACTTTAGAACCCACATAAAGGTATCATCATCAAATCATCAACAGCTCATTATATGTCTCCACCGAGGGGCTCAAACTCCGAATTCCACAGTTCATATCGACATATTAAAGTAGACCGAAAAAGAAATACTGCATTTCTAATTTTAAATCTACATTTTTTATTTGAATTGTTATTTTACAACATATTTTTTTTATTAAGTTCACAACGCTGTTAAAATCGGCCAATTATAATCTTGGTATCATTAGTTAACTTTGAGTTCAAAAATTGATTCTGTAGTATCTTACTGTCATCATTATCAGCTTCCCATCACCCACTGCAGGGCATAAGCCTCCTCTTATCAGCTTCCCATCATCCACTGCAGGGCATAAGCCTCCTCTTATCAGCTTCCCATCACCCACTGCAGGGCATAAGCCTCCTCTTATCAGCTTCCCATCACCCACTGCAGGGCATAAGCCTCCTCTTATCAGCTTCCCATCACCCACTGCAGGGCATAAGCCTCCTCTTATCAGCTTCCCATCACCCACTGCAGGGCATAAGCCTCCTCTTATCAGCTTCCCATCACCCACTGCAGGGCATAAGCCTCCTCTTATCAGCTTCCTATCACCCACTGCAGGGCATAAGCCTCCTCTTATCAGCTTCCCATCACCCACTGCAGGGCATAAGCTTCCTCTTATCAGCTTCCCATCACCCACTGCAGGGCATAAGCCTCCTCTTATCAGCTTCCCATCACCCACTGCAGGGCATAAGCCTCCTCTTATCAGCTTCCTATCACCCACTGCAGGGCATAAGCCTCCTCTTATCAGCTTCCCATCACCCACTGCAGGGCATAAGCCTCCTCTTATCAGCTTCCTATCACCCACTGCAGGGCATAAGCCTCCTCTTTTTCGTGCCAACCTTTGCGATCTTGTGCCTCAGCCAAGTCTTTCCAGCAACCCGCTCTATATCATCGACCCACCTAGTTGCAGGTCGACCGGGTCGTCTTTTCCCCTGGCTTGGCCACCATTCTGTTAGGGACTTACTCCACCTGCCATCTCTAAATCTAGCCACATGATCTGCCACTTGAGTTGTACGATCCGCTTACCAACGTCAAAATCAAATCAAATCAAAATTGTTTATTTGCAAGAACACGACATTAAGGTTGCACTTTGGTCCGTTTTCGGATTTCTGCGTTCGGTATACGGTCTATCAACTTGATGCCTAGCATGGTACGCTCCATGGCCCTTTGTGCAGCTCCTAGTCGGTACACAGTCTCCTTTGTGAGCGCCCATGTTTCGGCACCATATGTCATAGTGGGCAGGACACGCTGGTTGTAGAGTTTAGTTTTGAGGCTATAGGCCCGGAGGCTTTGAGCGTGCTGTGCAGGGGAGTGTACTCGTTACTCATCAGTTACCTCGTCTGCGAAGGCTATCTCGGTGGGGTGCAGCAGGAAGGTGGGCGGCGGGATGGGCCCGGAGGCTTTAGAGCGTGCTGTGCAGGGGAGTGTACTCGTTACTCATCAGTTACCTCGTCTGCGAAGGCTATCTCGGTGGGGTCCAGCAGGTAGGTGGGCGGCCGGATGGGCCCGGAGGCTTTGAGCGTGCTGTGCAGGGGAGTGTACTCGTTACTCATCAGTTACCTCGTCTGCGAAGGCTATCTCGGTGGGGTGCAGCAGGAAGGTGGGCGGCGGGATGGGCCCGGAGGCTTTGAGCGTGCTGTGCAGGGGAGTGTACTCGTTACTCATCAGTTACCTCGTCTGCGAAGGCTATCTCGGTGGGGTCCAGCAGGAAGGTGGGCGGCGGGATGGGCCCGGAGGCTTTGAGCGTACTGTGTAGGGGAGTATACTCGTTACTCATCAGTTACCTCGTCTGCGAAGGCTATCTCGGTGGGGTGCAGCAGGAAGGTGGGCAGCGGGATGGGCCCGGAGGCTTTGAGCGTGCTTTGCAGGGGAGTGTACTCGTTACTCATCAGTTACCTCGTCTGCGAAGGCTATCTCGGTGGGGTGCAGCAGGAAGGTGGGCGGCGGGATGGGCCCGGAGGCTTTGAGCGTGCTTTGCAGGGGAGTGTACTCGTTACTCATCAGTTACCTCGTCTGCGAAGGCTATCTCGGTGGGGTGCAGCAGGAAGGTGGGCGGCGGGATGGGCCCGGAGGCTTTGAGCGTGCTTTGCAGGGGAGTGTACTCGTTACTCATCAGTTACCTCGTCTGCGAAGGCTATCTCGGTGGGGTCCAGCAGGAAGGTGGGCGGCGGGATGGGCCCGGAGGCTTTGAGCGTGCTGTGCAGGGGAGTGTACTCGTTACTCATCAGCGCCTCCAGAAGCTCCTTCATTGCCAAGCGGTTCGGCGGACTCCTGCGAATGTCGAATCCGGGTTAAAATATCGTTTTGCTGGGGAGGTAAAACGGATTTGCTCTATGTAATATCGAATTAAACGACAAAATCTAAAAATACATGTTATATTCATAACACCTGCCAAAATTATTAAACCATAACTGTATATTATACGCAGACGACATCTCAGTAGTAATACCTTGTATTAATGAACAAGAACTTAATAGTCATCTATCACATACACTTAGTATAATAAAAGACTGGCTAACGGACCACAATTTACAGTTAAATATTTCTAAAACAAAAATAATACAATTTAAATCCCGACAAAAAATACCACTAAACATAAATTTTACCAGTGATTTGAACACAATAAACACTGTTTCAACATGTACACTATTGGGAGTTGAATTGGACTGTAACTTGGATTGGAAAAGTCATATTGAGAAGGTCGCTACAAAACTCTCGCGATTTACATATGCCTTATACGAATTAAAAAACACATCGGACTTAAAAACCGCGACTAGTGCATATTATGCGTATGCACACGCATGGCTGGATTATGGGGTTATTATTTGGGGCAATAGCACGAATATACAGCAATTATTTACACTACAAAAAATATATATTAGAATTTTAGTAAATATTAAAAATACAGAAACATGTAGACCGCATTTCACAAAATTAAACATACTCACCCTAACCTCTATGTACATTCTGCAAATGAGCAATTTTGTTAAGCAACATCCAGATCTTTATGTTCAAGCAAAAGATAATTATTTACAAAAACGGAACCTACGGCAACAAGATAGATTGGCAGCACCATTTACTAAATTAAATATAGTTAGCTCTGGACCCTACCACATGTCGGTGAAAATTTTCAATAAACTGCCATCAGAAATAAAAACAATTAAAGAAACACACTTATTCAATAACCAATTAAAGAAATATCTTATAAACGAGTGCTTTTATACTTTGCAGGAGTTTTTCAACTGCAAATAGATAAATAATTTTTATAGTGTATAATTTTCATATTACTAGTTTCTTTTTAAGTACAATAAATTATATTTTGTTATTTTGAATTTTGCAGTGCCCTTACAGGGTCATGTGTGCACTATTTTGTATATGTTACAGCTATGTATACCACATGAAGCAATAAATGATATGATTATGATTATGAATTGAAATCGATACTAAGCCAATTTTTTTAAGTTAAAAAATGACACCGATTTAGAACACAAAATTGGCTCAATACGAGACGGGCTACACTGATCGACGGCGATCAACGGTTTGACGGTTTGCGCGTCGTCGAGGCGAAAGGATTTCCATACTTTGCGCGCGTTTTGTATAGGCAAACCGTCGATCGCCGTCGATCAGTGTGGCCCGACCATACATCGCTAAGTCCCCACATATTTTTATTTTTTAAGTAGGTATGTCTAGAATCGACCTGAATTCATAACTTTTTTATTATTATTTTGTCGCTTAATTCGATATTACATAACGCAGATAGATGGATTTGTGCGAATATGGCTCGAATCTCGTATCAGCTCATATTATACAAAATCTTATATTATACGTCCCCACTAAGAGTATAGTCACAGATAAAAAAAAACACTGTATAACCATACGAGATTCGAGTGAAGTCCGCACAAGCTAGTCGAATTGTAGGAATTATAGAAACCCGACTTCTTTAGTTAGGTACCATTCCTAAAAGTCTTTCGTGTGTCTGTAGGCAAGATAATAAATACTCTACGCCCGCACCACGCTCACACGCTTCACACGCACGCATCACGCTTGTTGATGCCTAAGATACAAGTTTATTTACTTAGTTTAGGCATCGCAGTCATATTATCTTGTTTAAATTCTTATTTTTTGTACTTTTATACCGTGTTTTTAGATTAAGTTTGATTGAAATAAATTTTATCTTATCTTATGATTTTTTCCGTGAGGATAAAAAAAAATTCCTGGGGTAAAAGTAGTCTATGGCCGTCATTAAACGACAAAGTATTTTTGTGCTCCGTGAAGTTGTTGCGTAATACGAATAGAATAGAATAGAATATACTTTATTGCACACAAGGATATAGCTTGAAAGTACAGAAGATAGATAAAAGGGTGTACAGATATGCGGCCTTATTGCTAAGGTAGCAATTTCTTCCAGGCAAACTTAGGGTACAAGAAAACTTCATTGGAACTGTGGGACGGTGCACACAAGAAAAACAGAATGCCATCAAAAACATAACTTGTAAAAAAACCAAGTCTCGCACGCAACTTAGTCTACCGTAAAAAGTTGTGAGATCCATGTAATACCAAGTCGGTTAATTTATTCAGTCCCTACTTAAGAGTTCTTCTGTCTTAAGTTATTACGTATAGCTCACCTAACGACATCTTATAGTGACCAGATCAATATTAAAAATCTCTTGTTTTAAATAAATACATAGATTGACCTGGCAATCGCATGAAAACACAATGTATCTCACAAGTAATACATTATTATATTAAATTTGATTGTTTAGTGCGATTGCCAAGTCAATCTATGTATTTATTTAAAACATAAGAGATTTTTAATATTGATCTGGTCACTATAAGATGTTGTTAGGTGAGCTATACGTAATAACTTAAGACATCTTAAGTAGGGACTGAATAAATTAACCGACTTGGTATTACATGGATCTCACAACTTTTTACGGTAGACTAAGTTGCGTGCGAGACTTGGTTTTTTTACAAGTTATGTTTTTGATGGCATCTCATTTCTTTTTGTAGATCGCATGAAAACACAATGTAAAAATGCACACCTACGCTCCACCTACCCTACACCTACCTTACACCTACCCTTCACCTACCATACACCTACCATACACCTACCCTACACCTACCCTACACCTACCTACACCTACCCTACACCTACCCTACACCTACCCTACATACACCTACCCTTTGGAGGTACTCCCAGCTTATGTTATTTTTCTGATGTTATAAGTAGGTATCATATATCTTATTTTTCCGCGCTCACGCTATTCAATTATTCGTTAGTACCTAGGTACCTATGTATGTAAAATGCCCCGTTTACCCTTCGCGATGTAGTGTGAAAACTGCCTTACAGTATTTATTTATTTATTTTATTTATTATTATCAATGTAACTTGTTTGCTTACAGATCGAATCCAACACACAAACAAGCTAAGGAATTTGAGTATTAGTACAATAAAAACAGCATTATTAACAATAGATACATCAATACAGCGTGTAGATAAGTCAATATAAATAAGTTAGTAACATAAACATTAATTTAAATAAATTGTCAAAAACTTAATAATTAATCATTAATCGTTCAGCATTATGAAAAAGTAAATATAAAACATATATAAAGAATATACTAATCAACAACAATTTATTGATGGATTAGTAAATATAGGCAAAAGCATTTATTATAAACTATAGGACGGAGATAATTACACATCAACGCTTAAAAACACTTCGACCCTATTCAAAAGGCATATAAAACTATCAAAAAACAAGTCCAAGTCATCATATTGAGCGAGCATATCGCCTATAAGGGTGAGGGCGCGGGCAGTAGGAGCGTGCTTGCCGCGGAGCGTGCGCGCAGCGGATCGGCGTAACAGCCTAGGCCGGCGGCGCGGCGCTACCATCTCACCCGCGGCATTTTGGGGCAAACGGCTCGGCACCAAGAGAGCAAATTGTTCAAGCACTAAATAATTGTCAGTCCTGTTTCGTAAAATGGACAGATAGTGCGTAAACAACGAATATTTCCTCCGAATGGCCAAGGTGTTCAGATCGACCATACCATAAACGAAAAGTGAGGGGTAAAGGAAAGGATAATAGCCATAGATTCGCTTATACAACCAGCGTGCAAATTTGCGCTGTACCCTCTCTACCATAAGGTTATATTTATCCTCATGGGGATCCCAAACAATGGAGCAATATTCCAGTCTACTGCGAACATAAGCATTGTACAACACCTTAGCTACTCTCATGTCATCAAACTGTGAGCAGGTCCTTATTATAAATCCCAAAGACCTGCTGGCCCTTTTACAAGTTGCAATCACATGCTTGTGAAAGTCTAGTTGACCATCCAACGTCAGCCCTATATAGTAAGTATAGTATTGGATAACTACGGAACTCTACACTTTGCGAGGCCTGACACGTGCTAAGATGTGCTTGCCCAGTTTTTTTTATGAACAGAATTGGCCTCTTCAGTTTTATTATGTTTCATCATCATTAACAGCTCATATATCACGTCCCGCTTATAATATGTATTCTTGTATAGATTATTTAATTTTTTATACTTACACTGACTGATGCAATTTAGTGGTTCGTGTGTAGGTATACCTGTGATATAGCAGTAAAACCCAAAGGTTGCCTGGAAGAAAGTGGCCGCTTCTCTGTGACGGACGGGAGGCGTGGAAGCCGCGGCGTGGATAAACCACCTCCGCCGGCCGTGGTTAGATTATAATAGTTTTTTCTTTCATGGCAGTTTCAGGCATTTAGTCTTTAGTCTACTTGATACCTACTTTGCGAAATTTCGGTACAACTTCATAAGACATGTCCCATTACTGGTTGCTTTTTCAATTCGTTGACCATTTTACATGTTACCTTTGAACATATTTATATTTAGGTACTTATCTACACCTATTATTCCATTACACTGATTCGATAACTGCAAACGTAACTTTGTAATTCTATGTTTGCCCCCAGATTTATATGGGATTACAAAGTTATCTAGCAGATGATGTATCTAAAAAAGTAGGCCGAAATTGCAAAATATTTTAGTTTTCCCTTGATTTATACACTAAACACTAATTCCATTCTAAATTTGAAGCTTCTATGTCTGCTAGAAGTGCCTTAGAGTTTTGATGATCGGTCAGTCAGTCAGTGAGTGACAAAATTAAGAAACTTTGACTAGTTATAATTCATAAACTACTGGTTCAAATTGATTGAAATTTGAAATATACCGTATTTATACAAAGCCTGCTTGGTTACTGAAAACTCAGGCTTCTAGTTTTATCCACAACGAAGTTATAGGGGGGTCGAAAATGGCCTGAACTGCTTCGAGAAAAGTATGGTACGGCCGTGCCGCTTTTTTGCTCGACTTGGCGGGGGCACTGCCGTGCCCCCAGATAGGATAAGCTATTTAATACTAATAATCAAAGTTACATAAACAAACTACTTATACTTAGGGCATACATATATACCTACGTACATTATATGTCAATATAGCTACATAAATAAATAATACAACTACATAATATACTATATAAATATGTATACAATGATATATACTTATATACAAAGATAAATAACTACTTAAGTAAGAAAACAGGAACATACTGACAGACAATCAAAGCTTAGAGGAATTGTTAAACAGGGAGGGAAAGGAGATGGGCTTTCAGGCGCACCTTAAAAGAATCAAGTGACGGAGCTTGTCTTAAAGGTGCAGGAAGAGAGTTCCAGAGCTTTATAGCTTGTACAGTATAAGAGAAAGCATAGAACTTAGAAGTATGAGAGGGCAAAGTAAGTGAAAGATGACGATTTAATGACATACAAAAATCGAAGGTCTGGTACACCTGATGTGGAACCCTAGCAGCCCAGCTAAACTATAATAAGAGATACAAATATAGCACTTTAGGAAAACTTGTTCAGCGTGATAAGTATTTTCTAATGACATACAAAAATCGAAGGTTTTTTTACACTTGATGTGGAACTCTAGCAGCCCCCCAGCTAAAATATAAGAGATACAAATATAGCACTTTAGGAAAACTTGTTAAGCGTGATAAGTATTTTCTAATGACATACAAAAATCGAAAGTTTTCTACACTTGATGTGGAATCCTAGCAGCCCAGCTAAACTGTAAGAGATACAATAGGCCAGCGGTAGTTAAACTGTGTGTGTGTGTGTGAGAGCTCACCCGTCGCTGAAGGGGATAAGTGTGGGGGTGGTGGCTCTACAGAGGCTGCCAGTGGTAGTCAAACTGTGTGTGACTGTGTGTGAGAGCTCACTCGTCAATAAAGGGGATGAGTGCGGGGGCGGCGGCTCTACAAAGGCTGCCAGTGGCAAACTGTGATTGAGTGTGTGTGAGAGCTCACTCGTCGCTGAAGGGGATGAGTGCGGGGGCGGCGGCTCTACAAAGGCTGCCAGTGGTAGTCAAACTGTGTGTGAGTGTGTGTGAGAGATCACTCATCGCTGAAGGGGATAAGTGTGGGGGCGGTGGCTCTACAAAGGCTGCCAGTGGTAGTCAAACTGTGTGTGAGTGTGTGTGAGAGCTCACTCGTCGCTGAAGGGGATGAGTGCGGGGGCGGCGGCCCTACAAAGGCTGCCAGTGGTAGTCAAACTGTGATTGAGTGTGTGTGTGAGAGCTCACTCATCGCTGAAGGGGATGAGTGCGGGGGCAGTGGCTCTACAAAGACTGCCAGTGGTAGTCAAACTGTGATTGAGTGTGTGGGTGAGAGCCCACTCGTCGCTGAAGGAGCTGAGTGCGGGGGCAGTGGCTCTACAAAAACTGCCAGTGGTAGTCAAACTGTGTGTGAGAGCTCACCCGTCGCTGAAGGGGATGAGTGCAGGGGCGGCAGCTCGTGCCATTGAACTCATCTCTGCCACTCGGTCTGCAACCAGGGCTGCCAGCGCACTGTAGTCGAACTCCAGCTCTTTGGGAGCCACGTCCGTCATCATTACTTGCTTTGCTGACTTTTTCATCACCTGCCGATTGTAGTGACAGGTTTGTGTAGTATGACTACTAGATAGAATAGAATATATGAATGAATGAATAATTTAACAGTTTTTATGCAACATGCATTTCATATTTTGTTCATTGCATTTTTTTTTATTATATTACTTATGATTTACTAGATATTAATAAAAAACTATTAAACTTTTTGATTTTAACTTCATTTCTTGATATTACCATACCAGTTTGTAGAGTACAATAATTGAAGTCTGTACATATTTTTTTTATTGAATTCTATTATTAAAGCTTTATCTAATAAAGTAAAAATATATTATTTTCTTTTTTATTCTGTCTTAGATAAGTTGCAGATTTTAAGTTACTGAAATTATAAGATATTGGTTTATATCTTAAACAAATATCTTAGATATTTCCTTGGAAATAAGTAGGCCTGTTGTGTTGTTTTACAAATGTTTTGTCTTTGTCATCTTTATTGTTTACAATTGTTAAATAAATAAATAATATCAAAAACTTACATCTTTAGCACTAACTGGCAAGAACCCGTGCAGCTGTCCAATAAACACCCTCTCCTGCGGAGCGAGCGGCAACAATCCGGGCTTCCCTTCTAGCAGGTGCACAAACAGGGAAGCGAACGGGTTATCCAACTTGTAGATGTCAAAGAGAAGAGCCAATGCCACTACTCGCTGCCCGGGGAGCGATAGGTCGCCACCAGTGATCAGTGATGATAGCAGGAGACATACTGTATTGAAAAAAATGTTGTATTAGTACCAGCTAAAATATCAAGTACCCAAAGAAAAACTAAGTTAAGACTGTCTTGAAAAAAAAATGAAATAGAAATTACTTTTTATAAAATGAAACTGGGTAAGGGAAACTTACAGTTAAAATGTTCAGTCTTCGGGAATCTCTTCTGCACCTGAGCACATATTGAATCTAATGTCTGTGAATCGACAGTCTGCTCAGAGAATAAACTGAAAAACATAGGAAAGTATTATAAAAAAATAAGTTTACAGAAGAGGTTATACTAAATAGAAGTGAAAGTACTCACTCTAATATGTATTTACTATTTTCGTTAATTAGCTGCTGTGACATTTTCGTCGAATACGCTCTTTAATAGCGTATTTATTATTTATTTACGCTAAAAAACGCAGTCGCAAACCACACAACACAAACATAAACGTCATTCATGTCCGGTGCTGCCAGCAGTTAAACACGAAAGGATCCAATATTAAAAAACCTAATATTTTGAACATAATGTTCTTAATAAAATTATAAAAAATACAGTGTACAGAAATAAAAAAAATGGCAACACTGTAGTGTCCCCCTATATTACTATACTCTTTGCTGTAGTGTCCTACAGTTGATTTGAAAGGGGCGACACTAAATACAGCTGGATTGCCACTTCTTCTTTTTCCTGACGCTTTGTATAATGAATCTATGAAAACTTTAATATGATTTTTATTTTGAAAATAATATCAGATTTTCAAATTGGCAAAAACTGCGTCTGCCTTTATCACCTTTTAAAAAATATCAAAAATTTCAATTACTTTTTAACTTTTTACTTTTCAACTAAACTTTAACTAAAAAAACGTTTTGTCCAAAAACAAAAATCAGTTCAGTAAGACACTGAGATTTACAGACTCTCTCACTAAATAACATTAGAATCAGATTATCTATTAAGGGTGAAAATTATTTAAAATCGAATATAATTATCCACGCCGGCAACACAGAAATGTGCTTTTTTTTGTGTAAAGAAGGGTATCCAAAACTATATTCGTAATCGATAATAGTCAAATCGATCGACTTAAAGTTTTCATAAAACTACCATGAAAACTACCAAGAGTTATTTTTATTATCTAGAAATGATTTATCTTATTTTAGATTTACTTAATGATTGGAATAATAAGATAAAAGAAGCCTAAATATTACAGTTCTTTATTAATAAACTAGCGGTCCGCCCACGGCTACGCTCCCGTTGTGTAAGATTTTCCCGTGGGAATAAGAATTTTTCCCGCAAAAAATATTCAGAGTGTTATTGCAGGGTACAAACAAACTATCTATTTCAAATTTCATCCCAATCCGTTTAGTAGTTTTTGCGTGAAAAAGTAACAAGCATACAATACATACAACTTTCACGCTTAGTTTCACGTTTATAATTTATTTATTATTAAAAAAAAATTGTTAGGAAGGATGTATATTTTAGTGTGTAAGTACTTTTTTAAAAAGAATGGTAGTTATTTTATTATCATCAATGGCCATGATAACAAAATATTTACACAACAGTACACAGACATTGAATTGATAACGAAATAAAGAAAACAGAACTTTGATTCGGTTAATGACTTTTTCAAAAACAAATATGACGATTTATTACCATTTATTTGATTAGACTTTATTGTGATAAAAGTTCTGGTATAAAGTATTTAATTGTTTTATATTGATACTTAGCCTTATCAGTGTTTTTTTGTCTCACTTATGTACCAGAAAAGCGAGGCGAGGGTGGAAGAAAATGGATGGATGGGTGGGTAGGATAGGCAAAGAAATGCGCGACTATAAATTAATTATGGACTGTTTAGTTGAATATGTATTTGTTGGTAGTAAGGAAAATATTGAATTATTGTTCTATCACAATTATCGCATTCATAATAAATATTATAATGGTACTTTCTTACAAATACTCGCGCTGGTAACCGATCATTTTATGTGACCTATAAAGTGTATTAAGAGAGCTACTACATACATATAAACATTCGATTCCATCAACGACATATATTACTATATTTGATCTAAATAGACTATGCCTGCAGTAGCCGAGCGATGTTAGGTTTGTATTGGACGGAGGCAAACGAGATTGCGCCATTCCATCATATTTCCTAGCCTCATCGATAAACATGCATGCTTATAAATTACCTTTCCTTTCATTTCATCAACAGCTCATATACGTCCCCACCGAGGGGCTCGGACCCATACTTTGCTTTATTATGTTTAAACAATACAAAAATTATTATCGTTCTCTTGACTCTGAGATATAACCAGGTACTTACGCTACCTGGTATATATGTATCAAGCGTAGGGTGTCTCTTTGAACCTATTTCAAAAACGTCCTTGACAAGCATAGAGCCGTAGATCATGTCTCCCACTGAACCATCCATTTCTGCATTGACCGATACCGTTATCAACCAGATTCCAATTAAACAAAACGTATTCGTTCGTCTCATAGACTGGGGCGATATTATCACCACAACGCTAATTGTTGACGCTCACATCTTTATCGTACTAGTTTCTCGCGAGCTGATAAGATTAAACCAGTCATATGGCACGTAGCGCACCGACCATCAAAAACTAGTCTAAATTATTTTCTTAAATAAGCCAATATTGTCGAACAAAACCGAAATATCAAAGTGTTTGTGAAAATATTCAAGTGATGGTGCAGTGTTTGGGAGAGGAGTTATCGTCAGCTCGAAATGAGAGATACGGTTGCAGTGATGCATAACGTCAGGCCTTTGGAAATTTCTTCGATTGCTGCGGATCCTTACCGTGGAAGATCTTCTTCGTTGTTCGTCAGACAAGGACCCAACGGCATCCCAAGACGAGAACCCAGATATTCTTTACAAATATCGGTAAGTGTAAATAAATAAATAAAAGTTTAAGACAGTTATCAGGGTACCAAATATGATACAAAATAATAAGGTTATGTCTATGTATGTGATGATGAGTCGGAAGCGGTCAGATGCGCAGGTTATTTTAAGGTGCGCAAGCGTAGAGAATGGAGACCGCGTCTCGGGAAACGTATGTGGGACGCCCCCCTGCCAGGTGGACTGATGACCTGAAGAAGGTCTCTGGTGGTGGCTGGATGAGGAAAGGGGTGATCGTGCGCTTTGGCGTACCCTTGGGGACGCCTACGTCCAGCAGTGGACTGCAATAGGCTGATTGATTGATTGATTGAAGCGTAGAGAACTACTAATTTCTAATCGTATGAGATTCAATACTACATCAAAGTATAAAAGAGATGACCGTAAAAGATAATACAGTGTCTTATAATATGGATTTTATACAATAATAAAGAAACAACACTTAAGTGTACAATATTCTTTTAAATTAATTTAGAAAAAAACATAAAAATACAACAAGACACACAACAGATAAGTCAATTATTGCAAGGGTTGCAATCTCTTCCAGGCAACCTTAGAGTACATAAATAGCGCATAGAAAAGATGAAACGGGTCGGTGTGGTAGTCTTGCACCACCAATAACGCTTTTGTAAATTACTGAATGAAAAAACCACATCACAATAATTAATTCAAAGTAATAAAATAAAAATTCTCGATTTAACATAAACATAATCGATAAAATACATTATTTGCGTAAAATGGAACAGATCTAATTAAAAAAAAAGTTTTGCATGACATATGTCATTTGACCTGTCACTTTGTAGGTGATTCTTGTTCGATATTTTAGTTTTTATTTTGTGTGTTTAATCATAATTCTATTAAGAAATTCTCTTAGTTTTGGTGTTTAGATTTTATATTGAACATTCTAGCAAACGTTTCTAATGTTAGGAGGCGGCAGGACATGTTGTGAATGTTCACCGATCAAGAACTTGTAGAAAACGTGTCATTGCATATCTACTGTTATTCTGCCCGATGTGATACGAAAGGAATGTGAATTATTGTTAAATTCTTTTTAAATTAGTATATTTTCACATGGGTGATGGCTTGGCAGTCGGATACTGTAAGTATTGTAAGTCTTACCATTTTTACTTAGTCCAATTGGAACAAAGATATTTTTTTCTTATTGTAAATACGTCCTTGTGATAGATTAGCATTTTAATGGGCTTTACTTATAGAAATCATTGTTGTCTTAGCATTTTCGTGGCGAATATTTTGGATGTAGTATTGAAAGTATATTGTAGTGATTGGTAATGTAAGTGTGTGGGCTGTGGAGGTTAAGTCTTGTGATAGGATTTGTCCTTTAACTTACTTTGAATTCAGAATTTAGTGTTCGTATTCACATGGTTCAACCAGGTATTAACTGTGCCTAAATGTCTTATGGATAATTTGTAAGCTGTGCGCTGTGACATACTAAAATTCTGTGATGAACTTATTGCACAGCATTTGGTGAAATGCTTTTCTCTCTCTTATGAAAGAAAAAGAAAGAAATAAAACCAACAGCTGCTTTTGCTGTGTTCTTATGAATGTATTATATTAATGTGTTTTAATCTAATTTGTCTTATAATAAAGTCTCTTTAGCACAGTTTGTAATGTTTGCTAAAACAATAAACATGATTTTACCAAGACCACTCATACCAAAACTTATTAAATCTAGCTGTATTGTACCTAGTCTTGAAATATTTTAGTGATGAGGTGTTATGTGTCTATGTTTCTTTTCCTCCTTATTATTTATTTATTTATACTCATATCCATTATGATACAGGACATATTAGTGATGGTATAAGATTCAGTCAAATGTGTTCCACAGTTTAATTTGGATATCAATATAATATAGCCATTTAACACAGAAAAATAATATTTTTATTTCTACATTTAACTAATGTTTATAAAGTGGAAGAGGAAAATAAGTTATGTAATTAGTAATTTTTATTCCTTTTACAAAACTAATAAACTAGTGCACTTATAGTGTAATGTAAAGGTGTCAACTAAAAAACCTTCTCAAATAATTAGGTAGGTAGTTCTAAAGTAAATTTATTTGTATTAGTTTTTGACTATGAAGTGAAAATAATATTTTCAAGTTAGATTGGTGAACCTGTTTGGATGCAAACGAGTGGTCATGAATGCAACGTGATGATGCCGATGAGTCATCAACAAACAGAACTAAAAGATTCCCCATGTTATTTATCTTTATCTGTCAAGATAACAGGTACACCTTTCTTTAAGTGTTTCGAACATAGAATGCACCAAATGCCTTATGGTTAGAGGAATTTTGTTACTCGGTTAAATAAATAACCAAACAGGTTAAGGTGATTTCCCTGCTACTATTATAACTTTTTATTTTATTGATGCCTAATATAATAATTAATGATTCATTTATGGAATTTTATTGCATTGTCTTATAACCAGCCATTCATTATTTTTATTGCTCTTTTGTAGATGTATAATTTGAAAGTAGTTTCTCCTTGTGCCCAAATCATAATATTAGTAAAACACCAATGCCTTTTTTGCACAGTAGGAAAATTTTAAACCTCCTTTTGCTTTGTGCAAGCTATTAAAACTGTGTTTTTTTGTTCTGGAGTGTATTTAAAGCACTTGAAGTAAAAACAAATATGTTTGTTTAAGGAACTCATGAAAAACACCGAGATAGGTATTCTCATCTTCAAAATTTAGTTTGGAATAAAATAATTTCATAGTTAGAAGTATTAAGATTTATGTAGCTAGCATGATAGTTGCAGTTGACCTTAAAGGTTAGGGTAGTATTTTTGGGTTAAGATTCGGCATATATGCACCTAAGGGAAGGTATACTTAAAGCGATCTCCACATTCATTCATCTCACACTGACATCTGCTACTAAACCCAAATTCCTTAGTCGCCTTGTACGACAACCAAGAGAAGATATCGGAATTGTGAATATACACAAAAGCCACAATAAAAAAAAAAAAAAAAGATATGTGGTTGGTCCAAATTCTAATGCCATTATTTATTCTCTTCTTCAGCCTTTTTCAACCATATTGGTGTAGGCCTCCTTCAACTTTCTCCATTCCTCTCTGTGTTGCGTTCTTATTATTTTAAACTAATGTATAACTTAGTTGACTTATGTGATGTCACTTTTGTATTTCAGACCGAGGAGAATAGCCACCTATTGCGCCTGAAGGTAATCGGCGCTCACTCGCTGGCGAAGAAGGACATATTTGGCGCAAGGTTTGTTAGTTTATTTCGTACCCACCCATCATTCTTTAATCATAATGAAACTTATACGTCTGCACCAAAGACCTCGAGTGTACCCTGAATTAGGCTGCTTTTCCACCAGAGATATGCGAGGATGTGTTTTTCAAGAACCAATAGAATCGCTTCATTTACCTTGCCTCGCTCAGCACAGCTCTGGCGAAGCGATTCTATTGGTTCTTGAAAAACACATCCCTCGCAATACATCCGGTGGTACAGCAGCCTTAGGAGCGATCAGAATTTTGATTGTTTCATATTGATTTATATAAAAGTATTATAAAAACGCTCATCAAACTGCTACGTTTTTAAATTTCTTTGCTTCGCTTTTCCTCATAAAGATTTCCTTCGCCGAAAGAGCGTGGCTTTAAATCGCGCGCTATCAATATCTGTCATTTTCATATTATATAATATCTACGTACGTCAAAACGTGTCCGTCGTACGTGTCCGTCGTACGTGGCTGGACATTTTGACTGAAAGCGCCTTTATAAAAAAAAAAATGTTCTGTAGTAGTAGAGGCGGCATTCGAAATGCAAGTGTCCATCCACTTGTGCTGGCTTCTGTACATAACTCATTCAGTCCTACAGCAATCATCATCTTCGTGTGGGTTGTATGGTCGACAACCGACCTCACAAACCCTAGTGTCAGTGTTGTAGAGCCGCCAAAGGCCACAGACATGGTTCATGTAACGATTTGAACTATCTAAGCCGGGACCAAAGGCTTTACGTGCCTTCCGAAGCACCGAATCATCTTTCTTTTCGGACAATCAGGTGATTCAGCCTGCAATGTCCTAACCAAACTGGGGAAAGTCTCACAAAGAGATTTTACCTTGACAGTGTCCCCACCGGGAATCGAACCCGTGACCTCCGTAATGGGCGTCGAAATCTGGACCACTCGGCTACGGAGGCTGTTATCCTAAAGCAATAATTTTAACATTAAATGAAACCGGACCGGTACGTTGAATCAAATTCCCGGAATGTCGAGTAGGTTCGCTAGCAAACTGCTACGTCTTTAAATTTCTTTGCAGGTTTGCTCACGATGTTTTCTTTCGCCGAAAGAGCGTCAGATAAACGAACATGTGAATACGAAAACATTAAGTCAAAGTCAAAAATTATTTATTTCCATAGGATAGGATGTTATTACATCACTTAGATCCGTCATTACATTTTTTTGGGTGAGTTCACTAACACAATGGCGGAATCTGTGGAGAAGAGCTCACCGAAGAATTCAAAATTCAAATTCAATCTCGTACATTAGTACCTGGTTAGGTTCGATCCCCAGTCTACCTATGGCTAGCAGACCAAATGTGGAAAATAACTATCTTCTTCTTCTCCATGTGTGGGTTGTTTCTTTTTTAGGTCGACAACCGACCTCACAAACCCTTGTGTCAACATTATAGAGCCGCCAAAGGCCATTGACATGGTTCATGTAACGACTAGATAGTAGCCGGGACCAAAGGCTTTACGTGCCTTCCGAAGCACGGAATCGTCTTTCTTTTCGGACAATCAGGTGATTCAGCCTGCAATGTCCTAACCAAACTGGGGAAAGTCTCACAAAGAGATTTTTGCTAGACAGTGTCCCCACCGGGAATCGAACCCGGGAACCCGTAATGAGCGGCGAAATCTCGACCACTCGACCACGGAGGCTGTTCTCCAGTCTACCATGGCTAGGTAGACCGAATGTGGAAAATTAACTATGTAAACAGCAACCTTTATTTACATAGTCGAAATGGTCGATTTTCGCCGTACGGGTGCAACCTAAATAAAATTGTGCGATGAAAATCTTCCCCTAGAGCGTCGGCGGTGTGGTGGCCCCTACTTTCCGACTGGGAGACACTGGTTCGAACCCTTACCACGTATCAAATATGTCGTAAGAAAACCTGCACACCTGCGAAGAAATTCAAAGGTTGTGTGTGAAGTCATCTAATTCTCACATGGGTCGACCCAAATTCAAGGCTTATATTATTGATTCTGTGTAGGCTCGAGCCCCTTAATGGGGACGTAATCAGCTGACAACAAGTCTGAAAAGGGTCTTAGACAGCAAACTCCTAGACTTAGCACCAACCTCATCTGTTCAACCTGACTGTTTAGTCTGATCCCCTATTACTGCAGGTTTTATGAATTTACTATATTTTATGAATTATTTTTAAAATATAGATTAATAGCAGACGATTCGCGAAGAAAAAAACAGAATCGGTTGAATAACTAATTTACAGTGATTTTTTAAAGTTTCAATATGTCTGTCTGTTTAAAAAACGAATTTTTGTATGGAGATTATATGGCGTTACTAACAAATGACGTCACAAGTGGGTATGTCTCTCTCTGTCTAATCTTGAATTTTAAACCTTTATAACTCGGTCAATTTTAAAGATAGAGCAAAAATTCTTTTTGTGTTCGATAGCAGAAACTAAAAAGTTTGGATTTATAAAATAAAATAAAAAGTAGTCCGATCCCCTATTACTTTACTATTCTCATATCAGGGCTGGAGAGTAAGGATTTGCCAGGACAAAAGTCCTTGTTTTGCAAGCTTCAGTTATGATTCAATCAATCAGCCTATTGCAGTCCACTGCTGGACGTAGGCCTCCCCTCGGGCACGCCAAAGCGCACGATCACCCGCTCTCCTCATCCAGCCATCACCAGCGACCTTCTTCAGGTCATCAGTCCAGCTGGCAGTCAGTTATGATTATCACCGACATATTATTACCGTTATTGTTCTACTCTACTGGAACCGTACCGGATTGTGTACTGTACCGGTTAGGTGACCCCGTAAGTGCTATGACGTCAGCCTTTTCAACCACGTGTGCTTGTTATTTATTATTTGACTGCGAATTGCGAGTTTGATTTACGCTTCGTATAGAACAGTTAGTTTTCGCAACGGTTTATGAGTGCTTGGGGAAAATGGTGGGAGATGTTCGCCTCGCGCCTTGCCCAGTTTTTCTATTATTTTTTTCCTAGGTAACTGACTTAATTATTATGTACCTTTTATCAAAGTGGTAATATAACAGACGCGGACTTGTGGGCGAGAGCATTTATGACACACTATACGCTCGCGTTATGTAAGATTTTCCCGTGGGATACGACTTTTCCCGGTAAAAAGTATCCTGTGTTAATCCAGAGTACAAACTATCTCTACTCCAAATTTCATCTAAATCTGTCCAGTAGTTTAGGCGTGAAAGCGGACCAAACAACCAAACATCTAAACATCCAAATATACCTACTTACTTTCACATTTATAATACTGACGCCTAGGGGCACCCGGCCGACACGACGACGACGTTGCCATGGGGAAAAACCTGTGTATAGCATTTGCGGAGTCAATGAAAGGGAAAAAGATGAGCAGCGCTTACGATAACAGGCTTCATGGCCGAGCGTCGGTGGTGTAATGGCTAGGGCCTCTGCCTCCCGTCCGGGAGAAGCGGGTTCGATCCCCACCACATACCAATGTGTTTTATAATTATTCGAGGCTCTTACGGTGAAGGAGAACATTGTGAGGACACCTGCACAGTTTTGCGAAGAAATTCAAAGTAAAGTTGACCTACCCGCACAGGGCCAGGTGGTGGTCGACTAAGGAGTGCGATACGCAATCACGAAACACTAAATCCCGAATCACTGTTTACGGAATGAACGCAACTCAGAATATCGTTATAACGAAAGCACACAACCACGAATCACTTAACTCACGCAATCACGAATTTTTCTTATCACGAATGAACGATATCCCGAAAATCTTTCTAACGATGTATAAATCTGATCGTCCTACCTTTATTCAATATAGACTTGAACCCATTGGAAGGGACGTATATGAGCTGTTGAGGGCTTTTATAATTCGTTGCGCTACCTGTACGGTCGCCTGCAGAGAAATCGGACCCCCCCCCCCCTCCCCCCCCCTATGCGCTATGCCACGCTATGCCAGGGGGGTCCGATTTCTCTGCAGGCGTTTGTACATTATACAAGTAGCGTACAACCACCCGCTCTAATGAGTGAAATAATCTGTTATGACGTCACCCTTACGTCTAGACGATTTAAGATGACGTACGCTGCGTCAGAATTATTTTCTGTTGATAACAGATCACGGTTTTTCCAATTGAGTGGACGCTGCGCGCTGGCTGAGTCACCTCCCGTTTGACGCTACACGTGGTTCGATTCGCCGTGAAGGTGTGCTTTTGTTTAAAGAGGTCAAAATTGTGTCGAATGTTATAGTTTCTTCGGTTGACGTTACGGAAATATTTCTAGGGTTTAAAATTTAAACAGCTGAACAAAGACCTCTCCACTATTACGCCAGGCATTTCAATCGCAAGCTAAAAAAAAAACTATTTTGCGGCGCAGTATTATTAGTTACTAGCGGTCCGCCCGCGGCTACGCTCGCGTTGTGTTCTTACACGTTTACCGTGGGAATAAGACTTTTTCCCGTTAAAAGTAGTATCCTTTGTGTTAATCCAGGGTACAAACTATCTCCATTCCCAATGTCTTCCCAATCCATTCCGTAGAAGCGGAACAAACATCTAAACATCCAAATAATTATATTTTTAAATTTATTTATTTTATTTATTTTATTTTAATAATATTAGATCCCCTATTTCATTCCCACACAGGTCGAAATTTCAAAAACGCCATAACAAATATTTATTTATTTCTTATCAAGTGCCTAAATACAAAGTTTCATGGTGACATCTTCGATCATGAAAAACTTCCATACAAACTTTCAACCCCTCCAAGCCTTTTTTTTCGCGATAAAAGGTAGCCTATATCCTTTTCCAAGCTCTATAGACTATCTCTGTATTAAATTTTATCAAAGTCGGTTCAGTAGTTTAGGCGTGAAAGCGTAACAGACAGATAGACAGAGTTACTTTTGCATTTATAATATTAGTGGGGATTACGGTGACGCAATAAACAAGGCCTCTACCTACAGGACAATATCGTATAATATAAAAAGGATGTTCTTTAGGTTTACTGACCACGGTTTATTTTTTCATCCTGTATCAGCCATCATAACTATTACTAGAGAGAGAGCTCTCTCTCTCTCTCTAGTCTCGTTAGACGGAAGCGGTCAGATACGCAGGATACAATTATAATATACCAGAGTCACTTATTCTGAGGTATTGTAAGTCTGTTTAGCTCTAGCGGTAAGAACGTTCGGGTCGGTTAGGAGATTCACGGTTTGAATCCCGGCGGGGATACGGGGAGACTGTCCCCAGTTTTGTTAAGACGCTGCAGGCAGATTGTCCAAATAGTAAGAGGAGACACCTTGAAAGGTTCAGGGGTCTAAGCCAATGATATTTTAAGAAAGATACGTCGCCTTCATACTGCACGCACAACGTAAATTGTTCCGCGACCTACGAATAAGGAAGCTATGGAAGTGTAATTGTAAACAAAACCCAAGAAAAATATGGCCCCAAATCTCGAGTACTTAAACGAGAAACGTCACTGTAAACAGGCCAATTGGATGCGTTCACGCATCACGTCATATTCCGACAAGCGCGGTGATTGGTTCACGGCATGACGGATAACGGTGATTGGATCGCGTCACTTGTGCAGTGGATGTGTTATGCATTAAGTGTGATAGAACAAGTCAAATTAAAAATTATCGTACTTTTGCATTACTGATATCAATCAGATTGCTTTGTAATTATTTACTAAAATCACCTTATATAATATATTATTTAAATGTGTGATAGTTTTTGGGAAGAGGCCATTACTCTGTGTCAAACTTCTCACGTTTTCGTATTGTATTTTGTATCCATTAAAATCTTACCAATCATTTGTTATTTTCGAGTTGTGATTTTACTAACGTTGAAATACAAGTCTGGACTAAGGAGAGACTATATTATTTCGGGGATCCATCCACCATGTGCGATCCTGCTGGCAACGGTTCTCCAACAAATATGAAGAGATTACTTTGTCATTATTTACTAAAATAATATTATTATTTAAATGTGTGTTTGTGTGCTTGTTTTTGGGAAGAGGCCATTACTCTGTGTCAAACTTCTCACGTTTCCGTATTGTATTTTGTATCCATTAAAATCTTGCCAATCAATTGTTATTTTCGAGTTGTGATTTTACTAACGTTGAAATACAAGCCTGAACTAAGGAAAGACTACAGTATTTCGGGGATCCATCCACCATGTGCAATCCTGCTGGCAACGGTTCTCCGTCAAATATAAAGAGATATACATCGACTCGCGAGGTCTACAGCTTGTGAGCTGTATAGAAGACTTGGCCTTGTGCCTTTTAAAAGAAAATAACAAAGACAATTGGCGACTTCAGATGTATGGTTTACTTACCAATGTAAGACAATTCTTTCACTTTAGGTTATAGAGAAAACTTCATCATATTATGTTAATAATAATGCAGCACAATCAATATAATTTCAAAATTTACTCAGTGGGGTAACTAACTTTTCCGTAGTATTACTTAAATATAAGTAATACTTAAATATAAGTAATACTTATTATGGAGATTATTTAAGTATTTTTATAGGATATAAGTATTATGATACCTTAATATAAGCCGTAGACATTGACTGACTATTGCTTGCATAATCCCATCCATCATTATTTTATGTCAAGTATTTAGAATACTGAAAATAAATGTATTTACTTGTGATTTGTTACCCCAGTTTCTTTTTTGCTGGCTTTTTGGGTCTCCTGCACCATTTTACCTCGCCGGAGCTCATTTTATTACCTATGTTTGTCTGAATTATATTGTATTTTTGTTTTTTATCGGAAGCGGCAGTCCATCATACAGTGCGTGACAGACTAACTAGCGCGTGTGTTGCCCTTTTTAAGCCCCGCCTTCTGTGTTGCCCTTGGCGTGGGGCCATTTTTTGAACGGAATGCGACTTCTATAGCTTCCTTATTCGTAGTCCGCGACACAGACACGCCATAAGTGCGACAGGAAATAGGCAAAGCTAAGAGTGAAAGAGACAGCGGTCACAGCTCGACTGACTGCAATGGTCACAATTAGGACCAATTCACGGCACGCGTTTGGTGCGTTGATGGCGTATCTACCTCTTGTATGTATATAATATCATTGGTCCGAGTCTTCTGCTCCCCGCTAGTTCAAGAGGACGGATGAGCTTAAATTTAGGACTAGGGCGTCACTTTCAGAATTAACCCTATTTCATCAATCATCATCATCAACAGCTTATATACGTCCCCACCAAAGGGCTCGAGCCTACCCTGGATTAGGGCGATTAGGCCTTAGTCGACCACGCTGGCCCAGTGCGGGTTGTTCGACTTCACACACAACCTTTGAATATCTTCGCAGGAGTGTGCAGGTACAATGTTTTCCTTCACCGTGAGAGCGGCAAATAAACGTACATATGAATTCGAAATTCGAAAACACATTGGTACGTGGTGGGGATCGAACCTGCTGCGTCTCCGCGTCCCGGACGGGAGGCAGCGGCCCTAGCCACTAGACCACTGACGACGCTCCATTTAAATAAATTAAAATAATTTCATTTTCCGTAAATCTTACACTTTACATATCGATGTCGTGGCCATATCGTAGAATTGACCACATCATGAAATTTTCGATCATTTCATGATGTGCCCAACTAAATTTGACCAGATCATTAAATCGTGTGCATTTCACGATTTTGCCGTCCACGATTGGCCATATCGTGAAAATAGGGCGTCCATGAAATATTTAAAAAGAATCTAAATTATGTTTGGTACTTATTGTTCTCTGTCCGACAGACATTTTCAGAGTACTTTTTCATCATAACTCTTTTTTTCTTCCTCATTTTAATAACGAATAATTCACTTTTTCACTGCGAGAAATAACGCAGCCGCCATGTTGGTACATAAACAAAGTGCTTCCAGCGCCTCTATCGGCAATAAATGTAATAATTTTACGATATGATCAAATAATCTTGACGATTTCATGAAGTAGCTGCGTTTTAGTTGAACATATCGTCAAACGATTTTTTATCATTGATCTGGCCAAGGCACATCATGATGTGGCCAATGGACAGTGAAAATTTCATGAAATGTGGCAATTTCATGAAATGATTGAAAATTTCATGATGTGATCAATTCTACGATATGGCCACGACATAGACATTTCCTAGTAAGTAGTCGATGATACTTGTGATGGGAATGCCACACTCTTCAACTTAGGTACAAAAGGAAAGATATTAAAAAAATTGCGGTTATTATATAGTAAGCTGTTACTGTAAATGTGATCGACGTTATTCGCACTGCATCTACTTGCCAGTTTCTACCTATTTATAATTATTTTCCTTCCTCAATTACCTAAGTCTTTGTTCGTGAGCTTCGGCATACTTTTTAATAACACTATTTACATTTTCTACTTTTAAATCTCGGTGAAGGTCGTCATTTCTAATATACCAAGGAGCATTTACAATACCCCTTAGTACTTTATTTGGAACCTTTGAATCATCTGTATGTTGCTCTGTTTGGTACAACCCCATAGCTGAATACCGTAAGACCACACAGGCATGAGAATCTGTTTGTATACATGTACTTTATTGTGCACTGACAACGAAGAATACTTTCCAATTAGCCAGTACATTTTTTGTAGCGTAACTCCAGCTCATCACGTTTTTTTTAACATGAGCCTTCCATCGAAGCTTTGCGTCTAATGTTATGCCTAGATATTTGGCTGTATTTTCGTATGGTATGACGTTGTTATTTATATAAACCGGATGGTAATTAGGTTTTTTATAAGTAAAATCTACATGAACAGATTTGGATTCATTTAGCTTTATTCGCCATTCTTTCGTCCAGTTGTAGATGGTGTTAACAGCTGTTTGAACTTTTTCCACTGCTTCTTCTTGTGTGACTCCTGTAGCTAATATGGCTGTGTCATCTGCGAATGTTGCAATGGTATTGTTTTCTAGTGCTGGCATATCGCAGGTATATAATAGGTACAAGACCGGTCCTAAAACACTTCCTTGAGGTACTCCGGCTTTAATTTGCTTAAGTTCTGAGTATGCGTCATCGTGTCTTACTCTAAACATTCGTAGTGTCAGGTAGGACTCCAAGATTTCACGTGAATGTTGAGGCTATCCAGCTCCTTGACAACACGGACTTAGTGAGAAGACTTAAAAGGACAAAACCCTTTGAGTTAGTTTAGTGAACGTTAGTGTAAGGTAGTGCAATCAGTGCTTACTCATAAAGAACACATGAACAAAGTGTCTTCCCCTTAATAGAGACAATAAGAAAAGTGTTAATGGACACGTTCTTAGCTAAAACCTACTTAGCAATTTAAGTTAAAGTAAAATTGCTCATTAGTCTTTAGGCTAGATTGTAATGTTATTTTAGGGTGCCTCATTAGGTACAATAAAATTGACGAAAAAAAAAATTACCTAAGTATATTATTCGACCCTTCACTTAGGCGAGCGAGAGGGATTTTACCGCGGTGGAACATCGTGTTCCTATGGGAAAAATAAAAAGAAAGAAAGAAAAGCCATTTATTCAAACTGTTGTGACAGAGCACAACTAAAATGTAAACACTTATGTTACCACACTATAGCATGCAATAGGGCACAACAGTGAAAAGGCCTAGCGCCATAATAGCACGTGCCTATAGACGTCAATAATATAATATTTTTCTATTCTAAACGAAGGTCAGCGACTTGACTAGTTTGTTTTTACCTATACACCTTGAAATTTACATCGTTTTGTTCCCGCCGCCGTGTAGTGATAGTACCCGTCAAACTGAACAACTTTTCACGAAAAAAAAATTCCTGCTACATAAATATTTTTGTGCTCTCCATACAAAATGGGTCGGTCGGCAGTCTCACTTTGTATGGAGAGACCAAGAATTTTTTTGTCGCAGGATTGTTTTTTCGCTAAAGGTTCAGTTTGACGAGTAAGTGTGTGAAGTCGACCAATCCGCACTGGGACAGCGTGGTCGACTAAGGCCTAATCGCGCTAATTCAGGGTAGGCTCGAGCCCCTCGGTGGGACGGGTGGGATATGAGCTGTTAATGATTACAACTTTGGTCATTTAAGTTATATTAAAGTAAAGATGTTTTTCGCTTGTTTACAGTGACCCGTATGTACGCGTGGAGCTGCAGAAGCTAGAGGGTGACGTCACAGTCGAGACCTTCCTCACCAAGACCAAGAAAAGGGTAAGTACAGACCAGACCAACGTATCTGTAAAGTGAACGGCGGCGCTAGTCAACATCAACAGCCCGTTACAGTCCACTGCTGGACTACGAGCCTCCTCCACTGTGTGTTTGGTTTTGCCATAATCTCCACGCTTGGGAGGTGAAGTGGAGATCGCAGATTAAAATTATCTTTTTTATTAATTAATTAATTAAGATTAATTTATCAGCTGTGCTACAGCCGTGCTTTAATCTTGCTTTTTACTGTTATTTATTTTGTTTAAAATGCCAACTACCAGAAGTGAGGCAGCCCGTCAACTAGAAGACAACTTAAAATTAGCTTTGTATGAATTAAAACAGTGTAAGGTAACCAATGAGCAGTTGCTTACTGAGAGAGATGAAAGTGAGAAGGAGGTGTTGCTTATTGTTAATAAGAACTTAAAATTGAAAAGTGAGATGACAGAGTTGCACAACAAGTTCCTTGACGTGACGGGAGATAGGGATCGGCTTCAGCACTTGGTGGATGGCTTTGACCGGAGTGGCAGTGCGTTCGAAGATGCTCTGAGGCGTATTGCTGTCCTGGAGAAGGAGCTTCGCGACGCACGTAACGAGATTTCTGCACTAAAAACTGCAAACGATAGCCTCAGGTAGGCGCAGACCCAGTCACTCTTTGAGGAGCTGATCACTCCACCTGTATCTTCTGTCATCTCACCCACAGATCAAAATTCATCTGTAACAATTGATCTTACGTGTGATAGTCCTAACAGATCGCAATCTGTTACCACTATGAGCTGTAGTAAAAATAAATTAAAGAAATATGTTAAATTGAATAATTTTATAAAAAAAACTCAAAAACTAGCAAATAGAAATAAAATATTTTGTAAAAATGTAAATTGTAGCAAGGAACGTGTCGAATTAATTAACGAAATCGACGATTGTAGATTATGTTTGGAAAAAACTACAGAAAAGTACGAATGTGACACACGGCGCCTCCAGTCAGATATGCATATTTTAAACTCGTCATTACAAAGTATTACACGTAAATATGAGTCAGCACAACACGAAATTAAGGAGCATGTGTCGGCTATGAATAGTTTGTTGGAGATGTGTAAGTATAATTATGACACTTTCATATCTTTGACCGACAATCACATCTGTGATTGTAAACAAGCTCCAGCGAGCTGTTCCGTGCCGACCGTGTGTCCCGCCGAACAGCCGGCCGAACAGCTGATACTGACCCAGGCGCCGTCAGTCGACTTGAGTACTAATAGTGTTATCAATAACGCCTCCTCCTCTCGAACAAAGAATAGGTATATAATGTACAGCGATGAACTTGGAAAAAATATAGGTTTACAACTTAGTCGGCGCGTGGGCCAGGCAATATTAAATAACTGTATGCCTGGCGCCACATATTCACAAATATTAAACAAAGTGTTGTCATCGCAGTTTTTAGAACCCACGACCCTAATTATTTTAATTGGTAGAAGGGAAAATGTATCTCAAAAACTAATTACTAAATACTTTTCCAAACTAAATTCTTTACAAAATGTAGATAAAATAATCTTATTTGCGTTTCCCTTCAGCCAATCTTTGTCGCAACATGAGAATTATATAAGACATGATTATAATACATTTATACACACATTGACATGTCGACATACTGAAAAATTTCATTTCATAGACACCAATATTTGTATTGGAAAATATTTTTATTTGACTAAGGATAAGTATTACCTATCTAGGTTTTATACAAAACAGATAGCAGAGTTGCTATCTTATTTTATTTTGAACTCAGTCAATTTTTTGACTAATGAAACGCCTGCTTCTATTGAGCAGAGTAATAATAATGACATATACCCCTTGGAATCTGTTCCAAGCTCTTTAAATTAACCCATAGGACAACAGAGAGTAACTCTGGCAGTAGCCCTAATATTTGTATAAATATACCTTCATCTTGCCCATTAAATCAAGTTACTAGTAATAAATGTAAAAGCAAGAATATTTTAAACGTGGTTCATCAAAATATACAGGGCATATTAAGCAAGGAATTAGAAGTTGAGTTGTTCATGAACTGTAATAATATTGATATTTTATGTATTACAGAGCACTTTTTAAAAAGTTATCAGTTCATGTTCAGCTTTAATAACCACCACGTAGCTAGTTCGTTCAACAGAAAAAAAGCAGAACGCGGTGGCTCCTTAATACTTGTTAATAATAGTTTTAAATATAAGGAACGAGTTGACATAGTGAGCCTGTCTGTTGAGCGTACTATTGAAATAGCCTGTATTGAACTTGAACAACTTATTGTAATGAGCGTATACAGACCACCAGATTCATCTTTTGATTTATTCGAAAAGATAATGGATGAAGCGTTGACTAAAATCAGCGATAAAAACAAAAATTTTATAATTTGTGGTGATTTTAATGTTAATCTGTTAGAGGATAATAATACTTGTACTAGATTTAAATCTTTATTTTTATGTCACAACATGAACTATCTTTTTTTGGAGCCTACTAGAATTACTGCAACATCTGCTACTTGCATTGATAATATATTTTCTAACATTACGCCTACTTACAAATCGGTCATCAATAAATTAACCTCTGATCACTCTGGTCAGATAGGTATATTCAATATTAAAATAAAAAAGGACCAAAAAGAGGATATTACATGTGTCCCCATTAGTGACACTCGGCTAGAACACTATAGGAATAATATTTTAGATAAATTATCGGAAATACCATACAGTGACGATCCAAATTTATTGTATAACTCAGTATTTAACGTTGTCAAAAATGAATATGATACGGTATTTAAATCAAAAACTATAAAAGTTAATAACAAAGCTTTGTTTAGTGATTGGGCGACAGCGGGAATTCATAGGAGCAGACGAAAATTATATGAACTCTATGAAGAGAAATCATATAACAAGAGTACGGCCTTTCTAGATTATGTTCGTAGTTATTCAAAAATGTTTAAACGCGTTTGTGCCGTAGCTAAATCCAATTTCATTAAAAACAAAATTGAATCTAGTAGCAATGTAATGAAAACGACATGGAAAATTATAAATAGCGAGACTGGAAAGGCCAAAGCTACACATAATAACTTCAAGCTTAAAATAGATAATCAATTGTTAAGTACAGACCTAGAAGTAGCAAAAGCTTTTGAAAATTTCTTTACGGACATTCCAGTTTCAACAACCAAGTCTTTAAATTCATCTCCCGCTGCTGCTGAATCTATACTTAAGCAGAACTTTGAGGAATGTAAAACAGATTTTAAATTTAGGCACGTAAATAATGAGGACATTGTAAAAGCGTTTAAATCCCTGGAAATGAAAAAGACGGCTGACGTCCATGGTCTATCTGTAAAAATTATAAGTTCCATTATAGATTGTATCGCACCTCACCTTTGTTGCATATTTAATCAATGTATAGATAACGGTGTGTTTCCTGACTTGATGAAACTAAGTAAAGTGATACCTTTATTCAAAGCCGGTAGTACATCAGACCCCACAAATTTTAGACCTATATCGATACTACCAACTCTTAGCAAAATATTTGAAAAACTCATACTTAATCAATTGCAGAGTCATTTTTATGTCAATAATTTAATTCATGTTGCTCAGTTTGGTTTCACAAGGGGTCGTTCAACAGCCGACGCTGGTGTTGAGCTAATTGACAATGTTTTTGGTGCCTGGGAAGACGCAATGGATGCAATAGGTGTATTCTGCGATCTATCCAAGGCTTTTGATTGCGTCCATCATGACATTCTTGTCAGGAAGCTACGCCATTATGGTGTAAAAGATCAGGCTCTTGGCCTTCTGGAGTCATATCTAACAGATAGGGTTCAGATGGTCGATGTTAATGGGAAAAGATCACCCGGATCTTCAATAAGTATGGGCGTCCCGCAGGGTTCAATTCTTGGACCTTTCTTGTTTTTAGTATATATTAATGATTTACCTTATCTTGTTAAAGCAAAACATGGGTTAGTATTGTTTGCCGATGATACTTCTTTGATATTTAAAGTTAAAAGACAACAATCAAACTATGACGACGTAAACAATGCTATCTCTAGTATAGTGAATTGGTTTACTGTTAATAATCTATTACTTAATGAAAAGAAAACTAAATGTATTAAATTCGTATTACCCAATGTGAAACCGGTAACTACAGATATATTTATAAAAGGACAGAAATTGGACCTTGTAGATTCGACTGTCTTTTTGGGCATTACTTTAGATGCCAAACTACAATGGGATTCTCATATAAATAAATTGTCGAACCGACTGAGTTCAGCAGCGTTCGCAGTTAAAAAAATTAGAGCCCTTACCGACGTTGACACCGCTAGACTAGTCTACTTCAGTTACTTTCATAGTCTAATGACCTATGGTATTTTATTGTGGGGTCACGCTGCGAATGCTAATAGTATATTTATTTTGCAGAAACGGGCTGTTCGTGCAATTTATAGATTAGGGCCTAGAGTGTCACTGAGGGAAAAATTTAAAGAAATCAATATTCTGACATTTGTGTCTCAATATATCTATGACAATCTTGTGTATATAAAACGAAATATAAGTAATTTTCAGAAGCACAGTGATATACACAATTTTAATACTAGAAATAAAGACAAGTTGGTTGCTTATGTCAGCCGACTACATAAAATTAGTAATTCTTTTAAAGGCAATTGTATACGCTATTACAATAAGGTCCCTACTGATATTAAAAACTTGCCTTTAGACAAGTTTAAAATAATTATAAAACAGAAATTGTATAAAAAAGGTTACTATAGGATATCTGATTACTTAGAAGACAGGTGTCCATGGGAATAGATTGTTTGAGTAGCAGGCTTTTTCGATATGTAATAAGCATTAATTTTGTAATTGACAATATTTTATTTAAAAAAGGAAACGCAAAAGATGCGATGACTGTGGAGTTTCTTCGGTGAGCTCTTCTCCACAGATTCCGCCATTGTGTTAGTGAACTCACCCAAAAAAATGTAATGACGGATCTAAGTGATGTAATAACATCCTATGGAAATAAATTATTTTGACTTTGACTTTGAAAAGGTTACTGTATCAGAGAGCGCTGCTGCCCGTTCCCTGTTCAATGTGTAGTCCCTAAGTCGCCTCTTACGACACCCACGGGAAGAGTAGGGGTTGGTGACAAATGTATTCTACTCTGCCGTCACCACGCGGCGCTAGTAGTAATACAAAATTGCATTTCAACCAATCACGACTCTTCCTAAAGTTGACATTTCAACAACATTGCATTTCATTATATTTGTTTTTTCATTTGTTGGTTTTCATTTTCTTAGTCCCAATATTGGCCATTCCACAGGTTCTGTGGTAGATCTGTATGTAAAGTTCAAGAATTTTTTTTTTTATTGTGTGGGTTGTAATTGTAAGGTCGTTTTTAAAGGTCGTTTGCCGTGTGGTGACGGCAGAGTAGAATGCATTAGTCACCAACCCCTATTCTTCCCGTGGGTGTCGTAAGAGGTGACTTAGGGACTACACATTGAACAGGGAACGGGCAGCAGCGCTCTCTGATACAGTAACCTTTTAATCTGCGATCTCCAACCCGCCTGCCAAGCGTGGAGATTATGGCAAAACCAAACACTTAAGTGGAGGAGGCTCATAGTCCAGCAGTGGACTGTAACGGGCCGTTTATGTTTATGTTGTAAGGTCGACAATCGACTGCCGTCGGTTTTAATTGAAACTTTTAATCAGCACGGTACATTATTATTAAATAATAAATATTACTTTACTTAGTTTACATTTTTGATGACCATTTCTATTTATATTAATTTCTTGTTGTTCAGGGTAGGCCTTAATTTAGGGTAGGCTCGAGACCCTCGGTGGGGACGCTGTGTTGATAATGTTGATTGATGTGGTAGGAACTGGTGTAGGTACTTAATTCATTTATATATTTTCAGACGCTCAACCCGATATGGAATCAGGAGTTTGTATTTCGGGTAAGTTGAATTATTTGTTGTTTGTGGCATTTTATGAAGAAAGATTTACTTGATTTTACCAAATTTCATCCAAATCTATTTAGCCGTTTAAGCGTAAAAGCGGAACAAAGAAATATCCTTACTTTTGTGCTATAGGTATACCTATAATATTAGTGAGAAATGTATGCGTTCCTGTGGGAAGAAAGAAAGGTTCTCGAATTGTGACCATGGGCTCGAAGGCGTTGTGTTGGCCGGCCTCCCACAAGGTGGACAGATAACTTGGTGAAAGTTGCTGGGCGCCGGTGGATGCAAGTAGCGCAGGACCGTTCACGGTGGAAACCTATGAGGGAGGCCTATGTTCAGCAAAGGTCGTCATATATCATATCATGTTTGTTGGTAAAAGATCATATTCACATGTCATTTTGACATTAAGTAATTGATTCATCAACAATGCCAAAAGAATTAACAAAGTAGAATTAGGTCATTAAATAAAATACACACACTTATACACAATACCTACATACATATTAACATTAAACATTTATGTCATAAAAAAACTCTTCAATGGTATGGTAATACGCTCTTTTAATCACGCTAGTATTATAATTACAATATGAAAATTTATTTGGATGTTTAGATGTTTGGATGTTTGTTCCGCCTTCACGCTCAAAGTACTCAACGGATTTGGATATAATTCATGAACAAAGCGAGCGTAGCCGCGGGCGGACCGCTATAGTCAGCCATCTTTTTGGACTTGACTTAAAGGCACACTGCATTTTCCGTCTGAGACGATGATGATGACGTACGCTTTCCAGGTGAAACCACAGGAACACAAGCTGGTGATCCAGGTGTTCGATGAGAACCGGCTGACGCGCGATGACTTCCTGGGGATGGTGGAGATCGCTTTGAGCGGCGTGGGCAGCGAGAGCGCGGCCAGCGCGCGGCCGTTGGCCGTCAAATACCCGCTGCGGCCCCGCAGGTCTGTGTAAGTGTGCGCTTTGCTTTACCTCGCGTCTATCTCTCCCTTCTCTCTTATTCTACCTTCTCTCTCACTCTACCTTCTCCCGTTGGCCGTCAAATACCCGCTGCGGCCCCGTAGGTCTGTGTAAGTGTGCGCTGTGCTTTACCTCGCATCTATCTCTCTCCATTCTCTCTCTCTCCCTTCTCTCGTTGGCCGTCAAATACCCGCTGCGGCCCCGCAGGTCTGTGAAATGTGCGCTTTGCTTTACCTCGCGTCTATCTCTCCCTTCTCTCTTATTCTACCTTCTCTCTCACTCTACCTTCTCCCGTTGGCCGTCAAATATCCGCTGCGGCCCCGCAGGTCTGTGTAATTGTGCGCTGTGCTTTACCTCGCATCTATCTCTCTCCCTTCTCTCTCTCTCTCTCTCCCTTCTCTCGTTGGCCGTCAAATACCCGCTGCGGCCCTGCAGGTCTGTGTAAGTGTGCGCTTTGCTTTACCTGGCGTCTATCTCTCCCTTCTCTCTTATTCTACCTTCTCTCTCACTCTACCTTCTCCCGTTGGCCGTCAAATACCCGCTGCGGCCCCGCAGGTCTGTGTAATTGTGCGCTGTGCTTTACCTCGCATCTATCTCTCTCCATTCTCTCTCTCTCCCTTCTCTCGTTGGCCGTCAAATACCCGCTGCGGCCCCGCAGGTCTGTGAATTGTGCGCTTTGCTTTACCTCGCGTCTATCTCTCTCTTCTCTCTAATTCTACCTTCTCTCTCACTCTACCTTCTCCCGTTGGCCGTCAAATACCCGCTGCGGCCCCGCAGGTCTGTGTAAGTGTGCGCTTTGCTTTACCTCGCATCTATCTCTCTCCCTTCTCTCTCTCTCTCTCTCTCCCTTCTCCCGTTGGCCGTCAAATACCCGCTGCGGCCCCGCAGGTCTGTGTAAGTGTGCACTGTGCTTTACCTAGTATCTCTCTCTCCCTTCTCTCTTACTCTACATTCTCTCTCACTCTACCTTCTCCCGTTGGCCGTCAAATACCCGCTGCGGCCGTGTGCGCTGTGCTTAACGTCGCATCTCTCTCTCTTCTCTCTCTTTTTCTCTCTTCTCTCTCTCTCCTTTCTCTCTCTCTCTTCCTTTCTCTCTTTACTGATTTCGGTCTGTAAGTAGGCGCTCTCTGTATCCTATTTTTCTTATATGAGTTTCTTTTAGACCTTTTGTATTTCTTTTTAATTTACTTTTTGGTTTATGGCTTTATGATTTATTTAAATATTTATCGAATATTTTATCTTATTTTTTATATTTGAATGGTTTTTATTATCTTTCATTTAATAAATCCAACGCTTTTGTCTCACTCAATACAATTAAGTAAGCGACTATTTGCTGTTGTTGTGCAATGTATCTTGATGTTGTGAATACCAAACTAAACGTATACTTTAAAAGATGTTCATAGGGTGTACAGTCGCCAGCACATAAAGCTAGACAGCTCTATAGATACGATTACTGCTATAGGATAAAGGTGCTATCATGGTCAAAATGTACAGCCATGTGCCTGGCTACTGTATCTGCTTTCTAAAAGTAAACAAGTTGTTTTCTATATGTTTTAAGATTTTCGTGGTTGTTCACAATGTTCGCTACACTAAAATTGACATTTTCGGGTTTTCTGCCACGGTTATAATTATTTAATATTGTTACCTCGATATTTCGGAACAGTTGCACGCTCCATGGTTCCGAAATATGCAGGTAACAATATTAAACATAACCGTGCCGCCGCCGTTCCGAAATATCGAAGTAACAATATTAAATACGGGTGTAGCCGTGGTAAACCCGAAAATTGTGACAAATTTAAGTTGTTTTCTTATTTTCGCTTTTGAGATAAGATCTTATATCAAATATACTGAAGACAATTTTTATTCTGCCAAATAAAGTTCTTCGTACAAATTGTGATGGATTTTCTACCATCAAACAATTTCGAAGTTATTAGATATTATATCAAGATACAGTAAAACTTTGTCAGGAGACTAAGAATTTGTTTTTTAAGAAATGAATGGGGAATTTTCTGTTAGCTCGCAAAAAAATATATATGTTCCAACCAAAGATTTCCGACGCGCGTCGCGTCGAGCTATAAGCGATCGTCTTTTATTCCTCTGAGGTTCCAACCAAGATGATTGATAGAGCTGAGAAATTATGGCTTTTTTCGAAGACATCAAAAGAATAAAGGGCAGCGAAGGAGTTTTTAATCTGAGATAACCGCAAAGTCAATTTTCACATTTTAGTTTTTATCTACCCTGCCTGCTTCAATGTTCTTGCAAAATCTCCAGATCCATGATTTTGTCAACGCCATCTACCTGTCTTTTATGAATTATGTAATTTTTATAACTGTCAGAAAATTCCTCATTGATATGTCAGAGTTACTGAGCTGCCAAAGGAAATATTTTAACATTGTCGTTCGTTGTTCTAGCGCGCGGTCCCGGGTTCGAGGCCACATAGAAGTGTACTGCGCGTTGGTGGGGCGGGTGGGGGAGGCGGGCGAGGGGGAGGGGGAGGGGGAGCACACGCCCACCGCCGACGACTGGGAGATCGTCAGCTCCGCGCCGCAAGTGGGCACTGTGCAACCGGTCAGTCACACACTCACTCATTCATCCATTTATTTATTGTAACTAGCCAATTTCATTTATTCTTCCTTTCGTTGTTTCATTAGTTCGTTCATTCATCCATCCTTTCGTTCGTTGATTGATTAGTTTGTGCATTTATAATTAGTTCATTCATTCATTCGTTCACTCATTCATTCATCCAATCATCTTAATCTTTCGTTGATTAATTAATTTTTTAAGCAATCGTTTGATGTAAACTGCAAAATTCAACTAACTTTTGCTCTGATACGTACTTGGCTTAGGCCTGTTACATATCAGTATACTTGTGTGCACATGAGCGCCAAAATCGGAGCTGAAGCAGTCGCCGTGGCCGAAATCGGTCAGGAGCTCATCATCATCATCACTTGTGTAAACCGAGAAAAAGAAGAAAAATAAATATAATACCTAATTGCCATAGTCAATCAATCAGCGGCCCGTTACAGTCCACTGCTGGACTATGAGCCTCCTCCACTTAAGTGTTTGGTTTTGCCATAATCTCCACGCTTGGCAGGCGGGTTGGAGATCGCAGATTAAAAGGTTACTGTATCAGAGAGCGCTGCTGCCCGTTCCCTGTTCAATGTGCCATAGTACTTATGTAAAATAAGCTGCTATAGTTAATATCACCTTGGGTGTCTTATTTGGTAAACAAACATGGCGATAAGGTGACCATAGACACAAAATAGTGCTTCCAGATAATAGATTTCATTGATTTAATTGAATGAATTGGTGAATAATTGTAATTGGTGATTACAAGCATTTCGGAATATCCTACTTCGTATATCTCTTACTCTAATTTGTCATTGGCGTATTTATTGTGCATCAAAAGCACGATAACAAAGGCCATGCGTCTTAAAAACTATCCAATAAATAAAAGGAAATACTATCACAGAAACGCAATATACGACATCCGAACCGAAGCGAAAGAAACGAATTACCATTTGACCATTGAACGCAGTGTTGCCAGCGACAATTTTTTTACTGCCGTGTTTGGTGGGGAAAATTGCTGCCATGACAAATAAAATAAAAAAAAAAACTATTTATTGCTGTAGGCCGCAGGTTTCCCTTAAATTATATCTGATTTCCGTAAAACACGTCAATTACCGTAGAAATGGCAACACAGATTGAACGATTGATTGGTTGACCTATGAATGACCTAAAAATAAATATGAGTGAGTATGAATGAATATAAACTAAGTAAATTAATAAAAATATAAATTGGTAATAAAAAGACGATTATGTTATTTTCACCTTGCAGCCCTGATATAAGGGGTCACGCAAATAAAGGAATCGATGTGCTTTGCGTTTCGAGATGCGCTGAAATCGATTTTAGCGCACTCAAAGCGCGTACCGAATTACTGCCAGCAGGCGAAACCCATACAATCTGATCGCTGATGGCACTGACAGTTTGATTTGAAAGTGATTTAAGCGCGTATCGGAACGCGGCCGTGATTCATTCATTATAACATACATTTTTTAATGGTAATGGATAGACGTCTAACCACTTATTTGTCTTATCTATTTCTCTCTTTATATTTACAAAGATTCAACTAGTTTATTCCGATTAAATAATTGAATTGTGTATGAGTGCGTGATATACCTCATCTCTAAAATCTAAAGACAATGTAGAGATACCCGATCGAAATATGGTTTGAGGTTAGAGCGATTTATTGATAATTTTGCGAAAAACTTAGGTTTTCGATGATTAATTCTAATAGAATTTGTGAGTGAATGTTTGATAAGTATTTGTTTCAGGTGTATTTGCATTTTAGACTAGTTCTATAGTGTGATTAGCACGTAAACTTGAGATTTTGTCGAGGTGAGTGGTTTGTTTATCAAATAAGACACTCAAGTTGGTATCAGGTGTACTCGCCCTTCAGGTAGAAACCGCCCCCGCCGGCGGGGACGCGGAACTAATAGTAGAATTAATTCAGTAAGACCCGATAGGGGTCATTCTTCTCCGACGCGCTTCTCGCCCTGGCAACGTTCTGGGCCGCGGTCCGAGCCCGTCTGAGGGCGCCCCCAGATACGTTGTCATAAAATTCCTAAGGGGTACGAGCCTTCTGCTCCCCCGCAAGTCCGCGCCCACTATATTACCACTCTGGTATAAATAGTGATTAGGTCCGTCAAAAAAAAAAAAAAAAAAAACAGGTGTACTATGAGAGCCATAATAGTAATGTTTCTAAATGTTTAGAACAGACCTGTTTGAAACTGTTTGCAACAGTCGTGAAAATCCGGTGCGGAAGAACCATCAGATGTTAAGCTGTTCTCAAATAATGGTTTCGTTAGAAATAAGCAGTGCCTGTTGTGTCGTTTTTCTTTATGTTCGTATTTTCTTTTGTAATGTTCTTGTGTACAATAAATAATAAAATAAATAAATGGTCGTTAACACCAAGTCAGAGGCAAGTCAATAGTGCTGGGCAGGCCAGCCATTAGAGCGGCGACGCTCGATGTGCATGCATTGTAATGGGGCTTCGTAACTTTACTTTCTTTGTTCTCCCGCTAGAGGCGCCACTTAAGGTTAAACATCAGCTGCAGTAGCGCCACCAATGGGGGATTTTCTGACAGCTCTTTAAAAAATAAAAATAATAGTTCTAATTAAGACGATAGTTGGCGCCAGGTGTACTTCGTGGATTCTTTTTTTAAATCCTTTTATGACCCTGGGTGACTCGCCGGATTTCTTCATCCACGAATCGTCAACGCCATCTATTGAAGTTAACTATTTTTTTTATTGGCTGTCGGAAAAACCTCCATTGAAATAAATCATTTACTTATTGTCAGTGACTTCGATCGAAATTATTGTGTTTAACAACAATAGAAGGGTTACAAATATATTTTAGTTTATTGTTTTGTAGCCCTTTTGTGTTGTTTGTTGTTTGTTTATTGTTGTTTTATCAATAAGTTATGTAAGTCGTGACTGTCAAAAGTGGACACTTTCGATTGAAGTCACCGAAAATAAGTAAATGATTAAATGATTTATTTAAATTGGCGGTTCTACTGCAGCTGATGTTTAACCTCAACCATCAGTATTGTGTCATCAGTATTATATTTTAGAGCCGTACTTACTCTCCTTTATGGTATTTATTATATTAATAATAACAAATATCACTATATTTTTAATTTCATCTTTCCGAAATTTTCCGCGTTTTTTTAATGTCCCATGGTCGCGCCATCTACTGGTCGTATTGCAATTCAAGAGTGCATTATGCTCAGGTGGTGATGCGAACGGAGAATTCGTTCGTGGGGAGCGACTGGGACTTGGTCGACCTGGCGAATGTTGTATGTTATCTTTTTGTTTTGTTTTATTTTTTAATGCCTTTTTTGCTTTTGGGAAACTTAATATCTAATTGAGATTTTATAAAACAATTTTTCGATGTTAAATCTAGTAAATGCCAAGGACAAGGAAAGCATGTCAATGGTTGAACGTTTATTATTAGTGCACGCTCAATGTAGATTAGATAAAAACGATCGAAAGAAACAGAATCGAAGGTTGCCTGGAAGAAATTGTTACCTTAGCAATAAGGCCGCCTATCTGTACACTATTATTTGAATTGCTTTTTTTTTTCTGTGTATCTCTTGTGTGCAATAAAGTATATTCAATTCAATTCAATTCTATTCGAAAACATTAGATTCTCAATCTTTGCCAGTTTAGTCATAGTAGAAAGAGTGCAAAGTACGTTATCTTCATACAACGACCGCGCGCGGTTTGTATATGTGCGCCATAGTATCTAACGCACACTCAAACAAAATCTCGACCCGTTTCGACCCGTTTGTGCGGCGCGCTGAGATTTTGTTTGAGTGTGCGTGCGGCGACGCATAGATACTATGGACGCACACATACAAGCCGCGCGCGGTGCGTTTGTACGAAGATAACCTACTTTGCACTCTTTCTACTATGGTTTAGTCTTCTGAACGCTGTTAAGTCTTGCGAAGTCAGCTTAATAAAATCAGGTGATCGCTTTTCTTTGGGACTGCTATCAGGGTATGGGATTTTTTTTAGTTTCATGGACTGATTTATTATTATATACAACGTTACATACATGCATGCACATCGTCATAGGCCGAGGCTACCTCTAATTTGGCATAACGATCATACTTTAGTTGTCAGGAAAAACTAAAAACTTCCGTTTTTACGGTATATTTCACTTGTTGTTTATATTCAAACAATAGAAAGATATTAAATATTTTAGATTCATCGAAAACAACCAAAAACGTTAACCTTCCAGCGGGACTTGAACCCTCGACCTTCGGCCTATACGCAGCCAACGTGCTTACCAAATACACCACGGAGGACATAGTGGCAGCGCCGAAATTCGTGCTTACTTGTTTTATATGAAGTCATGACGTCTCTTTGAATGGGACATTGGTATGATAATTAAAAGGCGTTTGATATTGATCTTTGGTGACGCTTGGTGGGCGCCGGTGGATGCAAGTTGCGCCACCACTCATCTTGGAAACTTATGGGGGAGGCTTATTTTTAGCGGCTGAGCTGAGATGATGAAGATAAGATGGTAAACTTAAATTTCGGTTATACTTTACTTGATGTAATAATAATAATAAATAAAAAAAAGGCATACCCATAGGTGTCGCTAGAATGCTCACGGTAAAGTGTCAAGAATCGCCCCTGGTGACGTCATCGAATCAAGCCAAGCCATAGACAAGCCATAGAGAAATTCGGCGGCTGTCAGTATGCCCACCGTGGTGTAATGGTTAGCACATTAGCTGCGTTAAGGCTTGGGTTCATACCCCGCCGGAAGGATTAGTTTTTGATTGTGTTGTATGATTCAAAAATATGTTGATATGTTGTGTTGTTGCAGACGATCGGGGGGGACCCTTTGCCGTCGGGGTGGGAGGAGCGGCAGGACGCCAACGGCCGCACGTACTACGTCAACCACATCGCGAGGTCCACGCAGTGGGAGCGCCCCACCGCCGCCACATTCCAGTCAGTATACACTTCCATGCAAGGTCTTTTTAACACGCTTTTATTAGCTTCACCTGTATGTTTGTATGATTGTATGTATTTTATTTATTTATTTTATTTTATTTTATTTGGGAGGCTTACAGCTATTTTTACAAAACATATATCATAAGTAGTAACTTATATGCCATTGACAAGCTTCCACATTTAAGCAGAAATATTCTAGGAAGAATGTTTAATACAAAGAAGAATGAGACAAAAAAGAAAAAATGCAATACTAATTACATACAAAGCGATATTCATGTTACGTAGCAAAGAAATCTTTAGCAATAGAGTTTTTTACTTGGCCAGGCTTGTTTACAAAAAGATCGAATCTATTGTCGCTATTTAGTCGGTTAAAAGCATTGAGTACTCCGGGCAAATAGCTATTTTTCCTGTAATTAGTACGAGAAGCTGGGACCTGAAACAAATCACATTTACGCAGAATTCTAGTAGTAATTTTATATTGAACTAGACCTAGCAAATCAGGGCAATCAATTTTCCCCTGGCATATATCCATAAAAAAACATAAGTCGGCGACATCTCGACGCAAAGACAAGGGCAATAAGTGAAGTTTTATACACCTAAGGTTGTAATCATCATATGGGATTTTAAATTTAAAATAAAGAAAGCGGGTGAATTGGCGTTGGATTTTTTCAATACTGTCGGAATAAACGGAATAGTATGGGTTCCATACTTGGGATCCATATTCCAAATGACTACGCACGTAAGCGCAGTAGAGTATTTTAATGGTTTTCATCCTTCTAAAGGAACTCGCTGTACGCTTTATGAAACCAAGAGCCTTATAAGCTTTATCCACTATGTGCTCCACATGTTTGTCAAATATAAGTCTACTGTCGTGTATGTAGCCAACTCCTTTGTTTCGACTCGATTTTGATCCACTTTAAACGGACAGATTTAATTGAAACTTTGTACACTTATCAATGACAATACAGTAATTTGAAAAAAAAAATCATGCTTTCACAGTACATCAAACTAAAAAAGTGAAAAATAAAATACAGTTTAAAAAACTAAATAACACGCTTTCCTCATCCAGCCGCCACCAGCTATTCTTATACGCCGAATTCCTTACTTCTTAGCGAATTCCTTATACGCCAATTCAAATCCCTTCATCACTTCAGACGTAACGTATCCCGCGAGTCGGAGCAGCGGATCGAGACGGCGGCCACGGAGTTCCAGCGGCGCTTCCACATCTCACACGACGAGGAGCGGAGCACTGCCAGCCCCGCATCGCAACAGGTACGAAGGATAGACCACTGCACACACAGTCGACCAACAGGGGACATGAACCTACCTATATACATGATATCAGTCTATACGATCTTCAAACATGGGGGATGGATCTGTACTATCTTAAAACATAAATCTGTGCAATCTTAAATCATGGGGGATAGATCTATACAATCTTAAAACATGGGAGATGGTTCTGTACTATCTGAAAACATAAATCTGCAATCTTAAATCACGGGGGATAGATCTATACAATATTAAAACATGAGGAATGCATCTGTACAATCTTAAAATATGGGAAATTAATTTATACAATCTTAAAACATGGGGGATGGATCTAAATAATAAAAAAACGTGTTAAAATAGGGAGGGCCTGCATACGGGAGAGGGAGAATTTCATCTCTACAATCAATCCACATAAAATATTACCACCATTTTATTATTTATAAACGTCTCAGATTCGATGTTAATCTATTTATACAATCTAATTACATGGGATGTACTTCTTTCCGATCATCCCATATGGGATATGCTTCCACATAGAATTTGCCCAACATTCTACAATGATTGAATATTAGAAAATGAGTGGGGGAAGTTAGGCTCGCACTACGCAATGTATGTTATCTATGAGTTGAAAAAGTTTAATATTTTTATTGATGTTTTTTCAGGGTAACATTATTTATATTAAATTATACTTTAACGATTACGCACGTGATTGGTCAATGTGAGCGACTATCCGACAATACCTTATGCATTGACCAATCACGTGCCTGCATCGTTTTTGACCTAGTTTTTTTTTGTATATTTTTATCGATAATAGTAAAATATTTGGTGTCAAATTTTGCATGTTTACTAGATGTGGTAATAATCGATTTTTGAATGCAAATACGTAGTGCATGCTTACCGATGCTGACGTATGTATGTAGGAGGTTAATGATTCTATATGTTTCCATTATTATGTGTGTTTAACTATAGTATTTATGTCAATTAAGTAAGGTTTCATTTCGCAGCATGGCTAACGCGTAACATTACGATACTAACAAGAGAGGTCGTTCGAATGCCGCATACTCTCTTCTCAGCGCGATTTTTATATCATGATGCTTGTTTTTCTTCCATTGAGCTCTATGTATCAGCGCATTGTACTACAATGTAATATTTTCAGCGCAGTGGATCATGAAATGCCTTTAACTTGCGCTTCAACGTCGCCTTGTGGTAACGACTGATGACTTGAATAAATTGCAATTATTTTTTGTTTAAAAATATCTAAGGAGTGATGCAAAAGATGGTTTATTTCCAAGGTGAAATGTATATATTGATATTCATGTTAGGGTATCACCATAACATGAATATCAATAAGGAAAGACGATCTATTGAAGTTTGTTTTAAGACACCTTTATCCGGTCCTCTTCTTCGTCCTAGCGTTTCCCCGGCCTAGTGCTGGGGTCCGCTTTCCTACTCAATCGCTTTACTACACTTTGCCCGGTCTTCGGCATCCTTAGGTGTGAGATTTTAGGTCTTCTAGGATCTTAGGTCGTCGTGAAAGCGGATATTCTTCCATATCCGCTTTCACGACGACGTCCAGCCATTGCTTTTTAGGCCTACCACGTGATCTAGGGCCCTGGACAGTGAGGTCGAGGCATCTTTTTCCTACATAGTCAGACGGTCTGCGGCTTATATGGCCATACCATCGGAGACGACTTTCCTGAAGCTTATCCGCTACGCCACGGACTCCGAGACTGCCACAGATGTGTTCGTTACGAATTCGATCCAATTGCGACATCTTTATTTCAGACCAGACCTTTATACAGTATACACTAAAAAATCCGGTAATATTAGCAATATCACCGGTTGTACCTTGGGTAAAGGGGAGTATACGGCATACGAAGCATTGGCCTAACTGACAAACTAACTCGACATCCGACCATTGTGTTGTCCTCACTTCATAGACAGGTCTGGCACTATACTAGTTACAACTGGCGAGATCTTGGTTTTGAGCATACAACCCGTTCACATTAACTTGACGCATCTCTGGAATGCGAGGCCCCGCCCGCTTCCCCCGCATTCCCTTAGCTGGCCCGATAATGATACGTAAATGTATTGCAAGATTTGCTAATTAAATCAATGCCCCAAAATAAAATCGGTAGTTTTATTGTTGATGCTTTTTTTCACACCGTACCCGCGCCAAAATGACGTCATCAACGCCAAGCGTCAAGTTAATGTGACCGGGTTGTATAAATTCTAGCGATGATCGATTTCATTATCTTTTTATGTCAAGTGGTGGTTATTCGACTGACAAATCGAAGACGAGAAGGAAAATATGACGTCATGGCGTGCTATATCGATCATTTTTATTTTTATTTGCAGTTATTAATCTTATTATGTTTTGGCCTTAATTACCTATATTTAGGATGTTCTAAAATGCTGTAAAACCATGTGTTCTTTATGTGCCTGAGACGCCTGGGATAGCCTGAAAAGATACAGGTTCAAGTCCTGTCCACGATCAAAGGATTATTTAAATTATAACTTTGATAAAAACTGTACAAGATCTTGTCAATGTAACGTTATAATCTCGATGGAGCGCCGCGAAAGGTCTTTTTGCCGTTCTTTGGACTACAAACTTATTTGTGCGGTTACGAATAAAGAAATATTTGAAATCTAACATGGTGGTAGGTATCTGCGTATAAATGGGTAAGATATTGGTGTCGATTCGGCATACGCCCAACTAAACTAAACTTAGTCCTGTCACTTTCTATCATTTTTAATTGAAAAGGGACCGAAGATCATCGGTTTTGTTTTTGTCTTTGACTTCACGACTACTCACCTGTTATCTCTTTCTGGCGGATGAATTCTGGGATAGAAAAGGATAGATATGGAAAAGTATCCTCAAGTTTGGGACGGTAAGCTCATTAGTTAATATATCCGGACGTGATCATACCTTTCATACAATATTTTGTCGCACGCAAAAGTCGAACTGTTAACCTTGTCAGTGTCCATATATTTTCAGTCGAGCTTAAATCTCTTTGTCCAGACAATACTGTATGTGCCTGATTATGGTCTACTTTACTCCAACGGTCATTACCAACATTTACCACCATCTTGACCGTTCTCCCACATCAATAACATAAGTATTCCTTTTCTCGCAACATAATCACTTTCAGGATATAATTCGTGTAGTAAATAACGTTAAGTATTCGATGTAATGTAAGGTAGATAAGTTAACATCGCGCACCCCGCTCCGCACAAATAAGTTTGTAGGTACGTCGGTAATATCAACTGTTGTCTGGCAGGAGGAACTAAGCAATAGCGCTGGGTGTAACTCCACGGACCCAACGCCGTATTCCACCCCCGTCCGCTCCCCGGCAGAACAACCCGAAACCCAACAAGCCGGAACAAGTCAACATGTTGAAACGGTTAATCAACATGTTGAAACAGAAAATCGACCTGTTGAATCTGAAGGTCGACAGGTTGAAACAGAAAGCCAACCTGTTGAATTGGAAAATCAACAAGTTGAATTGGAAGATCGACAAGTTGAGATGGATACTCAACTAGTTGAATCAGATAGTCAACAAGTTGAATCAGATAGTCAACAAGTTGAATCAGAAAGTCAGCGAGTTGAAACAGAAAGTCAAGATGACCAAGAAAGACATGTAGCAATAATCGAAGACGAATACAATGAACCGACTAGTTTAAGTGAAACCGACTGTGATACTAGTAATAAACAAGAAGACGATGACGTCGTCTGCGCTAACGAAGTACGATTAAGACAAACCGACGGGAACAACGAAAGCAGTGCTCAACCTAGTCAAGACACTGAACAAAACGCAACCGAACAAGACAGAACACTGACTGACAATTTACAAAATGAAGAAACGAGTCAAAACGAAACGGTTACGGAAGTCACAGAAGTTGACAGACAAGATACAGTGGAAGAAGCAGAGATGTTAGAAGTTGAGGAGGCTCTGCAGTTCGATGAGAATCACTTCAGTACGCCGGTGGGGGGTGCGAGTCCCGAGCAGCGCCGGCGGCGGCGAGCCAACACCGCCAGCTCGATGGAGGATTCTGAGGTAAGGCGCGACGCGGGGTGACGCGGGCATACAAACACTATACACTATCTTTTGTAGGATATCTTCACGTCCCACAAATTTAGGATTACACGAAGCCATTTCAGCCATTTTAAGACATGCCAAGTTATTATGCTAATAAAAGAAATGTTTCTGATTTGATGCTTTGTCAAATAAAAAGACTTCTTCGCATAGTTTATATTTACACAACCGCCAGTAATGGCTTGGCTTATTTGAAAGGTCCGTGAAATGTCCTCGCGTAAATTCAGCATTTATTACTGTTAGTTTTAAATGAATATAGACGGTTTTATTTAAAAGCACATATGAATGTAAACTTGTTTCAATTCATTTCTGTGTGTGCAGTTTTGAGTGTGTGTGGCGAAAGTCGTATACATTGTTCAACTCACACATGCATGTAAGTAAGTTGAAATATTTATGAACGCGGTCGTAATCATAGCTCAGAAAAGCGAGCCTTGCGAACATTTTTCTATATGAAAAAAAAAACATGTTCCTCTGGCTTTTGTTTCTTTTTCAGCTATATGATACTCGCATTTTTTTGACGATGACAATTCTACTATCCTACAACATTTGTACACACTATAAGCTCAAAGGTTAAGGATTGGTCAAACTTAACGTTAAGCATCATTATCATCAACAGCTTATATACGTCCCCACCGAGGGGCTCGAGCATAATATAGTAAATTTATTGATATTTGTTTGCAGTTTATCAGCGATTTAATCACAAAGTCAAAGTAAAAAAATATTTATTTCCATAAGATGTTATTACATCACTTAGATCTAAACTAAGATCACAACTTGTTATTCATTTAAAACTGATAATAATAAATAAAAACTGTTAGATAAGAACAGACTATTTTCTGTCTCACTCTTGTAGAAAAACATTTTCGTGTTTGATAGTGAGTAGTCAAGCTAATTTTGAATGCTAACGTGTCCATGTCATTTGGGTGGTTAATATACTAAGGTTTGGTTTGTGCCTTCTGTAAAAAGAATCGAGCTACAGAAAATGTATAAGCATAACATACCTTTCGTCGTTTTAGAAATAACCAATAGTTGCCAAGCGTAAGGCTGCTTTTCCACCAGAGATGTGCGAGGATGTGTTTTTCAAGAACCAATAGAATTGCTTAGCCAGAGCTGTGCTGAGCGATGCATGGTAAATGAAGCGATTCTATTGGTTCTTGAAAAAACATCCCTGGCAACGCATCCTCGCACATCTCTGGTGGAAAAGCAACCTTAAACGAGTCTACATATTTAAAATTAAATTAATCATTGTTGGCATCCTTTCATCTTAGGCCATTAGATTTGTATGTGCCAACTACTGGCACTCCGCGTGCCATTGGCTTGCGCTGTTAGGCTCAAATCACAGCGAAATGGCAGCGGCTGGCAGCGACGCTTTAATGACAAAGCATTATGAACTTTTTTTTGAAATAAAAAGGCGTAGATTTGAGAGAGGCCGCGCGGTGACGAGAGCAGACAGGCGGACACGCGCGGCTTCGAGAGCAGTCAGGCGGCCACGAGCGGTTTGTACCTACGTCACTGCAAATAAAGTTCATAATGCTTTGTCATTAAAGCGTCGCTGCCAGCCGCTGCCATTTCGGTGTGATTTGAGCCTTAGTCAGCATACTTGCGCGTTTGGCACGCCAAAAGAACGCAAATCAGTGTCCTACGTTTTAAAAGGAAATCATGCCAACGACGTTGCTCTATATCATTGTTTTAGTATTCCTAGTAAATAAGCTTACAGTAAACCAATTTAGAGAAAGCAAGAAATTCTGATGTATATCTGCAAAGTGTCTTGGTAAATTGGTGATTTCTTAACAAGTTTAATATAAACCTTATATATCAGGAGCTATTGTGATTCGCGTCACGACCGCAACGCTTGGGATTTGTCTATGAATTTGTGAGGTACAACGTTTGTCTATCGTCCTTTGTCCATATCGTCCAGAGCTTTAGGCCCAACTTTGTCCATGTACAGCCACGGAAATTAATTGTAGAACAGGGGGCCGTTTCACGAAGCTACAAGTTACAAATTACAAGTACAATTCGACGTACATTGCGTAGACGATTAGATAAAACGATAACGGCTTACAGTTTTGGCGAATGGGCTACGCAATGTATATCAAATTGTAACTTGTTACTTGTAAATTGTTGCTTCATGAAACGGGACCCAGATTGTCGTACTGCATTATTTAGTCATATAGTCCCAATACACGAAGTTTACGAAGATAGGCGATCACGAACTTCTTAAATCGGGATTATACGACTTACGAGTAATAATACTGTACGGCAACTTGCTCAACAATTCATTTCTTTGACTATACATACACGCCGCGTGCTTCAACACTGGCAGAGCAAAAGTATTATTTACTCATAAAAATAAAATGTTACTTTTCTACTTGGACCGCTAGTCAATAAACTCTATTTTTGCAAACACAAAAATACACTCAATATTTTTAGATTCATAGAATACAACCAAAAACGTAAACCTTCCGGCTTGAACCCACGACCTTCGGCCTATACGCAGCCAACGCGCTTACCAACTACACCACGGAGGGCATAGAGGGCAGCGCTGAAATTCGTTTTTGCTTGTTTTCTATGAAATCATGACATCACCAAAATGGGCAATCATATTTATATTTTTTTAACTGAAAATACAGTTTGCATTGACTTGCGGTCTGCAGTACATTCATATTTGAATATACTGAAATCTGTAAGTATCAGCCAAGTCTCTCTTATAATAAATCTTATGCCCATCAACTACAGTCCATTTTCAGGCCACTTGCTTTCGCGATACGAATATTCTCATGTTAATTAAAAGTAAAAAAATGTAGCTACAATGTATTTCTGGTATTTAAAATTGACAAAATGGAACGGTGCATTTATTGTTAAACAAATAGATTAAAATTTATAATTTTCTTTAAGTATTTTCTCAAAGATGTTACTGGATTAACAAAAAAATGGTTTTGTACAAGCTTTAAAGCGAAACTAGGAAGTAAATATGGAAGTCGAAAGTAAAATGTATAATGAAAGAAAAGGGAAAATGATAGAAAAAAAATGGCGGTGTCACCGCTACAAAATATGCCCAAATCTAAAATTTCTATGTACAATGGGCAAATTTTCAACAGGTTTTGACAAGTGGTAAGACCCTAAAATATAGATACAATATTTCCTAGCTGCTATGCTTTGCTTCGCTTATTAGAATTAGCGTAGGTAGTCTATATAATATAGCATGTACTTAGATATTGCACTGATTGTAAATACATGCACAATATATGTACTGATACGTTTGCATAATGCAAGGTTTTTGGAAATGCTTGTTTTTGTATGTAGACTTTTTTGATCTAATGCATAATGGATCTTTACGAGGATAATAGATTAGAAGTTTGTGAATTATTATAGAAGTAATATTTATGCTGTACAGTAAAAAGAAAACTATTGCGAAATTAATTTCCATTCTTTAATTTAATTTTAAAATTTTAAACGTGCTCGATATTGTCTGGATATTTTTGTTATTATTGCTGATGCGAATTTTTTAATACTAACGTAAAAAAAAGGAAAAATTCTCTATCGAAACCAGTTACGAAACTGCGGTTTCGTAGACGGCCGAAACATTTGTTCTTTATAAAGAGAATACCACTTCGGCTTGATAATAATATAATTATCAAGATAATTTTCGAACATTGCTTTAAAAACCAATGATACACAAACTATAGTCCCTGCAATTGAGCGCCCGGCGAAACTGGCGGGGGAAAGTCGGCCTGTGTACAGCATTTACGAAATGAGTGAGATAATATCATCTAAAAATAAAAAACACGACTGCCCTGTCAATAAAATTATAGCTAGTGTCACTCGAGCTGATGTAAAGATTCTAACGATACCCATACATCCAAATCTGTACAAGTATTTAAAAGTTGTGGTGGAATAAAGAAACTCGTAAGATCCCTTTCAATAGAATCCGGCAATAATGTAAACAAAATAATTTTTTGACACTAACATTCTAAAGACAAGCAAGACTTTAATGAGTAAAAAATTAATATGGCAGTTTTACAAATTATTGAAAGTTAAGTCGTCCGAGTATTTTTTTTGAAACTATTATAAAGAAGTTAATAGGGGATGAAATGATTGTAAGAAGAATTTATAGTTCCTTGAAATGTGAATGTGATCGTGATCAGGATTGATACTCAAATGTAAGTAATTACGGAGTAATCGTGTTTAAATTGGTTTGTTTACATTATTGCCGGATTCTATTGAAAGGGACTTTACATGAATCCTGAACACATTACAATCCTTTTTTGGGCAGTCGTGTAAGGAAATACTGGCACAACACAAAGCTGCTGCCTAGTTGCGCCTTAAAAAAAAACTTGGTTAGTCAGAAAGCTGCCAAATCCTGGGTAGCTTTTCACCAGCATGCCTTCCCCAGGAGGAGACTGACGCTTCCACCGAGAGCACCAGGAGTAGCAGTGCCAGCAGCGCCCAGAGCCAGCCGCTGCCCAGCGCTGATGGTCTACCGACAGGCTGGAGTATGCAGAAGGCGCCCAACGGCAGGATATTCTACATCGACCATAATAATAAGACTACAACGTGGATTGATCCTAGAACAGGTGAGGATAGGGTTGTATTTTAAATGGGATTGGGTTGGACATATCTGCGGCATGCTTATATAGGTACTCTCCTGTTTTAATTTTTTGATCTTGTACTACCGCAGTCTTCTTTTGGAATGTCCTGTTCCCAAAGGTTGTCTGGAAGAGATCGCTACAAGCGATAAGGCCGCCTTTGCGCACTCAAGCTATATGTTTTTTTTCTATTGTTTTATGTTCCTTTTGTGTGCAATAAAGTGTTTTTACTTACTTATTTACCTACAAATATCTGGTGGCCACAAAAGTATTTTTAAGTAGGCTCTTGTGAGTCCCACTGCTGGGCAAAGGACTCCCCTCGCTCTCGCCATTCATCTCGATCTTGGACCTCCAGATGCCAGCCCTTTAGAAATCTGTCTGTCTGTTCTCTGGATATTTCCATATCATTTGGATATTTTTTTCTATTATCTATATGATTACCATTTCCAGGCTGCGCGTCGAGTTTGCCCCAAGCGGCAGTTGCGAGTGCGGTCGCGGACCAAGACGAACTGGGCCCGCTTCCTGAAGGCTGGGAGGAGCGTGTACACACGGACGGACGGATCTTCTTCATCGACCACAGTGAGTATAACAACAGTAACAACCTCTAGCGGCATACACCGTCTTCGTTCCGTTCGTTGTAGGTAAAGTTACCAGCGTTTATACTGAGATCAAATATAGTCGTAGATAAAAAACATGCACCAACAAAACAAAGTAAATGCCTTGTTTTAACTTAGTAACTGACCGCGCCATTCGTTGCTTTACATTAGAGGGAAAGACTCTAGGTAAAAAACTTGCACGCCATAACTGAGCATTAATGTCTATATTAAAATGAAAGTAAACCACTTTTAAGTAAACCACGGGAGACGCGGGTTCGATCCCCACCACGTACCAATGTGTTATCGAATTTCGGATTCATATGTACGTTTATTCGACGCTCTTACGGTGAAGGAAAACATCGTGATGAAACCTGCACGCTCCTGCGAAGAAATTCAAAGGTTGTGTGTGAAGTCGACCAACCCGCACTGGGCCAGCGTGGTCGACTAAAGCCAAATCGCCCTAATTCAGGGTAGGCTCGAGCCCCTCGGTGGGGACGTATATGAGCTGTTGATGAAACCACTTTTTGCAAATAGCTGACGAGGTATTGACGCAGAGCCGCCTCGGTTTGAGTTTGATTTTATATGAGAACGTAGATCTACGCTGTATTTGATCTAAGCGTTTATAGCATTGTTACTCCAATGGCTAACTCTTTAAATATGATGTAGTATTTCGAGTAGATACCTCTAGTTTCGAGATCAAGAATCTTATTTATTTAAATCACCTCTGATGTTTAAATTTTGGTAAGTATTATTGTAAAGCGAGTTCTCCGGCACTTGGTGGAAATTCCATAATGTAATTATTTACATAACATACGCTTGTAAATTAGCTTCACAATTTTACTATATATTTTGTAGAAATAATTTTATTAAGCAGATGGAAGCAGTGGTCTATGGCGTCATGTGAATAATATTTACAAAGTGAAACTGAATTTTTTAATCGGTATTTCTTTTGACAGTTGTTTTTTATGTTAAGATTGCACAAAACGTATTCATTACGTCCACTGCAATGCAATATTGTTCGCAACTGTCTCGCTTTTATACCGCAAACACGCTAAACTCCTAAAACACGCGTGAGTTGATCGTATTTATTCATTAAGTTGAAGTACTGGCCTCGATTCGAAATGTCATGCTCTAATTCTAATTTTAAAATCCAGCTATCCTTTTCGTTTTTATGACCAATGGAAGAGAGGTGATAAATTTGAACGAATGATAACCTGAAATAAGGGCATAGCTGTCAGTTTAATAGAGCATGTTTTAAGTGCTCTCTAAAATTGTGAAATCGACACGGCCATAAGGTTCAAATTCGATGTTTGACAGCTCTAATATTAGAATGGCCATCTCCTGTCCCTTTTCAATCTTTAAAAGGTAAAAAGGACAGACTAACTTAAATTAAGGATTAAAGCGTGACAGTATGAATCGGGGCCACTGTCAAAAAATACCGAAAAATTTCAGTTTTGTCTTTATTATACCACGGATTTAATTACGATTTTTAAAAAGATATCGTAGTAAAATACCCTAATTTTGTTGAGATAATTTTGGAGAAGCCATTCCAAATGCAATTAAGAATAGATAACAGATTAGTTATTGAAGTTAGTCACTTTTGTATTAATTGCTTTTACAAGCAAGCAACTGGCGCCGCGCGATCAATCGACTATGTACGTATTTTAAATGATCTAAGGCCTGATCTGTGTACAGCCCCTATATTATGTATGTACTTATGTTTCGTATTATTACAAATAATTAAAAAAACTAGCATACACGATGAAATTTTATTCACAATTAAAATGTAAGGGTGTGTTTTACCAAAAACTGTATAACTTTCCTTAAGAAAAAATTAAAAAATAAAGCGCGAAAAGGAAGCGCGGTAGCTTTAAAAAGTACGGAAAACTAAGTTCTTTAATTTTTTTAATTATTTATGAAGACGACAAGCACGACTAATCGAATCGACAACGACTAATCGTCGCTTGAAACTCGAATTCCGTTAAATAAATAAATAAATAATATAATAAATAAATTAGAACTTTTAAGCTTTTACTTGTAAGCTTGTGAGCATGAATAAATAAAAAAATTGCACCATGAAAATGACAACCCAGTGGGCGGGGCTAACAAAAACATCAATCCAACAGTCGACAACCAGCAAGTCAGTTACCGCTGTTGATCAAACTGTGTCCCAGTCACTGCGATTGCTGAAACCCGTGGCTGAAACACTATTAATTAAAAAAATGCGAGCGCAGCTAATGAAATACAGGACCAAATTGATTGTTCATAGCAAAGATTTCCGAATCGCGTCTCTCGAGCCTTCGCTCATAAGCCTGATCCTATAAAAGAGGTTTGATAGGATCCTGAGCCTATCAAACCTCTTTGGTTCATAATTACCTTTTCATAGCTTCGACTAATAACTTATTTTCTTGGAAAGAGTTATTATTATTAAGTATTTCGGCTGAAACACGTCCTTACTTATTGAATAAAATTTCATAATTTTGTTTATCAACAAATGAAGATTTAGATTTTACCTTTTAGATTTCCTACTGCAGACCTTCCCAGATTCGAACTTAATGTTTGTATGCCAGATGCGGCCTTCCAAGTTTAAAACATATGGAATGATGCGCCTGATTGTAGTTGCTGCATGCCTATTGGTAGATCTATCTAGTGAAAGAAAGAAAGAAATGGCGAATTGTGCTTTTAAAACGCCCTTAATATTTGTAGTTAAAGATTTATGCGTACTGTATATAAAAGACCAATAACGAAGAAGTACGAGTTGACTATCCCGTACAATACAGTATGTAACGGGGGCTTAAGGCCGGGTTAATGCAAAAATTAGCAACTCAACGCGGTTTAGTTGAAAGTTCAACCGACGTATTACTGAAATAGCTTTCATATTAGCATGCGATGCTTCACGGTGGTTACGTCCGACACCGCACAGGAATCGTGCGAAAAACTCGTTTTTCTTGAACTCTTTTGCTTATTAACAAAAAATGGCAGAGTTTATAAAAAATGTAATTGATTTAAAATCTAAGTCAATAATTGGAAAGTTATATTAAAGATAAAAAACTATGGTTATCGCTTTAAGTTAGTCAAAAATATTTTTTGCTGCTTTTTTTTTAAACTTGTGCTTCTTATATCTAAATTATTATAATGTATTTAAAAATTCTACTCGATTTAAAATTTAATTAAGGATATATTCTGTTAGCATATATTTTTTTTACATTTATAGAATCAGTGCAAGTGCTAGTATTTGATCGTCAAAGTAGCGACTATGGGCGCTATTTCCACATAACCCCGCCTTAAATCAACCCGAAAAAGTGAACAGTATTTAAAAAGAAACCGAGATATATTTTTATTTGATATGAATAAATATAATTATATTATCAATTTACTATACCTATTCTAGTTGATTTTTGTAGCACCGTAAATGTTATTATAACCTATGAATGTTTTTGTGCTTCTGCGGTGTCTATGGCGTCTCGTCTCTCTATTTTAATCTTGAACTAATAGGGGATCCGACTATTTTTTTTAATTTGATTAATCCAAACTTTTTAGTTTCTGCTATCGAACCGAATCGAATCTTTAAAATTGACCGAGTTATAAATGTTTGAAATTCAATATTAGACAGAGAGGCGCATACCCACTTGTGACGTTGTTCATTTGTTAGTAACGCCATATAATCTCCATACAAAAAAACGTTTTTGAAAAAGACAGACATATTGAAACTTTAAAAAATCACTGTAAATTAGTTTTTCAACCGATTCTGTTTTTTTCTTCGCGAATCGTCTGCCACTAATCTATATTTTATAAATAATTCATAAAATATGGTGAACAGTCTGATCCCCTATTGTGTTGATATTTAGTGTTATGGCCACTATTACTGCTAAAAAGTCCTCAATTTCTAATAGTAGCGTCGCGCCTCTACTTCATGCTTTTCTTTTTCTGAGCTTAATAACTTCAACGCAGATACTAAGGTAGAAGAATTCTCACGTACCTAGTTCTAGGAACTTAGTAAACAAGGAATGACCGTGAAAGGAAAGGAATTAGCCGTGTGGTGACGGCAGAGTAGAATACATTAGTCACCAACCCCTACTCTTCCCGTGGGTGTCGTAAGAGGCGACTTAGGGACTACACATTGAACAGGGAACGGGCAGCAGCGCTCTCTGATACAGTAACCTTTTAATCTGCGATCTCCAACCCGCCTGCCAAGCGTGGAGATTATGGCAAAACCAAATACTTAAGTGGAGGAGGCTCATAGTCCAGCAGTGGACTGTAACGGGCCGTTGATGAAACAAGGAATGAAGGAACAAAATAGCGATCAAGTTTCGCACACCTGACCAAAGTTCGGGTCAAAAAACTTGTATCCAACTTTATCCCGCTCAGACTATCCTTACCTTACTAATATTATAAAATGTTATGTTTGTAAGTATGGATGTGTGGATGTTTGTTACTTTTTCACGCAAAAACTACTGAACGGATTGGAATGAAATTTGGAATAGACATAGTTTGTACCCTGGAATAACACATAGGATACTTTTTACGGGAAAAAGTTTTATTCCTACGGGAAAATCTTACAGAAGCTGACCGCTACTAGTAAATAAAAATGTATAGTAAACTTTCACAACAGCTTCTCATTTAGACAGGAAACGCTTTTACCCAATCCCAAAATATATTTCGTATTTCATATTATTTTCGTACTTTATACCGTTTTTCGTAAAAGGGAGTATTCAGTCCGTTCAACTGAATAACTTTAAACGTAAAAAAAAATTGACCCGTTCATATTGGATACCGCGTGGCCAATTGATTGATTGATTGATCATTTGTTTGTTGTTTATTTTTCTGGGTTGCAATTTTTTTTCATTTATGAGCCCATGTTCTTTGGGGAAAGACTCCCTAAAGTAAATCAACCAGTTAAATTTAACGGTGTTTCAAATGAATCCAATAATCGAACCTCATCACAAAATTACACGAGAATCGTTTGAGTACTGCGACCTGGAACAGCCGGACATCCGCCGGACATAAATGCATTCTTGTCCAAGCTGAAACGGAGACGCTTTGCGCTCGCTCGGTCAATTATTATTGTGAAAATTGATTTTGATGACAGGTTCAAAAATGAGAATTGTAGAGTATAACGTGTTCTTCTCCGTACTAAAGCGGTATATTTTCAGATACTCGGACGACGCAGTGGGAAGACCCGCGGCTGTCGAACCCGGCGATCGCGGGTCCGGCCGTGCCCTACTCGCGCGACTACAAACGGAAATATGAATACCTCAAGAGCCAATTACGCAAACCGGTAAGTGCTTTGTTAGTACATTACACCGTTTTATTTAAATTATAAATAAATGAATATTTGGGGACATCTCAGACACGACAAAGGTTGCCTGGAAGAGATCGCTGCAAGCGATAAGGTCGCCTTTGCGCACATAATTAACCTGCACCTAACTGCTTGTATGTTACTTTTGTGTGCAGTAAAGTGTTTTTACATACTTTACACGGCCATCTGATCCCAATCTAAGCAAAACTCAAATAAATAATATATTATTTAATAAAAAAAATATAATAATAATAATCATATATAATTTTAATTATGACCATCTGACATTAATTTGTGTACTATCTAGACGTTACACGAGTCAGCGGCCTTTGGCAGCTCTATAACACAGACACCAGGGTTTGTGAGGTCGCCCGGTCGGTTGTCGACCTTACAACCTGCACGATGAAGAAGAAAATTACTTAAATTGTTTGAAACTCCGTAATTTTAAATGAAAGCTACACTATTTTTGTTTATCAGAGCAACGTGCCAAACAAGTTTGAGATCAAAGTCCGTCGGTCTTCCATCTTCGAGGATTCCTACCGCATCATCAGCTCCGTCAGCCGCCTTGACCTGCTCAAGACCAAGCTGTGGGTGGAGTTCGAGTCAGAAGTGGGATTGGGTATGTTACTACCGATATTGTACTGAAGAGATCAATGTCCGTCGGTCTTCCATCTACGAGGACTTCGCAACATTAGCTTAGTTAGCCATCTTAGGTGGAGTTCGAGTCAGAAGTGGGATTGGGTATGTTACTACCGATATTGTACTGAAGAGATCAATGTCCGTCGGTCTTCCATCTACGAGGACTTCGCAACATTAGCTTAGTTAGCCATCTTAGGTGGAGTTCGAGTCAGAAGTGGGATTGGGTATGTTACTACCGATATTGTACTGAAGAGATCAATGTCCGTCGGTCTTCCATCTACGAGGACTTCGCAACATTAGCTTAGTTAGCCATCTTAGGTGGAGTTCGAGTCAGAAGTGGGATTGGGTATGTTACTACCGATATTGTACTGAAGAGATCAATGTCCGTCGGTCTTCCATCTACGAGGACTTCGCAACATTAGCTTAGTTAGCCATCTTAGGTGGAGTTCGAGTCAGAAGTGGGATTGGGTATGTTACTACCGATATTGTACTGAAGAGATCAATGTCCGTCGGTCTTCCATCTACGAGGACTTCGCAACATTAGCTTAGTTAGCCATCTTAGGTGGAGTTCGAGTCAGAAGTGGGATTGGGTATGTTACTACCGATATTGTACTGAAGAGATCAATGTCCGTCGGTCTTCCATCTACGAGGACTTCGCAACATTAGCTTAGTTAGCCATCTTAGGTGGAGTTCGAGTCAGAAGTGGGATTTATTATTCGTTTATGAATCGCATTGCTTATTATATGTAAGGTTCTATATACTCTGTTTCCACAAGTATAAATGACTTGGAAAATGACATAAATAACTCAATTGACAATGTAGTAAAATGGCTAGACAACAATAATCTAAAAATAAATTTAAGTAAGACTAACATAATGCAATTTACGAATTATAACAGTATACCTTTAAAAATAAATGTAATTAATAACAATGTAACAATTAATGAAGTAAGCAATACGAAGTTTCTAGGGATTAAACTTGACAAAAACTGTAACTGGAAGGAACAAGTTGAAATGGTGTGTAATAAAGTAAATAGCTATAGCTATATTCTAAGTCGGTTAACAAAAACAGCATCGTTGAATACTGCTCTCACTGCTTACCATGGTTTTATAGCCTCAACCCTTAGATATTGTTTGTTACTATGGGGCAATAGTACCAATATACATCGAGTTTTTAAGGCACAGAAAAGGTGCATCAGATCTATTTGTCGAATACCACCAACTGATTCCTGCAGACCGCTGTTTCAAAAATTAAATATACTGACACTGCCTTCCATGTATATTTTAGAATCTGCTAAATTTGTTAAGTTGAATTCCCATTTGTTCAAGAAGTCTAGTGATATACATTCAAGAGGTATCAGAGACCCTAATAGGCTTGTATATGACAAAGCACCTAAAACTGCACTATATTTAAGAAACTCTCATGCTATGTGTGTAAAAGTGTTTAATGCGCTGCCAAGAGATATTAAAGAATTGCCATCTAGACTTTTTGCAACCAAATTGAAAAAATGGTTATTGTCACAAGCTTTTTATTCCATGGCAGAGTTATTTGACTAAAAGCAACATGTTGGACACTTGCATTGACTTGTACAAGTATTGAGTTATGTTTATACCTATAGATATTTGCATGCCAAAATTTGGTTAAATGTGTTTGTACTTGTGTTTTATCTAACATCTTGCCTGCGTGCACCACCACATTTTAAGCAAATAAAAATATTCTTATTCTTATTCTTAAGTCCACTCTGGTAACTAGCGATTAGTCCGTTCAAAAAATCGGTTGGCATCGGTTAAGACAGTCGAAGAATGAGTTGCTGAAGTAGTCAGTGTTAGTTTAGTTTTTGTTCTTTGTGGGTTACTCGTACTTTTGTCTAAAAAAAAGTATTATTATTATTAAAAAAAAACTGTTTCCAGACTACGGCGGGCTAGCTCGCGAGTGGTTCTTCCTGCTGTCTAAGGAGATGTTCAACCCTTACTACGGCCTGTTCGAGTACTCCGCCATGGACAACTACACGCTGCAGATCAACCCCAACAGCGGCGTCTGCAACGAGGAGCATCTCAACTACTTCAAGTTCATAGGCAGGGTCGCCGGCATGGCGATCTACCATGGGAAATTGCTCGACGGTGAGTTGTGTACAACTCAACAACCATATTTATATAAGATTAACCAGAAAGTCAAATAGAGGTCGCGCCGATGTAGGAGTTTTCGACATTTTTGTTTTTAAGTTAATTAATTTATTTATTAAAGCTTACATCTAATATACATAAAATTATCTTCGCCAAAACTACTCTCGTAGAGTAGTTTGTAGGCGACGCACTCTTTACATATTTTGTTATTACTAGATGTTTGGTTACATATTGGTATTTTTAGGGTCGGGCCGCACTTATCGACGGCGATCGACGGTTTGCCCATACAAAACGCGCGCTTAGTATGGAAATCCTTTCGCCGCGTCGATGCGAAAGGATTGCCATACTAAATGCGCGTTTTGTATAGGCAAACCGTCGATCGCCGTCGATAAGTGTGGCCCGACCCTTAATTTTTAATTGACTTACGCTAAATTTCTTATTCTAATAATTATAAAGCAGAAAATTAAAAATACTATTAGACATTTCGTTGACAGACGTAATCTGTAACAATAATAATCTATATTTCTAATTCTATTTTTGTACACCGTGCTAATATTTAAAGACAAAACCGACTAAGTTCGAATCCGCCGCTCTCGAATCTATCTCCTCCATTAGTTATTACCAGTACTCTACATATTCATTATTCTCAGCTCGGTATTTTTTTCTTTTTTCGATTTAGATTTTGGTTAAAGTTATTACGTAAGCAACGATAGAAATATTTGGCGGCTCTTTTACTCTGATACCAGGATTTATGATTGTTCAGGCTTTTTATGAAGATCGGCTACAGTAAAATACTAGTTAGAACTGGATCAAAACTAAAAAAATAAAAAATTTTAACTCGCACCAAATAACCAGTTACTCTCCAAAAACCTCTACTGCTAGAACAATAATCCCAATAACGAAACCCAAAAATCACATCTAATATCCCCATTTCTTCCAGCATTCTTCATCCGTCCTTTCTACAAGATGATGCTGGGCAAGAACATCGACCTCCTCGACATGGAGTCGGTGGACCTGGAGTACTACAACTCGCTGATGTGGATCAAGGAGAACGACCCCTCGGAGCTGTATCTGACCTTCGCGGTGGATGAGGAGCAGTTCGGGAGGACCATACAACGCGAGCTCAAGCCGGGCGGCGCCAACCAAGCCGTGGATAACGATAACAAAGATGAATATATCAAGTAAGTCTTTAGTTGTAAGCAAAGTCAGTCGCTGGCGTCAAGACTCAGTCTCATGGGGTTAAAACTTAGTCCTTTACGGTCAAAATTCGGGGCATCACTGGAGTTAAAACTCAGGCGAATGGGGTCAAAACTCAGGCTACTGGGGACAAAACTCGGCCCACTTAGGTCAAAACTCGGGCCGCTGAGAAAACTCAAGCCACGGGCGTCAAAAATTAGGGCGTTGTCATCAAAACTCAGGTCACCAGCTCAGGATCTCAGGACATTTCCATCAAAACTCAGGCCACTAGCTTTAAACTCATCACTCGCTTCAAACCTCAGTCCAATATCGCCAAAACTGTGCTGTTCAAGGCGTAGTACCAGGGGTAAAGGTCTTCTGCCCCCCAAAAGTTCGGTTACGCTTGATACGTCTGTTTTGCGACATTAGGTCGATTATAAAAAGTTCACGAATTTACATTATACACCTTCAAACTCAAACTCTTTTCTTTAGGCTAGTGATCCAGTGGCGCTTCGTGAACCGCGTCCAGGAGCAAATGTTCGCGTTCCTCGAGGGCCTGGGCCAGCTGGTTCCCCTGCCGCTCCTCAAGATCTTCGACGAGAACGAGCTGGAGCTGCTGCTGTGCGGCATCCAGCACATCGACGTGCGCGACTGGCGGACCAACACATTGTACAAAGGAGATTATCACGCGAACCATATTGTGGTGCAGTGGTTCTGGAGGGTATGCCCTAGTTCCTATTTATACTGCGTTTACAGGAGACTGTTTGAGCCTTCGGTGGTCCAGTGGCTACGGCCGCTGCCTCCCGTCCGGGAGACGCGGGTTCGATCCCCACAACGTACCAATGTGTTTTCGAATTTATTATGTACGTTTTTTCGACACTCTTACGGTGAAAGAAAACATCGTGATGAATCCTGAACACTCCTGCGAAGAAATTCAAAGGTTGTGTGTGAAGACGACCAACCCGCACTGGGCCAGCGTGGTCAACGGCTTAATTCAGGGTAGGCTCGAGCCCCTCGTGCGACGTATATGAGCTGTTAACGATGAACTAATCTCCCACCTGTCCCCAGGTGGTGCTATCGTTCTCCAACGAGATGCGGTCCCGCCTGCTGCAGTTCGTGACGGGCACGTCGCGGGTCCCCATGAACGGGTTCAAGGAGCTGTACGGCTCCAACGGGCCGCAGCTGTTCACCATCGAGAAGTGGGGCGCGCCCGACAACTACCCCAGGGCGCACACTTGGTGAGGGTCGTTATAGTGTTATATAGTATGCTAAAATAAAATAACAAAAGAGTAGAATAGAATAGATAGATATTTAGTGCAGTAAACATGAGATGTGAGCTCGGACCAACCACCACATGTCAGGGCGCTACTTTCCGAAACGCATAGGTGCATTTGCACATATAGATATCTCTGGGCGGCCAATACCTCGCGGCTCACTTCAGTTTCGACCAACAATGAGACCTGTCAATACGTTGCGTCAGCGAGATGAACCAATCACGACGTGTCCGCCCCCCCCCCCCCCCCGCACCGCAACTTTTTCGTAATCAGTTTGTTAGTAAATTATACAGAATGCGGTGTCCAGTGGGCGGTTGGTCCGAGGACGCGTGTAACCCCACATGTGTAGAAGGGAGTATTATTCTGCCTACAAACCGCCATGCAGTTTGGCAGAGGCTGTACAAACATATCTTTTATTGTTTTTTTTTATTATTATTAATAAATTGTATTGTAATACAAAAATGGCTGCCTCAAGAAACTATACGAAGAGTAGAATCCATTTTATTTGATACAGTTTAGTGTTATACACTGTTAGATATCAGATATTAAACCTATCAAAGGAACTTTTACCACTATCCTATACATTAGTTTAGAACTTACTCTCGTTTCCAGTTTCAACCGCATCGACCTGCCTCCTTACGAAAGCTACCAGCAACTTCGGGAGAAGCTCGTCAAGGCCATCGAGGGCTCGCAGGGGTTCGCCGGCGTCGACTGAGGGTGCTGCTGGGGGAACTACGAATATTGACGGGGAATTATGTTGTTGGGGGAAGAGTATTGGCAAGGTATACATATATATAAATATTGTTGGGGGAAGGACAAATGTTCATAGGGGATGGACGGATATTGTTGAGAGAAGAAAGGATATTGTTGGGGGAAGGACTGATATTGATGGGGGAAGAAAGGATAAGGGGAGAAATGCTTATGAAACGTTTTTTAGTTTATTATTATTATTATGTTTGCAACATTACTTCCCCTGTAATTTATTAGTGACTGGGTTATTAAGAGTTAGAATCGTTAGATAAATTTTTGCAACATTATAATGTACAAAATTAAGTGCAGACTTGTATTTTGGACGCTCTATTTCCTATGATTTACCACATCTGAACGGCTCTTAAATCATGGTCACTAACAAATTGACGTAATATTCTTATTGGTCGCGTTGTGATTTTATTATTTAATAACAAAGTTATTTTAACATTTCTAAGATCTATAGGTTTTATACATCGCTGTATGCAAAATGATATAGCTAGACTAACCCGTCGGTGGGGACAAAATATATAACCTGAAAACGATGAATTTGTGCCATTCAATGCCCCAAAATACTTCCTTTAGATCTTAAATATATCCCGAAAATATTCAATCGAATTTTAATTTATACAATACTAGCTATATTTAACTTGTGGTGTTAGTGTTGGTTATTTCAGTTTCTTTATACATAGAGTCAAGCTCCCATTCTTAATGGGGTGAGCAGAGCTCGAGTTACCTTACAGAAGCGCACTAAAACCACGTGAACTCAAACGTGGTTTAAATATATCGATGATGGTCGAGGCGGTATTTAAATATTGTTTTTATCTCCGCTTGGATTAGCTGTTGCCTTCATAGGCTCCTCCATCCCATACCGACCTATACGGAAAAAGGTATGGGATGGAGGCCCCAAAATGTATTCATATTTCAACCATTTCCTTAGAGAAAGCCTTTCAGACCTGTGCAATGTCGCTTAGTAGAGAAATGTACAGGTCACCGGATGAGCGTTGACCTTCAATGCGTCAGTATTTCTCTCATCGCGCCGTAAATACTGTATACAAACGGGAGGCGAATATCCCCCACTATTTTCCTCGATCGCTCATAAACATCTGTGAGCACTATACCTAAGCAATCCTTCCCCCACTACACAGCTTTCTGCTTAACTCGTTTGCCAGTAACTGTACCTAATTAACTGTGGTCTTAATATAAAGTCACGCGCTTATTCCCAAAAGGATGAGCAGATCTTTAGTCGGTTTATAATGGGGGATTATCCGACAGCCAATTAAAAAAAATAGTTCATAAAACTTCGATAGATGGCGTTGACGATCCGTGGATCCGAAGAAATCCGGCGAGTCACCCAGGGCCTTAAAAGGATTTAAGAATCCACGAAGTACACCTTGCGCCATCTATCGTCTTAATTAGAACTATTATTTTTATTTTTTAAAGAGCTGTCAGAAAATCCCCCATAAGAGCCCTCTAAAACCACTATTGGCAATATTTTTGGCATACACGCACCTAAATGAAGGTACATGCATCACCAATCTTCACTATTCTCAGTGCACATACAGATTATAAATGCTAAGATCACAACACGACTTAAAAAAAAACAAGGATTTTGACTGTTATGTAGGTTAAGCTAGATTAACTATTATTTCAAAGGGAATAATGCCCCAATTCCTGCAGACACGCGACTAAACTTTATTTTTTGTTGCTTTATTATTAACTTTAGTCCGTGTCTGCCAGAATGAGGAGGAAAATTTTAACTAAGTGGCGCCACTATCGACTAAACCCAACGAAGTCAAGAGGAGTAACGGTTACTCTTGAAAAAATCCCCGAGGACCGTCTCAGGTGAGCATAGAGGTGGTCTGTTGCTCGTGGCGCCATCTGTACCACTGAGTCACTACGGATTCTATCGTAGATTTATTAGAGCGGTAAAGAGATGCGCTCTCTTTTCCACTTACTAGTAGGATTGGGCGAAGAGCGAGGAATCAGTGGGTGGGAGAGAGAGCGCAGTATAGGAAATATGCACAATTTTTTTTATTCAAATCGAAATATTTCAAGTTTCAGATAAACGCATCAAAAATATTTTTTCAAATATCTTGCTCGTAAATAAAGTTATAAGGCTTCAAAGTTGATGGTTAGACAGAGAGGTCCGACGTGACATGTGACGTCATATGTCACGCGGGCCATACATCCGCCATAAAAAAAATTGTTTTCGTAAGGACACATATTATATTTGTTTAAAAATGTTGTGTCTAGTTTGTTTTTTGATCAATTTCGATTCTGTTTTGACTGTCAGTATTCTAATTTTGTATACTTTCAGATAAACTATGAAAAAAACTAATATTTTTTTTATTCATATTCCCTATTGCTGTACTGCTCTGATGTACGGTAGATGCGGCAAGTGGACGGCTCTAGTTCCAGTATGCTCCTCGTCGGGGCGAATGTTGAAATTTATAAATTGTACGCGTTATTATAAACTTTGTTTCGCGAAGACTTTCAAAGAAAGTGCTAGGTTATAAAATTGCTTATTTTTTTAAAAGAAAACGTTTTGTCTTCGCTTCGATATTTATGCATCCGAAATAAAAATTGTCTCGTGACTTTGTTTTTGAACGGTAGTTGACTGACTAGTCAAGTAAGCTATAGAGCCGCGATCAGTTGGGGCTTTCCAATATCGAGCCGTCCCGTTCTGACAACACGTTTATGCGTTTGTTGTTTGATGTGTAGAGCACCTCAAGGTCATGCGCCAACTGGACCCCGATTCGCGAAGCAACAAGTTACAATTTGATATACATTGCGTAGCCAATTCGCCTAAACTGTAAGCCCTTACCGTTTTATCTAATCGTCTACGCAATGTACGTCGAATTGTACTTGTAATTTGTAACTTGTAGCTTCGTGAAACGGCCCCCTGATCGCGGCCGAGTTATACTTCTTAATAGTTACTGATGGAAATCTTTGATAAATAAACTCTGTTTTTGAAATATGTGAAACTAAGATGCCTAATAGTGGAATTAATGTACAATGTATTTAGTATATTTTAAAAGTCTTATTTCTACACTCCAGTCAACTTACCTGTTTGTTGTCTGGATGACGTCACTGCCACCCGGTATGTACTTAAATAATGACATATTTGTTCACTAGAGCTCACACCGACTGCAAGTACACACCGTCCAACAATTGTTAGTCTGATCAGAATGCTCTGGACAGAAAATAAGTATGGGGCCATTCCATTGTGACGGGTGGGACATTCTAACTCCTTTTTTTTTGCTCAAACTTTAGGGACTTTCTCCTTATTTATTATTGTGATTGGTGTCAATAAAGATTATTTGTATTGTATTGTATTGTAGCCAGCCATATTTTTCAATTAAACTATCTTACTAGAATAAATCTACAGTTTTTAAAATGTTCAAAATCGACGAATGTTTTAAAAAAACTTTTTTTTTCTCTTTTTTATCTATTTTTCTCTCTTATTCCTCAAAGAGCAATTAACATTTTTCCATGAATTCATTTAAAACTCTTAAATTTCATTGATTACTGCTTTTGATCACCAATACCAGGCAAAAAATATAAAAATTGATAAAAATATGGAAAAAAGTGGTTCATTTCTGATAATTTAGTTTATTAGTTTTACTCTATGTAATGATTTGAAAACAAAATACGTTATTTAACATTAAATTTTGCACCCTGCGGTGTCAGCTTTGCTGGAATGTCCCTATGGCATACTATCATTTTCGCCTTGAAACGAATGAAAAGGTATATGGGTTTAACTGTCAAAATTAGTGGTTTTATTTCAATATATTTCTCGCAACCGATGGACGCGTTCTTTAGGTTCAAATTAGATTTATAACAGATTTATAAATATGCATAAGACTTCTTTTTCCTTTAATAAGCGAAAGGGACTGGGCAAACTAATGTTAGAATATATTTTTTTCCTTACATTTACTATAGAAAATAAATATCGAAGCGAAGAGCCGTTATATTTGTATACTGTAATAATTCCACACGATTACTGCGCGTTCATCAATTATGATTACTATTATAGTTATTCTAAAAGCGAGTGCCTACATAGTGTTATTACATATTATACTTAACTGTATTGTACATTGTTTGTAATCTTTAATTTAGTCGCACTATCTACTATATTATGAATAAATTGGCCGTACGTACGTACAATGGGAAATATTAATCGTTTTAAGGGGTTTCTAATCATATTATAAAAATATAATTAATTATATCACGGTATTTTGACTAAAATACCTCACATTGAAAATACAAAAGATAAATATTGTTTTATAAATAGTTCTTGTGTAGTTGTTCTTACAGACGTATATTTGAAAATGGTAATTTTGCACTGTTATTAATTTTAATACATATTTACAATGAGGGATTTTCCGACAGCCAATTAAAAAAACAGTTTATAAAACTTCGATAGATGGCATTCGTGGATGAAGAAATCCGGCGAGTCACCCAGGGCATAAAATGATTTAAAAAAAAAATCCTCGAAGTACACCTGGCGCCATCTATCGTCTTAATTAGAACTATTATTTTTATTTTTTAAAGAGCTGTCAGAAAATCCCCCATTATGTTGAGTGTTATTATAACAAAATTAATTTGAATGTGCCGAAGTGGCGCTAATCAAAAACTAGATTCCGGATCAAGATAAACTTCTCTTAAAAAGAACTTCTACTTAAAAAAGGTTAAAGTAGCTAGTGAGTGTCTTAAAAACGATTAAGATTTCACGCTGAATAGGGTAGATGACTGGCTAGTCTAATAACCTTATTTTTATTATCACCTACATCCTACACTCATGTCAAATTAAGGGAGACCCAGGATACGTCGCCCACCATGCCTTATATACTCGTGTTCTTATAATATTAACAAGCTTATGAAATCTGGGCCATTTAAATGCGCAATGATATTAATAAGTCTCTAAAGAACGCAAGAAAGAAGAAAATAATTTATTATCATTCATTTCTTTTTAACTAATAAATATAAATAGCGCACAATATTTTAACGGAGGAGCCTACCCATAAAACTGAACAACTTTCCCCAAGAAACATGGGCTGTCGGACGACAAAAAAAGTGCTCCCTTTCATACAATACCGCGCGGCCAGCTAATCGATTTACTATAGAAGATGCATATTTCTTTGTCGTCCGACAGCCCATGTTTCTTGGGGAAAATTGTTCAGTTTCATGAGTAGGTTCCTCCGTTAAAATATTGTGCGCTAATTATTTTACACCCTGTATATAGGTACATACTTTCAGGAAACGACACGTTCAAAATGCAGGCGAAATATCGCCAAATGCGCTGCGCCTGCGTGTTATATTAAATTAATCCAGTTAGGTTTTCAGTAGTTGCGTTTTGGCCTCCCTTTGCATGTTTATTTGGCCCAGACATTGAGCAACTTCACTGTTTGTTAATATTGCAATTGAATTTTAAAGTTACCTGATTAGACAGAAAACAACAAGTTATCTAAAATCAAGTACCTATTGTCGATCATTTTGGATAATCTACATCTTGGTGATGCAGCTAAAATATTCTCTCCTAAACGGCTTATGAAAAGGATTTATTCGCAAGTATATACTACTACTTTAGCTCTTTACTTTTAGCTTTTTGTTTTTTAATAAATTGGGCGCGGAAAACGGACTAAGTTTTTTAATATCTACGGCAGTTTATTCTCTAGGTGGTAAATAATTACTTTGCATACAGTAATCTACCCTATTGCAGTACGGCTGGGACTTTTTAAATCATTTACTTAAGAATGCAGTGGGTTCAAGTCAATTAAATACTTTGCCATGTATACGCCTAGAATGGTATGCTCAATCGATTTACGAAGTTATTTTTATCTCAGAAAAATAGATGATTGTTAATCGAGGGATAAAAACTGTCAATTTCAGTTTTAGCTATTTTAACTTGAAACATTTTCGCTCTTATGAATCGTCAATGCGACAAAAACAAGTGAATACACCGTGTTCCCGCTCGTTTAATCGATAAGTTCGGCGATTGGACTAGTGGGACTTGTCGTTCCCGGTAGTTCAACGTTGATAGCTCTGTCCTTGAACACTTTTGGTACAAACAAAATCTCAAATATTAAACGGGAGCAACCAAAGTGGACTAAACCTAGAACAGCCATTTAAAAAAAAATTTAGTCACGAAATATTTTGAAATAATATGAGCTGTCTATATGGGAGTATCAAATTAAATATAAAAAAATAATGTTTTGTAAGACTTTCAATCGATTGATAACGCCAAAACTAGTGTTACCAAATAGATTCTGGTGAAAGTAATAAGAGCTTTTTTTTTATTTTGATACTAAAATTCCAACATTTTTGAGCAATCCTTATTACAGACAACTCAAAACAGTCAATATTATAATAATATTTTTATGTTCTTATTGAAGCCCAGAAATCAAACATTTTGGTTGCTCCCCTTTACTATTCGTACAAATTGATCAGCACTGATCAGCTGATCGCGGAAATTCAAATAGCCTTTTAAAGAGAGTTTTAATAATAAATTATTGATTTTAGGATTGAGCTCGCACCAAAGAGTTTTAACACGTTGTAAGTTATGTTTTAATTTTTTCTAGGACTGAAAATGACTTTCGAGATTAATTTTCTTTCATAAAGTATGTGTTAAGTTTTTGACCCGCTGTGTTCGTCCACTGCATCAATTTAAATTGTGATGTTTTTTTTTTCAAGATTTATATTACATGTAATTTATAATTTGTAATTATTGTACAGTATAACGCTGACGATGCTATCTGTCGAAATACAAACGATATTGTACTTTACTGCATTTACTATAAGAGCCATCGACAGATACGCACCTAAAGGTGTTTAGAGATTATTTTAGATAGGTATTAAATATATTTATACTTGAATAATCAAAATTACGACGAAGAAGAGTTTATTTTTAATTGTTTTTTAACTACGCAATAATTTCATTTTTGTTTTAGTTCAACGATAAATAAAAATTAAATAATAAATAAACCTGTGTCCATAGAAACAATAAATTTATTTAATTAGTTCATTAACAGTTTATCATTTCGAATTCCTTTCCGTCTTTTTAAGCGTAAACAGATTGATAGCACAGTCTAGTGCTGTGATTTAACTGAGGGACGGTGCGCAAGAAGTGTACAACGTGTTACAAAAAATACCAAAAAAAAAGAATATTCTTCATCACAGGCATTTAATCAAAATTTTCCCATCTCTAGTGTCAATTGACACCTAAAATATAGACTATCGATTCTCAGAACGGAAAAGTATTTGTACACCATTTGTGCCTACATTCTTATAAGATATGTACTTAAATCAATTTATGTTAGAAAACATTTTCTTTTTTGCCTTAATTAACTTGTTTACGTATTTACAAACATAAATATTATTTTGAAATATTTAGTTCATTATTTCATTAATTTATTATTTCATAACAATTATTTAACAAAGCTTTTTTTATTTATTTGTAGTTTTTGCCATTTTGAAATTAATTGTTCTAATGTGAATGTTATGGTACAAGTTGTACGTAAACATTTTTAACCATAGCGGTAAAAATAGGCACATTGACCTAAAATTAAATATCTGGTCCGAATATTCTTTGACACAGCTGATCACTAGAGATGGGAAAATTTTAATTAAATGCCTTTGATAAGATTATTCTTCTTTTGGTATTTTTTGTAACACGTTGTATAAAGATGTTAACTTGGCCACCTGTATACTACACTACGATGAGGACGAAAGACGACAACACCCATTTGAAATCTGTGCGAAATTCGCAAATAATATCGTCAACTGCTTAGACAGGTCGATGTCAAAAGTGTCCATACCTACGCATGTCGCAACTGCGCAGGCGATTTGACCCGCTTAAGGCAGGTGCTGTGGTATTGTTTGTTAACTTTAATACGATAAATTTAATACGTACGAGGCTAGGCGAGCCCTTTGATGGTAAGTGGTCTCTTGACCATTGATATTATATTTAATATCCTTACTCTATTTATCTACATGCATACATGTAATAAATGTGTTTTCTATTCTATTTTAATCTGTTTTCAACCTTCAACTTTGCAGGCAATTTATTATATTATAATATCGTTACTTGATTCATGTTTAACAACATTTAATCTGGGTGTAGTGTAATGAGTGTAATGAGTAGTGTAATGAGAGGTATTCTTACTGAATGAATGAATGAATGAATGAATGAATGAAATGAATGAATGAAATAAGTTTATTTGCATGAACACAGTAATGGGATGTTACAATTATTGCGGTCCTTGTATTCAACCTGTGTGCAGGTGTGCAAATTTTACATTACATTATAGTTATTTATGTTAATTATGTTTATATTCTAAAAAATCTTTCACACTGTAAAAACATTTGTCTAATAGCCAGTTTGTCAAAGTTATTTTAAAAGTCTTATTTTCTAAGGTTTTGAATTCGTCAGGAAGATTATTAAAAACAGTAATTGACATATTATAAACATTCTTTCTATAAATGTAAGTGTGACTAGGAGGCTGGTATAACTTATGCTTATACATTGATCTGACTCGCCTTGCTCGCGTGTCTGAGAGCTTCTTAAAATATTCCGGATGTAGTTTTACAAAGTAGCATATGTCACGAATATACAGACAAGGAAGTGGTAGAATTTTTAAGTCCTTAAATAAAGGTTTGCAAGAATCTAAAAACCAAGCATTACATATCGCACGTATACTTTTTTTTTGCAACCTAAAAACTCTTTCAAAATCGACTGAATTTCCCCAGAGTATTAATCCGTAACTGATGACTGACGCTACATAGCCATGATAGGCTGTTAATGCTGCTTGTTTGGAAACCGATTTTCGAAGGCGCTTTAGTGCAAATACAAATCTGTTCAATCTATTACAAATTGCGTCTATATGACTCTTCCAGTTTAAGTTCTTGTCAATATTTATACCTAGAAATTTAACCACGTTTGTAGTACTTACGTTCTTTTCATTATATTTAATATTTAAATCTATGTCATTTGAATTATAGGATAAGAATTGCATCGCTTTTGTTTTATCTATATTTATCTGTAACTTATTTCTATTTAGCCAGGCAATAACATCAGAAAGGGTATCGTTTATTTTTTGCTCATATGAATGTTTGTCGTCACATTTAATTATGAGGGTTGTATCGTCCGCAAACAAAATAGAGTCTTGTGGTGTAGCAAGAGGAAGATCGTTAATATATACTAAAAAAAGCAAGGGGCCAAGTATACTACCTTGTGGTACTCCATTGTTATTTAACATATAATTAGATTTATATTTACATTTTAATGCAACATTATTCCTGACCATAATTTTTGATATTTCTGTGCACTGTTTCCTGTTACTCAAGTAACTATTGCACGTATAGCTCTTTTCTGTAAATTCTTTATTTTTATTTTCTTATGATTACTATATTATTTTAATCTCGATTCCACAAGAGACACCACACACCTTTAATTTAACTAATATCAAGTACTTCCCTTCCTAAGTTTTTTCGATTGCCATCTATTCTTCCTTCCAATTCACATGCTCATCTACTCGTAATGTATACCCATGATTTTATCAAAGCAACCACTCGGAGTTTTTCTCCTTTTAAATCTACATTATTACTAATCATCCTTACTAATAGTATGGATGTAAGGATGTTTGTTACTCTTTCACGCAAAAACTACTGAACGGATTGGAATGAAATTTGAAATAGAGATAGTTTGTACCCTGGATTAACTAAAACAATTTGTTTTTTAAATTCTGGCAATTCTATGCATCCTATCTCAGTATTAACGTAATTAACAGCTCATTTCTTGATCTTGCTCATCTTTTGTTTATTATACAATGTGTTCAACAATTAAATTCAAACATCAGCAACACGTAATATATAATTAATAGTATTCAGAAACAAGAATGGAATAGATGTACTGTCGAAATGCGATGACAAAAGTCTGTTTAAGATAAATACAGAGTCTTTTGAATAAATAAAATAGAGTCAAGACTATTTTAAACACAACGAATTGAGATAGAATAGTCTTATCAACATCAACGGCCCGTTACAGTCCACTGCTGGACTATGAGCCTCCTCCACTTAAGTGTTTGGTTTTGTCATAATCTCCACGCTTGGCAGGCGGGTTGGAGATCGCAGATTAAAAGGTTACTGTATCAGAGAGCGCTGCTGCCCGTTACCTGTTCAATGTTTAGTCCCTAAGTCGCCTCTTACGACACCCACGGGACGAGTAGGGGTTGGTGACAAATGTATTCTACTCTGCCGTCACCACACGGCTGAATAGTCTTATACTTATTTTAAATAGGTCACTCTTATAGCTCTCTTTATCACTCTTTCTAATTATATTCTTGATTGGTAGAGTGTCTTCTCTACACATAGAGTATCTATCTGGTTCAATCAATCCCCGGTCGGAGAGACATTATTTTGCTTGCTCTTGTTAGCTCACGTCACGTGCGTTCTCCCCACCTGAGTCTCCAGACTACTGAATTAGGGTAATTAGGCCAACTATTTTGATTAATGAATTTTAAGACCTTGTTATTAACATATATCGAAGCAAATAAATTTTTCTTTCTTTCTTTCTTTCTAATAAGTTATCAGAAAAATGTAGGAAAAGCGAGTGGGGGATAGACCTGCTACGTTATTTTCGTTTTGTTACTAGTGTTACTAGTAACAAGAATAAGTTTACCACGTATACGTTCATACGAAATTGGAGATTTTTATTTGTTGATCTTGGACAGGATTTCACATTCCTGCAATCCGTCTCACCTCCAAAAATAATCTAGATTAAGACTCTCTATAGACAATAGTGCAGTCGTTGAGAAGTTCGACTTAAAGCGAGAGGCGGTCGACCTTCCCAGATTACAGTAACACGACGCAACGTATCAAGCATACGCAATGTATTACACACAGATCCGCCGATATCCACCGCGCTCTCTGGGTCACTCGTGCACCACATAGCGGCGTGGAGCCAACTTGCGAATCACAAAGGTCCAAAAAGGGAATACCTAAAAATAAAGTTAACGATTTACTTGAAAAAAATAATTAAAATACGAATATATATTTAAATTAATAAAGAAAAATCTTTCATAATTATAATTTATCTTTTTTTAAATAACTTTTTAAAATATAATACAAAATATTTAACTTAAGACAAAAAAAATAATTGTAACAAATCTTGTGTCTTGCGTAAAAGTACACGTTTTAATAAAGTTAAAATTACGGTGAAAATTGGTAAGTAGTGGCTATGTTAGAATAAAAAAAGGTATTTTAAAGTTTTTTTTTAAATTAGAAGGGTGATGTGCGCGTGAGTGGTTATATTTTGTAAATGGACGTCAAGATGTGGTACCTAGTGGCAGTGATATGTCTGACCGGGACTGCCGGGAGCCTTGTGGAGATCAACGGTAAGCATTACAATATATTTACATTATTCCCAATCTCTTTTCTTCCCGTGCGCTATCGAACGCTACTGGCGTCAGATTTGGCTAAATGCAGTCTAATTCGGAATACATTGCTGTGTTTAGCTCCGTTCGCACTTGGGATAATAAATGAGTACTGCTACATCAATAACATAAACATTAAAAAATCCGGACATAAAAATATAATGGAATGGTTATTGAAATTCAATTTTTACTCAGTAAGAGAATTTTTAAAATTAAGTTAAGTGACCACTGGATGAGATCATAATGTTTGCATGTCACTAAATGTGGAGACTTCATTATAGTTATTGTAAGTAACCTTATGTATACCCCATTTTATGCAAATAAAAAATATTATTATTATTATTAACCGGTAGCATCCGATTTTAGACAATCAATCAAAAATATTTTATTCGAGTTAAGATTTTTACAAATCTATTTTCGACGTCAAAGCTATCATGGATTGGATGGCACGTTCACTACCAGTGTACGCCCTCTGTGGAGAAGAACGGCCAGAAGAAACTCCACAGGAATCGTATCTTTTGTACTTTTCTTTTAAATATATAAATAATCATACATAAATTACAATCTACTCCGCTGATTTGGAACAACAGCTGTTGTCCAGATGTCTATTAAGTAATCATTTATCGTAAGCACGAACATAAAATATTTTTAATTGTAGTTTTAAATTGGCTATCGGACAGATTTACAATATCATCTGGTATTTTATTATAGAAGCGAATACAATTCCCCATGAATGATATGATAACCTTCAAATAAAAATAAAAAAAAACAAAATCAACGGCCCGTACAGTCCACTGCTGGACTATGAGCCTCTTCCACTTAAGTTAACCTTAACCTTACACAGTCTAAATTTTGAGTTGGGATTTTATTTTATTTACTTATCTTATGCATATCGAACAAATTTGATAAGCAGTTTTAAGACATTTGAAGCTCTGCTCACCCCCTTAGGGATATAAGCGTGAAATGTAATGCAAGATTGTCGCGTAACTTTATTTATAAGGCAAGATTAACAAACAAGAAATCGCTCCAGTTGGACCGATCTTACTCCTATCTTGTACTCGTATAGCAACTTATTTATTCAATCAATCAATTAATCGTTTTCCAAAGAGTTTTATTTTAAGCTTCCGCGAGTTTCGTTTCTATGGCCGAGCGGTAGAGCTTTCACATACGGAGGTGTGGGGTTCGAATACCGGGGTGTACCTTCATCGTGTGGGTTGTAAGATTGACAACCGACCTCACAAACCCTGGTGTCAGTGTTATAATAGAACCGCCACCAAAGACCATGGCTCGTGTAATGACTGCTTTCGTATAGCAGCTAAGACCCACGGCTTAACGTGCCTTCCGAAGCACAGAATCATGTTTGTTTGTTAAGACATTGCTAGCTGAATCACTTGATGGCACCAGAGGCCTTCGTCGGCTCCTTCTGATACCTTTCACTCCTCTCCTTCTTTCTATTCCTTTCTTTCATTTTTCTTAAAAAAAAAAAGATACACGCAGAAATACAAACATATCAAAATATCTCCCCGACCGGGAATCAAACCAAGGATATCCTGCAAAGCAGACACATGGCTAACTGCAACCACGCTAGAATCATACCTCTCGTACATACGCTAGAAGCAAGCAATTCTGTAATTATTGGTTTGTTGGAATTCCAGAGACAACTCTCGCCTCTCTGCCTCCTCTATACGCCCTGGAGGACTGGTACCAATGCCAGCATGAAGGAGATGTATACTGCATCGTAGACGCCGCCCTCACCTCTGACAAACCCTCGAATGCAATGCAACTGTTACAGGTATACCTATTAAACTCTATAGAGTATACTATTAAACTCTCTACGCCCTGGAAGAATGATACCAGTGCCAACATCAAGGAGTCGTGTACTGCATCGAGGATGCCGCCCTCACGTCTGGTAGACCCTCGACTGCACAGAATAGGGAGGATGACTACTTTCTTTTCTTTGTCTATCGGTAGATTATTAAAAAGTACCGTTTCACGAAGCTACAAGTTACAAATTACAAGTACAATTCGATGTACATTGCGTAGACAATGAGATAAAACCATAAGGGATTGCAGTTTAGGCGAATTGGCTACGCAATGAATATCAAATTGTAACTTGTTACTTGTATTTTTTATTTTTTCACGTAATTAAAAAATTTCGGAGATATATTGAATTGAAAAATCGTATGACGTCACGCTTGAGTAATTTTTTTTCCTAGTTGTGACGTAGGTAGCCCCCACTCTCCAACTTTAATGCGGCTTTAGCAAAAATCACGAAATATCGCAAGGGGCGAGGGGGGGCGTAGTAAGATATCGCGTGTATTTATTTTTTCGTCAAACGCGCGATTTCAAAGCCGAAAAAATTTCAGACTTAAAAGTCTTGTGCTTAAAGATAATATTCTAAAAATTTTAAGATTCTTTGTAGGTTCTAAAAATACTAAAAAATGCTAAAAAAATATCACGTGATTAACGGACGGCCCCTTTCTGGAGAAATCGTCCGTATTTTTGTTTTTTTAAATGCATTTCGAACTAAGAAACTCAACTCAACAGTACACCTAAAATGTAGTTTCGATGCGGTTTCGAATGCAGTTTAAACGCTGTCCGTCTGTAAGGCCGCATAATTGAAAATTCATTTATCATGTCATTGTCATTTGATTCCATCAAACAACATAGTTAATAATTTACTAACTATTAAGTGCTAATAATAAGCTTCGAACCGCCTTGAACCAACGCCCTTACAAGGTTGTGCGAGTATTAGCTGGTATTGTGTGATCGTATTGAGCATTGACTTTTAACTCCTATATCTTTGCACAGCATCACGTATAATGATTATATAAAATTAACAGCTAAAGTTAACAATTTAGTTGCAATACAATGAGGCAATTACAAAGATGTTTAATCTTTGGGCATTCAAAAGTTACTTACTATTACTACACTACTTACTAATAGGGGATCGGACTACTTTTTATTTATTTATAAATCCAAACTTCTTTGTTTCTGCTATCGAACACTAAAATAATTTTTGCTTTATCTTTAAAATTGACCGAGTTATAAAGGTTTGAAATTTAAGAGAGGCAATACCCACTTGTGACGTCATTTGTTAGTAACGCCATAAGTCGTTTTTGAAAGAGACAGACATATAGAAACTTTAAAAAATCACCAATCTGTTTTTTCTTCGCGAATCGTCTGCTACTAATCTATATTTTATAAATAATTCATAAAATATGGTAAATTCATAAAATATGGTGAACAGTCCGATCCCCTATTACTAAAAGTATTAAAAAGTATTAATATTTGTCTTTCATGGTCGAACGGTAGAGCGTTTGGTTCTTATTCCAGAGATTCTGGGTTCGATTCCCGGCAAGGAAACAAAAATATATAGATTGTGAGACTATATTTGATAGACTATGTTTGTTTGATAGACTGTCACCAGTTTGGCTTCAGGAGTAGCCTCGCAGCTGTGGTTTAGTTCTATAAATAAATAGCATAAATATGTAGGGACATCTCACACAGGACTATTTGATCCATCCCAAACTAGGTAGAGCTTGTACTATGGGAATCAGACAACTAATAAACAACTTCTAGACACGAGACAAACACAAGTGCATATCATACGAATATTTTCCCTGGGGAAGATTCAAACTTATAACCCTGAGCTTCATAAGTAGTAGCTTCATACAGCCTAGTTGGTAGTACGCCCCCTACAAAGCACAGGGTCGCGGGTTCGAATCCCGCCCAGAGCAAACATTCGTGTGATGAGCACTTGTGTTTGCCTTGTGTTTGGATGTTGCTTACCTATTATGTTTGTATTTATCTATTTAAGTATATCAGCTGTCTGATAACCATAATACAAGCTTTGCTTAGTTTGGGATCAGACGGCCGTGTGTGAGATGTCCCCACATATTTATTTATTATTATTATTACCTACTACCACCTATGCTGCAGACCCGCCCGGGGTTCTAGACCCACAGATTTATAAGTTTAGAAATTCATACGAAGAAAGAAGAGTAGAATCTTCCACACTGTCCGTACTGCCTCTCACGTCACGTGGACGGCAGGTCAAGGCCGCTCGTGATCAAACAAACTTGCAGGTTGGACAAGTTGTTAACACATCATTGACTTAGGTAATAGCATAGCATCGCGTTCGTTGCCATTGCCCTCATCTTAAAGTTCAGTTTCTTAATAAAGCGGGCATTTAAAGAATAAAATACTTAATTGGAAATTAAATAACAGATTAGAAGGTGACCAATTTTTATAGCGACCTTTTTTGTTTGTGTAATGTTTTCTTCAACGTCATTATGTGAATCTTTATTAATACTAGTTTCATTAAAATCCGTTCAGTACTATGTAGATTAACCTTGAAGAAGATTAACCTTTAGAGAGACTTTCACAAAATTATCCTCCTAATATTATAAATGCGAAAGTTGGGATGTTTGTTACTCAATCACGCTTCAACCACTGGACAGATCGGGATGAAATTTAGCACACATATAGGTTAGGTCTTGAAATAGGATATAGGCTACTTTTTACCACGGTAAAACACTTCATTCCCACGGGAAAACTCATTGGACGCAGGTGAAACCGCGGGTGGAAAGCTAGTTTATAATATTAGTATTGGTATGATTTATCTTTTTAGGGTTCCGTAGCCAAATGGCAAAAAACGGAACCCTTATGGATTCGTCATGTCTGTCTGTCTGTCTGTCTGTCCGCCGTATGTCACAGCCACTTTTTTCGGAAACTATAAGAACTATACTGTTGAAACTTGGCAAGTAGATGTATTCTGTGAACCGCATTAAGATTTTTATACAAAAATAGAAAAAAAAAACAATAAATTTTGGGGGTTCCCCATACATAGAACTGAAACTCAAAATTTTTTTTTTTTCATCAAACCCATACGTGTGGGGTCTATGGATAGGTCTTTAAAAGTGATATTGAGGTTTCTAATACTATTTTTTTCTAAACTGAATAGTTTGCGCGAGAGACACTTCCAAAGTGGTAAAATGTGTGTTCTAAAATAAGAGAATGATAAAACTAAAAAAAATATATGATGTACATTACCATGGAAACTTCCAACGAAAATTGGTTTGAACGAGATCCAGTAAGTAGTTTTTTTTTAATACGTCATAAATCGTAAGTCGTAAACCACGGCTAAAAACATCGATCAAAGTTACAACGAACTACAAGAACTTTTATGTTACTTGCTGCTACGGAACCCTTCATGGGCGAGTCCGACTCGCACTTGGCCGCTTTTTTATTTATGTACAGACATCAGGCCAAACATAAATAATATGAGTAACATTCGGAACGTAACGTATAGTTACCGTATACTTCAATATGAATGTTGCACATCCCCAGGACTATTCGAAGCAAACCCTGAAGCACTACAACCGAACGCTGATCCACCGCGGAGTGTGCGTCACCCAATGCGGCTCGAACCTCACCGGCTCGTGGGCCGAAGCCGCGCAGCAATGTATAACTCAGAGCGTGTCCAAGTATGGGCTGCAGGTAAGACTTGGAAATATTCATGTTTTCAGATTCTAATTTACAGCGGTTAATGAGCGCCAGGCGAAAGTGGAAGGGGGAGGCATTTACGGAGTTAGAAAGAGAAATAAGGTCAGCACTCAAAACCCGCTACGCTACGCTTTTTTAAAAAGGTATAGCAAAACATCTTGAGTGGTTGTTCGTTCAGCCCATGAAACTAACAAATACAAAATCTCAAAATAAATTATTGTTTTTCATACAAACTCAGCAACAGACAGTAGAGGTATACTTGTATAAAAAATGAATATGGAAAAAAACGTGAAAAACGTGTGGACAAAAATAGATTAATAGAATATAATATATGTACTTTATTGCATACAAGAGATATACAGAAAAAAGCTGTTTAAATAATAGTGTACCGATAGGTGGCCTCATTGCTAAGGTAACAATTTCTTCCATTAATTTCATTTATTTATCTTTTCATGGGTTGAACCTTGAAGCAACCAAGAAATTTAAAAAGCGTTATTTAGTTAAAATTTTGTATGTAGGTTTAAAATTGAAATCAATACTTTAACAGCAGCGACGAGCCCTTAGAAATGTCAGAATAGAGTGTCATGTTGATAATACTGATGATGATGCTGTTAACCCCCAGGCGCAAGTGCAGTCCGTGGCGTGGTGCATGGAGAAGGACGCGCGGCCGGCCACGTCGTCTGCGCGCGCGCTGGCCGTGTTCTGCATCGTGGTGGTGGCGCTGGCGTTGCTGGCCACCGGGCTGCACGTGCTGTGTGACCGGTGCGCCATGATCGAAGGTGAACATACTCGTACAAAGCTCTATTCAGACGTCCAATTATGATGCACTAGAAACAACATCATGCAAAGGGTGCCTGAAATATACAACAGAATCTAAAAGGATTGCAATAGTTGCCTATTTTTGTCTCTCTTAAGTATGACTTTGTTGTGGCACGGATTATGTTAATGATTAACTGCTGCCATCTATATGCTAGATGAGTAAAGACTTTTAGTACGTTGTGCTTAACGGTGCTGGTTACATAGTTATTGATTATAATATTTATTATTGAGACACTATGTATTTATTGATTTTTGTATGTGCCATAACATTTTGGTGAATAAAGCTCTTTTTATTTATTTATTTATGTTTACTGTTTGTTTTGTTTTTTTTTTTAATCTTTAATATTAAGGAGGGTTTTTTTCATATGAAAATGCCACCCTCATAGTAACTACAATGAACACAACACAACAAAAAATTATCTACGGCTAATACCAATATCTACAAGCTTATATAAATTCCGTGCTAGGGAAGATGTAGGAGCAGACAAGATCGTATTACAAAAGCCTATCTGACCATTATACTCTGCCAGATACATACCTAAACTGTATCCTCTCCGCCTCGTTCCGTACACACTCCATCATAATGTGATATACGTCTTCAATCTTATCGCATTCGTCACACAAGGGGGAAGGTGTTTTCCGCATGAGATGACCAAAACAATTCAATGGAATGTGTCCGGAGCGAAGTCGCAGAGCAGTACTGTTTGTTGACCTAACTAAATTTAAAAAAATAAAATAATAAACTGGAACTGCAGCGGTTCGCAAGTTTTGTAGTCGAACCAATTTCATATTCAGTTTATTATTCCTGTCCGTCTGTTGGGTTGTCCTTATTTTTGTATTAAAATATTGAAATTGTAAAATCGCTTGCGTTGATGTCTTTTATATGAATCATGTTATTGTTCAGACGGAATTTGGTAATGCATTATTTTCAAGCACTTGCTGGCAGCCCATTAAGCTGAAATATTACCATCATTATCAACAGCTCATATACGTCCCCACCAAGGGGTTGAAATATAACTTCAGCAAATAATGCAATAATATCTATCTATCTATCTATCTAGTATTTAGAAATTATCTAAACTTCTCTTAAACAGGGTTATTTTTTAATTAGTGCGCATTTTTATATATGAACAGAACATGGTAAGTAGACAGAATACTATACACTATACAATGTTTCCCAAAGACTGTTTCAATCTAAAGGTCAACATTTCATGAAACATCGCATTAGGAAAAACGTTCTACGGATATTTTTGTAACACCCTGTAAAGGGCATCACACACGGCAGCTATAATATATATTATAGCACGAGGCAGCCAGCTCTCTCGTCGCCATTCACTTTCACGCAAAGCAAACAAACAAAATGGCGAATCAATCAGTGACCGGCCATTCTGCTTGACCCCCGCTTTGTACACAAAATGAATGGTGATGAGAGAGCTGGCTGCCTCGTGCTTAATAGACGAGCTTAATAGATAATTGATCGAATTATTCTTCTTTATGCTTTCTGCAGGGAACAAGTACCTGTTGGCGTTCTCCCTGAAGCAGAACTGGTCCATCCTGACCTACGACCGGTCCCAGCCCAGGTCCGACGACCGCATGAAGGACATCGCGTGTATGGAAGGGGTCAGGTTGGTAAAAGCAATAAAGCTACTGGCTCGGTACCGCAAGACACGCACGTTACATATCCATAGGAGTTATATTCGTACATTTGAACTCTACGTATTTGCCCCAAGACACCCGATTAATATGAAGACAAAGCGACTGATGATTACTATCCCTGCGTTCCGAGACGCGCTGAATTTCTGTCAGCTGTCAAAACTCATACGATTTTTTGCTTTTCTGATCGCTGACAGCGCTGAAAGTCTGATTCGTCGAAGTCATCATCATCATCTCAGCCTGTAGACGTCTACTGCTGGACAGGGAGGCGCAAGATTGGTCATTGTAATCTTGTGCTGCACGCATCCAGCGTCCTCCCGCAAAAAAGAAGTGGTCCCGTTGAAATATAACTTGACTTCTTTAATTATTTCTCTACCCAAAAACTAAAGATTTTCATTGATAGATAAGATTTACTCATTAGGTACATCGATTTGAAAGGATCGATGGACGGGAAGTTTACCCACAGCAAAACGTTGGTATTTTCGGTCAACAATGATACTTAACTTCTACTTACCCACTCAGTACACCTGTGATATTATAGTATCCAAGGCATTTCGACCGTCCTTATTTATTAATCGATACTATGCATCAATGATGTTATATATAAAGTGAAGTAGATGTCGTACTCGCGCGCATAAACTGTCAGTTTAATTGTCGATAATTAGTTGATTTAAAAAACAAAAAAAGTGTCGCGTAGTAGCAACAAAATCCTTGCCTGCCTGCATTATAAAGGAATCAAGTATGAATGTACGTCATCTTTACTAAAATATCACTGTGTTCTTTCGCGTAGATTTTCTTTGCGTCATTGATTTATGCAAATATATGTATGTATATTTTAAAATATATATTTACTATTTTCATGTAGGTTTATTGATAATTTCGGTATTGTATTATGTAAGTGTGTTTATGTTTATGTTTATCTATATCTACATCGTAGATCCCATCCCTGCTCTCGGGCTGGATCGGGGTCTAGAGCAAACCCATACAATATAAAAAAATATATATAAATAAATGTGTGTGTTTGTTATTTAAAGTTGGTTTGTTATTTCTAGTATGTCATGTTATTGTATTTGTATATTAATACTTATTGTGCACGTCTAATCCGCTTCATTCTCGCTTCCTAGGTCTGCTGTAAGACATTTCTTTAGAAATAACCAGTACCTGTTGTGTCGTTTTACTTTTTGTTTGTATTTAATGTAATGTTTCTGTGTAAAATAAATAATAAAATAAATAAATACATATATTACTAGAACAATCAAAATTTATTTTCCAGGTTCCTTGGTATGCAGTGCGTGATCTTCTCACATGTTTTATTCATTTGCTTGTATTCTTACGTCGACAACCCTCAATATGTAGAAAAGGTAAGCCTCTTCTTGATGCTGCAATCCGACACGAACGAAAGAACTCAATAATAATGTTTCATCATCTCATATACGTCCCCACCGAGGGGCTCGAGCCTTCTCTGAACTAGGGCGATTAGGCCTTAGTAACAGCCCGCATTAGGCCATAGTGCGGGTTGTTCGGCTTCACACATCGCAGGAGTTTCCTCTCGATGTTTTCCTTCATCGAAATGAGAGTTTCAAATAATGAATGTTCGATTTTTATCAATTATCAAACTATACGATGCGATTCCCAAATGTATTCGTGTGTGGAGTGGTGGAGAATGATGAAGAAAAAGATGCCTGTATCAGAGAGATGAGATGCTGGTATGATTATTGTAAAAAAATACAATAAGTTTTGCCAAGGTTCACAAACACAAGAGCAAGAGCAATAGTAAAACCATAGTAAGCAAAGCAGCAACAAGCAAAGCTGTATCAGAACAATTATGTGTTTATTTACGATATTTACTTTATTTATCATTCTCTGCTCTGCTCTTAACTTTCTACCTTCTGTTTTTTAAACTATTTATTTATTATTTCAATATTTATTTATTCATTAACTTATAAAAAATACAAACTACAAAGGTCCCGCAAAACCGTTTATAAACGGCCAGTACAAAAGTTCTGTTTTCAAAACTCTAAACCAATTCTATCTCAATTTACTTGCAGATGTATGATCAGTTCGGTTGGCAGGCGGTGATGAACTCTCCACTCTGGCTGCAGGCCTTCTTCTCCCTGTCAGGGTTCCTCACCGCGTATACCGTGGTCATCACCACCGACACCAACCCCATCACCTTCTTTAAGTGCATCAGCTCTATCGTCAACAGATATATACGGTAAGTCCAGCGGGCATCACTGCATTCTAAGGCCCGGTTTCCACCAAAGCGGAGAGGAGAGGAGATGTGTTTGAATAACCAATCAGATTTCGTTATTGAAGCTAAGCGGAGAGGAGATGTGGAAATAACAGAATCTGATTGGTTATTCAAACACATCTCCACTTCTCTCCGCTTTGGTGGAAACCGGGCCTAAAGAGCTCTGACTGAGCTAGCGTGCTTATGCAGTGATTACATCTTGATTCGGATTACATGGTAGCGCAATGCTTCGCACTTCGGACAGTAAATTAATACTGCGGCATCAATAACTAGTAGTTAGCATTCCGGTAATTTATAATGAAGTAATAAGAATGTAATATCCTTGTTTAGCCGTGTGGTGACGGCAGAGTAGAATACATTAGTCACCAACCCCTACTCTTCCCGTGGGTGTCGTAAGAGGCGACTTAGGGACTACACATTGAACAGGGAACGGGCAGCAGCGCTCTCTGATACAGTAACCTTTTAATCTGCGATCTCCAACCCGCCTGCCAAGCGTGGAGATTATGGCAAAACCAAACACTTAAGTGGAGGAGGCTCATAGTCCAGCAGTGGACTGTAACGGGCTGTTGATTTGATCCTTGTTTTATTTTGTACAGTGTAATAGTAGTTGGACAGGATAAATGGTTGTAAGTAAAAATGACTCTCCATTTAGCATGATACTTTGTCGGCATCAGAAGTGTCTCTTCAGTCAACATCTTTCATTTAACGACTTTCATTTCCTATCTTCAATATTTACGTCGCAAACTAACAGAAACACACTATTAGATCCGTCAGTAATATCGGATCCACCGAGCTGTTCTTATTATTGTGACCTGTTTGTCTAGAGTAACTCCGTTAGCAGCGTTTGCTCTATGGTTCACTATCGCGTGGTTCCCGCTATTGGGCTCCGGACCACAATGGTCCTGGCTGGTGACAAGGGAAGCTGAGGACTGTTCCGAACGCTGGTGGTACCATCTGCTTTACATCCACAACCACCTGCCTTTGGGAAAACTTTGCATGGGGCATACCTGGTAAGTTTAATTTTAAGATTTAATTCTGAACCCTGATGATTCGGGTATCGTGTGTTATGTATGATATGACAGTGGACCCGTTGTGTGTGTATGTTATGTGGATGTTATGACATGTGTTTTTATGAAGGGACGTGAATTTTTATCTAGAAAGCTTTAGTTACCAAATACAATTTACTTCCAGGTACTTAGCAGCAGATATGCAGCTTCATATCCTGGGTATCTTCACCATTCTACTGCTCGTAAGATGGCGTAAAGCGATCATACCGGTGCTTGGTACCCTTGTCATCGGATCAGCAATTGCTTCTGGGCTGGTGGTATATTTAAACGATCTGACACCGATTATAACAGCGCAGTCGCCGGAGTAAGTAGTCCATCATGTGATCCAAAAATGACCAATATTTTGTTTACTAGAGATATGTATTTGTAGAGCATCGGTGGTCTAGTGGCTAGGGCCGTTGTCTTTCGTCCGGGAGTCGTGGGTTCGATCCCCACGACGTACCAACGTGTTTTCGAATTTCGAATTCATATGTACGTTATTCGACGCTCTTACGGTGAAGGAAAACATCGTGAAACCTGCACACTCCTGGGAAGAAATTCAAAGGTTGTGTGTGAAGTCCATCAACCCGCACTGGGCCAGCGTGGTCTGCCCTAATTCAGAGTAGGCTCGAGCCCCTTGGTGGGGGTATATGAGCTTTTGATGATAGATGTGTTTGTAGAACTTTCAAAAGAACTAATTTCTTGAATGTTTCAGAGCTCTCCGCACGCTCTTCCAGGGTTCCAAGCTAATGGCTCTCGTCTACATCCCGAGCTGGATGAATCTGTCTGGGTACATCGGAGGAGTAGCAACTGCTTTCATCCTTCACTACAACCATGTTAACGGGGTGAAGCTTGCTCAGAGCAAGGTGAGTTCGAGTGATATCCACATCTTCAAATATCTTGATTTACCCACGAAATCTGGTTAGATATGTTAAACCACTGAGGTGGCAAACAAGATAGCCGGGACCAACATTGATACATAATATAAATACTAGAAATAAAAATAAAATAGCGCACCCAAAGTTTAGACTGTGTAAGGTTAATATTTCATTCATGGGGAACTGTATTCGCTTCTATAATAAAATACCAGATGATATTGTAAATCTGTCCGATAGTCACTTTAAATCTAAAATTAAAACTATTTTATGTTCTAAGGCCTATTATACGGTAAATGATTACTTAGATGATAAAAACGTCTGGTCAACTGTTGTTCCAAATTAGCGGAGTAGATTGTAATTATGACTCATGTATGATTCTTTATATATTTAAAAGAAAAGTACAAAAGATACAATTCCTGTGGAGTTTCTTCTGGCCGTTCTTCTCCACAGAGGGCGTACACTGGTAGTGAACGTGCCATCCATGATAGCTTTGACGTCGAAAAATGATTTGTAAAAATCTTAATTCGAATAAAAAAAAAATTCTTTTAAAAGTTTTGTTATGTATGTGCATTGTGTAACTAAATCAAGTGCATCAGTAATGGTGAGGTAGGTTGTTGACCTTATAACCCACACGATGAATAACAGGTAATTATGATAGCAGCAATTAGTTGTTAGAAATGGGTCGTGCCTAATTTGTTGGAGCCTCTATTAAACACTGATCCTGAACTTCTTGACTTCTTGATTGACTATTATATTCCTATCTGCAATACAAACAGTTTCAACGCTCTAATTACGCTCTGATTTCTCCTACAGTGGTTCTCAATTCTCTTCCACTCCGCGCTGACGCTCGGCGGTTGCGTGGTGCTGGCCGGGACGGTGTTCCTAGCAGACGAACCCTTGCCTACTTGGGTTTCAGCTCTGTACGCTACTTTGGACAGACCCCTCGTGTCTCTGTTTTTCAATATCTTTATGCTGGGCTGCGTCAGTCGGTGCAAATGTAAGTACATTTATAACTTTATTTTATGGCGTTATATTTACTCATCATAGTTATCAGTCGATCATCGAGTTAAGAGGGGGGAGCGGGTTGGTTGACTAAGGGCAGATCGCTCTAATTCAAGGTAAGCTCGTGTCCCTCGATGGGGATGTATAAGTATAATAATATGAACTCTTGATGATGGCCTGTTACATCGCTTCATATAATATAAGACCTTCAGTCCCATTGCGTTTTCAGATCTGGATCTTGTGTGGTCAGCCCCGATGTGATCTAATCCACGTTGGATAAATATCTGCTAGTCAACCTCATTGCAAAAAAGTGCAACAAGTGTTGGAAACCGACCTTTTTAGACTCCAATAGATATTTGAAATGATTGTTGGATTTCAGCTGCATTCCGCGAGCTGCTGGACTGGCGTGGGTTCCACACGCTGGGTCGGCTGTCATACTGCGCGTATCTGGTGCACTTCATAGTATTGCGCCTCACGCTCGCCACCAGCACCCAACTCTACCACCCCAATCTCTTCTCGTTGGTAAGTTAATTACTTCTGTGGTCCCTCCCACCCAATCTTAAGTCAACTTCTGGGCTTAGCTGGACTTTGTCATATATTAATGCTATTACCGACGACTCGTGATCGTGACGATAATGTCATGGGTTGGTAAAAGTTTGAGTGAAATTGGAAATGCAACTTCAGAGTATATGACTGCGCATGCGAATCCAATACGCTCTGACGTTGTAGGTTCAACTTCACTTAAACATCAAGAACCTAATCTTTCTTTTCTTGCTGCCAGATCGCGCTACTAGTAACAGCGTCCACCCTCACCTACGCCATCTCCATTCCCCTGGTGCTGCTCATCGAACTGCCGGCCATTCAACTGTGGAAGGCCGTCACCGAGGGCGGAAGACCAGCTCGCTCCAGCCGGCCGCCGTCCACTGCAACCTCCGCGCCCGCCTCGCCCAAGGTCTTCGACCTGGTCGCTCACATTCGGAGAAGACCTGAGGTTTAGGTTGTCAGATTCTGTTGTGCTTGGTGTGCTTGGAATTTTACTTGATAGTGTTACACTTAAACACTTAGTGTATATGTGTCGTGGCCATATCATAAAAATTCCTAAAATTGCCCACATCATGTAATTTTCGATCATTTCATGAAATGGTCGCATTTCATGAAATTTTCACTGTCCATTGGCCACATCATAATGTGCCTTGGCCAGATCAATGATAAGAAATCGTTTGTCGATGTGTTTAACTAAAAACGCAGCTACTTCATGAAATGGTCAGGATTATTTGATCATATCGTAAAATTATGATATTAATTGCCGATAGAGGCGCTGGAAACGCCTTGTTTATATGTACCAACATGGCGGCTGCCGGCTGCGTATTTGTCGCAGTGAAAAAGTGAATAATTCGTTATTAAAACGAGGAAGAAAAAGAGTTTATGATAAAAATGTACACTGAAAATGACTGTCGGACTTAGAGAACAATAAATACCAAACATAATTTAGATTCTTATTAAATATTTCATGGACGTCCTTTTTTCACGATATGGCCAATCGTGGATGACAAAATCGTGAAATGTTCACGATCTGGTCAAATTTAGTTGGCCACATCATGAAATGCGACCATTTCATGAAATGATTGAAAATTTCATGATGTGGGCAATTCTACGATATGGCCACGACATATATGTATTATAAGATTTTATTGGAGCACGCCTTTTTTATAATAAACTCCTTCGCTGAGCGTAGTGAAGAAGGTTAAATTTAAGGCACCAATGTGTGGCAATATAGTTAGTTATTAAATATACAACGAATTATAGATACTTAGTCCGTTGGAAATATGAGATTATTCTCCCGTGATAAAAATGTGACATGTAAGTTAATGTAAATATTGGCTTGTAAGTAAGTTGAATTGGTTACATTGGGGTTGGGATGTGATAGGAAATGACTGATTCATTATGAAAATTTATGTGCCTTGCGGTTTTACTAATCATTACTAATTTTAATTATACGTGTTTAAGTTATGTTATATGTACTTAGTAGTATAATAGATTTCCGAAAAATAAAACACTTATGTTGAAGTATGTATTGTTTTAATTATCTACTATTTTCTTGTAGGTATGTCTACTTCCTGTACCTATAAGTATTTATAATAATAATTAGTTATTATTTTCCCAATATTCATATCCATAATTACTCGATACCATCCGTGGGACCTTAGCACAGTAGCGATTAATCGGCAATTTATCAGCGAAGCAAGATCCCGGCGAGCGTACAACGTTAACGAAGTCGCTGTGAAGTCACCGAACAATTTTATTTAGTTTCATTATTATGTAATCAACACGTTGAACGTCACATATATCATCATCCTTCCCGTCCCTAGTACTACCGGCTCACGTGTTCGCCGGGTCAAGGCCGCTGTTCTCGAAACCAAATAAACTTGCACGAGCGATTAGCACATCATTGACTTTTTATAGGTAATTGATAAAACATAACGGTGTCGCCGACGCCGCCAACAGCGCTGTATTGGAGCGATCGACTTACGCCAGACGAAGATGGCTGACGACAGTTGATGGCAGCCGTTAAGGCGAGGCCCTATTTGAAAAATCGTTCTTGGGCCCCTTTTTTAACTCGCGTATTGGGACGTGAGCGTCTCGGAATATGTACCAAATCAAGAAAATTACAACCAACAGAAGAGTTTATCATTTAGTAACGTAACCAAGTAGATATAACTTATTATCAAGGAATAAAGCAAAAATAAATAATTAAAATCACCGAAAATCACCCCACATTCAAAATTTGCAAATCTGTTTTCTCAATATTTTCAGCGACAACTACATATTTTTTTTGAATTTTTAGCTGGCTATATTAATACCTAAACGGCGAAACCAGCTAGTTTTTTAATTTGTTCTATATTTTTCACAAAAAAGAGAAAAGAGCTCAAGAAAAACGAGTTTTTCGTACGATTCCTGCGCAGTGTTGGACGTAACCTCCGTGAAGCATCGCACGCTAATATGAACGTTATTTCAGTAGCGCGTCGGTTGAACTTTCAACTAAAGCGTGTCGAGTTAATAATTTAGGATAGGGCCTCGCCTTAAGTTAGCTGAATTTTGAATAGTTCGGTTATAGGGTTTATTTTGGTAGAGCAGCGTCTAGAGCAGTTAGGGTTAGCTATATAGCCTATTATGTATGGGGGGTGATGGCTCGAGCCTAAATATTATAAATTACACTAATATTATAAATGTGAAAATAAATTTGGATGTTTTGATGTTTAGATGTTTGGATATTCACGCTTAAAGTACTCAACGGATTTGGATGAAATTTGAAATGGAGAATTCAAAATTTTGACAATATGGCTATGTATGGGTATACGGCAAAAAATAACCTCTCAACAGGTCTGCGGCCCGATTCGGGTCTCGCCAGTAAACTGCGGGTCTGGCAACCGACCCGAATCTGGATGGTCAGCTGCTCTACCATTGTAACGCGAAACTAGCGTATCTACTAATTGACCAAAGATCTTTAGGGTACGGGTTGGTTATTAATAATTACATTGCCTACACGATATTCAATGCAAGTATAAAAACTTATTAGATCCCAATAATACCTTATATGCATATCGCATTGCGTTGAGTATTGAGTATTATTGAAAAGAAAAGGAAACAGAGGAATTGAAAGATAACATCCAGTTATTCCATATAATTTTATTGGCTATCCTTGTCAGTTCTGTGAGCTGGTGCGAAGGCTGCCTTGGTGAGGTTGTTAGCGGGAGACTCCACACAAACCCAAAGCACACCTGCACTCAGGAACGAGAGGAGGATCGTTGCAGCCAGGATCAGTAGCTGGGAATAAATACTGAGCGTCAACAAAGAGTCATTCTTCTTCATCGTGTGGGTTTGTAAGGTCGACAACCGATCTCACAAACCCTAGAGAGAAAAAGAGTCATTTCAGCCAATAGACATCCGCTGGACCAGGGTCTCGAAGTCAAAGTCAAAATTATTTATTTCCATAGGATGTCACACTTAGATCTGTCATTAAATTTTTTTGGGTGAGTTCACTAACACAATGGCGGAATCTGTGGAGAAGAGCTCACCGAAGAAACTCCACAGTCGTCGCTACTTTTGCGTTTCCTTTTTTAAATAAAAAAATGTCAATTACAAAATTAGTGCTTATTATATATCGAAAAAGCCTGCTACTCAAACAATCTATTCCCATGGACATCTGTCTTCTAAGTAATCTCTTCCCTTCACGATCTTTAGCAGATCGTCGGGTCACTTTGTAGCATGTACATCAACAGCTCATATACGTCCCCACCGAGGGGCTCGAGCCTACCCTGAATTACCACGTCCCAAGCTTCAATTAAATGTTCGAGCCTACCCTGAATTACTATGTTCCTAGCTTCAATCTAATTTGAGTAAAGGACGTTTCTCCACTTTAGAAGTCCATCGATCTGTTCTAAGATTTAATAAAGTAAATAAATAAAAATAGCAGGATTACGCTGTTAGCGTATCGGATCGGACCAATCGTTGCAGGAATTCTTGCGTTGAACAGATTTTTGTCTAGTATGTGAATGAAAGAACAACGTCTTTTTTCATACAGATTGATAGGTATGTAACATTTATGAGACATTTTACGGGCTTACCGCGATATTATTTTTGTTGAGGAGACCCGATATTTCGGCGCTGTTCCAAGCACCATGGTCGCGGGTAGACCCTTGCATGGTGCTTGCAACAGCGACGAAATATCGGGTCTCCTCAACAAAAAAATATCGCGGTAAGCCTGTAAAATGTCTCATAAATGTTATGATAATGACCGCGACAGTTTAAAATTATAGATTGATATGTTTTTACCATAGTAATCTGTCGAGAGAGATCCCGATCTCTGAGATCTGAGTGAGAGTAATCACATTAATAACAAATACGAAACCCGCCTGGAATATGTCAAACCTCGCCACTTTTTATTTACCACGTAGTAGTCAGTCAGGTGGACGGGAACCAGCTGGCTGCCGACGAGCCCTCTTTGGAAGAGCGTGTGCAGCAGGAACGCTGAGTAAGAGACCCGTCCAGTCCAGGTGAAGCCGCGCCACTCCACGATGCCTCTGTAAACACCTGGGGATTATAAAGAATGAGCTTTTCAATTTAAGAAAACTTGTTATTGTGGGTTAATGTAAGGTCGAAAACCAATTTTACAAATACAACAGAGGATTATGTAGGTATTGTTTCTCATTTACCAAATTACTTAAACGTCTTTTTGTCTTTTTAAATATTAATCAATGTTTTACTTAGTGCTATTTAGTTCAGTTTTGGCGGTATAAAACATACAGTGCCTTTATATTATTTTTTTCAATTACATACAAAAAGGATGTTTGAAAAATCTTCATGAGAGTAGTTTGCTTTTGCACTGTGAAAATGTATTTCTTACCAATGTTGTAATGTTTACGGCTATAATCGAATTTGAACCTTATGGCCGTGTCGATTGCACAATTTTAGAGAGCACTTAAAACATGCGACTTAAAAATCTCTTAAACTGACAGCTATGCCCTTATTTTAGGTTATCATTCGTTCAAATGAATATCATTCGTTCATCACCTCTCTTTCATTGGTCATAAAAACGAAAAGGATAGCTGGATTTTAAAATTAGAATTAGAGCATGACATCCCGAATCGAGGCCACTGTCGAATTAGTAAATCACACGGCCATAATCGCACTTGTAGAGAAACGGAAAGGAACTTTACCACACTTACTTTCAACCTTAAACACGCAGCCAATGATGAGCATGACGACCAGCGCCTGGAAGACGGGCTTGTAGACGGCTGCGTAGGCGACGCGGAGTGCGGGGGACGCGGGGGCGCCGTCCGAGTAGAACATCCCCCCGGAGAGGATCACCGCCACGCCCAGGGGGAACATGGTCCATAGGAGCCCGCGGTAGTGCTGGGGAGACAAACTTCATCATCAACAATCAAGTTTCCATGGGTAGGAAGCAAAGCGACAAAGGCAGAAGATTTAGAGACTGAAAAGAAGAGCTACTTCAGATTTAAACTCAAGGGAAATACGCCACACCCCCAGTAAACATTAGTCACTAAAATAGGAAAAATGAAAAATTGATGTGAAGATGATAAGGTGACAATGGCGTGCAATGGTAAAAGTCATATATCCAGCTGAGATGAGATAGTAAAATTATCATTTGAATTATCTTTCCTCTTGGTATTTAAAAAAACAACTAGAACCTTATGCTTGCTGAAGTCCTTTCCCTCCTTCTGCCAGTAGTAAGCGAGGAAGCCACCAGTCAAGCCCAGGGTGTAAGTGGACAAGTTGGTGTGCCCTCGTGAGTACAGCAGACGGAACGTTCGGTCGTTGGCGTACAGTGTGCGTAAGGATCTGATGATATGAAAACATTGTCATATATACTAAGTGTTACTTATTTACAAACTGTCACTATTATTATTATCATCGTCATAATATCAGACAAATGAGATTCGACCATTGCTGAATAAGTCTGCTGCATCTTTACATTGACCTTCATCGGATCATTAACATTTGCTCCATCAATAAGAGTAAAAGCATTGTGCTCTATCAGCTGCTCGAAGTCCAGCAAAATTGACGCTATTGGACTTTTACCATCGATCAATGTCAACCTCAAGATCAAATTTTGACAACAATACGTCTAAGTTTTTTTATAGATGTAACTTACTCTGGAGCCTGTATGACCACAGCTTCAAGGTCTTGGAAGTAAGTGTGCAGCGCAGGAGTGATGATCGATATCACGAGTAGTATGGATAGAGCAATCTTCTTGGCACGCACCGTCCTCGCTGTGATGCAGACTAGAAGACCCACGCAGAATAGTTGCGTGTCTGCAGCTAAATACCTGGAGAAAGAAACTATTACATCTCGGGAAGAGCAGAAGTTAGTATAACCTGAGACAGAAAAAGATTAAGTTACCATCATCATCATCATCATCACAGCCGAAAGACGTCCAAATATTAAATAGGTATTAGTAAATTAGGAGCCCAAGAATAAACAATTCCGAAAACACAAAGAATTAGAATGGGAGGAAAGTTCTCCTGTCCCGTCTTGCAGTGTGACTCCGAGTATCATCGCAAATATTTAAGTTGTCGTTAAATTATAAGATTCTGGAGCACCGATACTGGCCATAAACATCAGCTTGAAACGCCACCAGCTCCCAAAAAAGAAAAGAGAAGGAACAGCTTTCTCAGTCTCTGTCTTACCAAGTCTGGGGCGCGCACAAGGAGTCGTCGTAAACGTAGTTGTTGAAGTAGAAGACGTTGGCCCACCAGTATTGGCGGCAGGCGTCGGCCTCGGAGACCACCACCAGGTCCCAGATCGGGCCGCTGCCGGCATACCGCATCCACGTGCTGATGGTGGCCAGGACTAACGCATATGTTGGAGTCAGTCTGGAATCCAACATAATTTAGTGCAACAGCAGTTATTTAAAGAACAAATTATGTGTTTACAAATCATCTGTACTCTGTACCAAACCTAGAGTTACCTTATATGACTATACCAAGCTTATTTGCAGCTAGGCTAGAAAACATGTTTTGTGTGCAAAATAGATCAATGTGGTGTACTAACTACAGCCACGTATTATAAGCACAGCAAAAAAACAAACGGCACGGCAACAGCCATTTTAAAACTAAAATTAAAAATGTTTTATGTTCTAAGGCCTTTATCGTATACGATAAATGATTACTTAGATAATAAAAACGTCTGTGTTGTTCCAAATCAGCGGAGCAGATTGTTATTATGACTTTATGTATGTATGATTCTTTATTTATTTATAAGAAAAGTACAAGAGATACGAATCCTGTGGTGTTTCTTCTGGCCGTTCTTCTCCACAGTGAGCGTACACTGGCAGTGAACGTGCCATCCATGATAGCTTTGACGTCGAAAAATGATTTGTAAAAATCTTAATTCGAATAAAATGATTTTGATTTTAATTTATTTTTGATTTTGATTTTGAACCCGCTTGGTATAATCATATAATTTGAGGTTTCCAATTAGATAGATATTTACTAAGTTTTCAAAACCCTGTATAATTTGCAAATTTTTTTTTTTAAATTAGGTTTTATTTTTTTAATAACATTAATCTCTAATTGAAATTTAGCAAGCCTACTAATGGTGGAAACAATACTGATAATGGTGTAAAGGTAGATGAAGTACCTGAGCCACCTCAACAGCACCCCCTTGGGCCACTGCGTCCAGGTCACGGGGTGCTTCTCGGCGTGCAGCTGGAAGTTGAAGGCCAGCAGGAAGGCCGACATCACGAAGAACGTGTGCGTGACCAAGCTGCCGTTGAACAGGATCTGCTTCGTGGGATCTTCGTACGACTGGAATTTAAGATCGACTAAAATCAGCCTATTACTTTTTGTTTGCATAACTGTTATTATGCGAAATAGAAGTCCGCGAAACTGAAGTGGGACTGGTCTGGGCATGACTACAGCATGCACCTGGATAGGTGGGCTAGAATAGCCACGGAATGGGTGCCGGAGGATGGTCGCCGCCGTCGAGGTCGACCACGAAGACGATGGCGAGATGACTTGGATGGATTTCTGAAGGGCTGGCATCTAGAGACCCAAGATCGGGAGGAATGGCGAGAGCGAGGGGAGGCCTTTGCTCAGCAGTGAGACATATAAGAGGCTACTTAAAAAAATAGTGATCGTGTACAATAAAGGTAAGGCAGGTTTTTTATACAAATCTCACCTGTATCCGCCACGTCTTCATCACAGCACTGTGCGTCATAGGCTTAAGAGAAACTATCTTTGAATAGTAATTAGGTAGGTACCTACTGTTTCAATGTAAAGAGGATTATCAACGTAGGAGTGCGCCATAATCAACACCGTGTGGGAGAAGAACACACACACCATCGTCATCGTCCTGCAACGTAACAATCATGACATTGTGTTAGCATTGGAAATAATAACCAGTTCACTTAATTGTCTAATTGCTTCCACTTGAACCTTTAGCTTTAGCAATTCTGATTCTTTCAAAATCTGTCTGTCAATAACTTTTTATATAGGTGGTATCATATTTTTTTTATGAATCTTGTAAATTACTACCTTAAACCGTGGAAGAGTTTCAATCTGTCTAGTCTTGGGTCTGGACCTCCACTTGACGCTGTCAGCTTCTTCCAATTTCGTCGAACTGAGAAAGCCAGCATGTATGGATTCCCTGAAACCCATTTCTTATTATATTTTTTTATAAATCCAAAAAAAATTCTCATAAATTGAAATAAGTATGTCCTTACCACTTTTCTCATCGTCCTTACAAAATAAGATATCGTAAAAGCTTCCGACTATGTTGAGCAATATTATGACTAAATAAACCACAGCCACGATTAGGTCACTTAAGTCTATTTCCCTTTCTTCATTAGACTTATTGCAGTAATTTATATTAGCAACTTTTCCTTCCAGTTCATAGTTTCTCCATAGAGAATCGTTGAGGCATCCCTCAAGGACCGTGCTTAGGTCCTGCCTTCTATCTAATGTTCGATTTTGTATAAAGCCCTTGCAGGTTGCCGTGACGCACACCCCTCGGTGTATTTGTGTGTGATTGAAGTGTTTTATTGTATGTGCTGAATAACCCTGCAATAAAACACGATATAAAATAAAGAAGAAGTATTTTTTAGACTGTGACGGCAGAGTAGAATACATTTGTCACCAACCCCTACTCTTCCCGTGGGTGTCGTAAGAGGCGACTTAGGGACCACACATTGAACAGGGAACGGGCAGCAGCGCTCTCTGATACAGTAACCTTTTAATCTGCGATCTCCAACCCGCCTGCCAAGCGTGGAGATTATGGCGAGAGGCTCATAGTCCAACAGTGGACTGTAACGGGCCGTTGATGATGATTTTTTAGACTTGCTTCTTAAGTTTATTAGGTATATTTTAAACAAGTTACACATTAAATCAAGTATGTGGAGTTTTATTATACACAATTAATAAAGGCCTGCATACTAGTAGAATTTGTATGTCCGGAAGAACATAATGCTATTTCCTAAGAATTCTGATATACATAATATAAATACTAGAAATAAAAATAAAATAGCGCACCCAAAGTTTAGACTGTGTAAAGTTAATAATTCATTCATGGGGAACTGTATTCGCTTCTATAATAAAATACCAGATGATATTGTAAATCTGTCCGATAGCCAATTTAAAGCTAAAATTCTGTGCTAAAATTAAAATTATTTTATGTTCTAAGGCCATATCATACGATAAATGATTACTTAGATGATAAAAACGTCTGGTCAACTGTTGTTCCAAATCAGCGGAGTAGATTGTAATTATGACTCATGTATGATTCTTTATATATTTAAAAGAAAAGTACAAAAGATACAATTCCTGTGGAGTTTCTTCTGGCCGTTCTTCTCCACAGAGGGCGTACACTGGTAGTGAACGTGCCATCCATGTTAGCTTTGACGTCGAAAAATGATTTGTAAAAATCTTAATTCGAATAAAATATTTTTGACTTTTGACTTTGACTTTTGAGCTAAATTGCTAGGAAATAAATAAAAATATGATTTGAAGGAGTGGTTCTGACCAGATAATGACATCATGACTAGCTAAATGTAGATCCATGTTAGGTCTCTATTATCTAATAGACACATAAATTATGATGTTAAATCTCGGAGGAAATAGGACTGTTAAATTGTTATCGACTGTGTGCTATCATAAAATTATAAAATTACTACAATTAAAACACCGTCAGTTGAAATCTAGACAGGTTTTTCTCGTGTTGCAGAACGTAATAGTACTTCATATTGCACAAGGAATGCAAATGTGCCATAGGAGAAGAACTTATTATTTTGCGCTATTGTCTTTTCTTTGGTCATACATGTGGCTCTCGCGACCTGTAGATCAGCAAATTGTTTCAGATCACAAGTCAAGTTCAGGTGACCTGCATTGTCCGCCAACCACTGCATAGATCATTCATCACTGACTACGTTATTTCTTATGTAATCACTGATTAGGGTTCATAAGTTGATCCATATTCACATGCGTCTACTTTGAAATAGGTAACTATTTTTATAATAGTTGTCTTTTCGGTCTTTGCTGTTATAGATGAAGTGTCGGGACTATCTGTATCTTAAAATACGAAAAGGGTTAGATAATTAAAAATATATTTCAAAGTATATTCACGTGATATGGATCCACTTATGAATCCGACTTACATACATCATTGGTAATTCTAAACGCGATCTTCTAACTTCTATCCTTTCTTTAACCAGCTTGCGCAGGAGTCGAAGACTTAAGAATATTATGACCCTAAGCTCGGTTGAAGAATCAATTTTGACTGACAACTGCTAATTGTCATGTCTTTATCACTTTAAAAACTAGGTAGCGTTCACCCATACCATAATTTCCTGAGGTATCTCTCTAGCATAGAATGAATATCTCTAGTTACTGCGTAGTATCATCATCATCATCATCATACTCAGCCCACATCAACCCACTGCTGGGTATAGGCCTCTTCTCTATAGCGCCAATTCTCACGGTCCTGCCAGCCTCATCCAGTGAGATCCCGTCATCTTGACGATATGGTCTGACCATCGGGCTGGTGGTCTGCCCACTGGCCTTGTCGCCCCTCTAGGCCACCACTCTGTGACTGCTTTGGTCCACCGTCCGTCGTCCCGTCTAGCCAAGTGCCCATCTCCACCTCAGTCTCGTTATCCGCTTACCTACGTCTTCGACTTTAGTTTTCCGAAGAATTTCTACGTTTGGTATGCGGTCAACGTAGTACATTTTATTTTTTATTTATTTAGTATAGTAATTTTTATATGCCCCTTTCAATACCTTTATCATCTGCATGAGCGCGGATTCTCCATACAAGTCTACATCTAAGACGCAGTAGGTTCCCCCAGGCTGCATCAGGCATTGGTGGAAGTTGTCCAGAGCGAACAGCGGGGGCATTCGACTGTACTCCGATTCTGCAAATAAGGGAGAAGGTCAACATCAAGATGGGTAGGAATTACAGCAACAAAATAAATGCGTGTTCCTCTATCTATGGAGATGATGTGGGGTGAAATAGTTCTTTAAACAGAGCAGGTCACCCGTCTGCGCTCTGTCGCAGGCGTCCCCCATCAGGCATCTATGGAGATGAACGGCCAAAGATTTCACACATCACATCACAATAATATTGTAAATATGAAAGTATGTTTGTTCCGCTGCTTTTCCTAAATTTCTGAACGGATTTGGATGAAATTTGGAATGAAGATAGTTTGTACTTTGGATTAACACCTAGGATTATTTTTACGGGAAGAATTCTTATTCCCACGGGAACATCTTATATGTCTTATATGTGTAGCCGCGGGCGGATAGCTAGTAATTTCTAAATCTTTATAGTGGTTTTATGTATTACTGCTCCGCTCGCGGCTACGCTTGCGTTGTGTAAGATTTTCCCGTGGAAATAAGATTGTTTCCCGTAAAAAGTATCCTATGTGTTAATCCAGGTTACAAACTATCTCCATTCCAAATTTCATCCAAATCCGTGCCACTGTCTCCCGTCAAAAAGACGCGGGTTCGATCCTCACCACGTACCAATGTGTTTTCGAATTCATGTAAAAATATAAAAAATCTCCTAATAAAGCTCAATTTGTTTCAAGCCAGCCTGCCTGACTATCTCCTTTGCCGATTGTACGTGTTGGGGATCGAACCCGCGTCTCCCAGATGGGAGATGGCGGCCCTAATACGCCACCGACGCTCTCAACTTATTTACAACCTACGAGTAGGTACACATAATAAAAATCATTAAAACCCGGAAGGTTAGTTCACAAACCAGAAAATCGACGAACAACGGCATTCGAGCGATTTTCCTCGTGTCCAGTCTTGCAAACGTCGTTTAGCGAACGCAAACAATATAATTTTCTGCTCTAGATATTGTTTGAACTTGACCCTAAGGTCAATAACGTGCGTTTTTTTATTTCCGCGAACAACTGGACGCAGGTCCTGCAAATTGCAGTACAGTAGGCCCTCGGTACAGTGCAACACTAAGAGTACCTAATTAATGTAACTAGTGGCTCTGTGAGCTATATATATATGTATAGGTATATTTGAAATGGCTGATTTACGATTTTTTTTACGTTTTCAACCCTAATAACTCTGTCATTTTTAAAAATTTCCAAAATAAGACTCGACAAAATAAATCTATTAATTTATCGAATCTGCTCACAAAATTTCACGATAATCGTTTGAGAAACGCGACCTGTAGATGAGAACAAACAGATCGACAGATGGACAGATGGACACACAAGAACAATAGGGGATCGGACTATTCCTAAATTTACCATATTTTACAATATTTTATGAATTATTCTTAAAATATAGATTAGTGGCAGACAATTCGTGAAGAAAAAAACAGAATCGGTTGAAAAACGAATTTACAGTGATTTTTCAGAGTTTCAATATGTCTGTCTCCCTCAAAAACTATTTTTGTATGGAGATTATATGGCGTTACTAACAAATGACGTCACAAGTGGGTATGTGCCTCTCTGTCTAATCTTGAATTTCAAACCTTTATAACTCTGTCAATTTTAAAGATAGAGCAAAAATTCTTTAGTGTTCGATAGCAGAAACTAAGAAGTTTGTCCGATCCCCTATTTTGGCCAAGCTGAAACGGAGACGCTTCGCGCTGCTCGCTCGGTCAATGATGATGATGGAAGTAAACACACCATAATTATTTTAATATTCTTACCCACCGAGTCAATTAGAAGACATTCTCGAGGGCTTATTAGTGCAATTATATAGTTTTTAAGTCAAAGTCGACTAGCCTGCACTAGGCCAGCATAGTTGACCTGCCTGACTGCCCTCAGGGTAGGCTCGAGCCTCCCAGTGGGACGTTTATGAGCTGATAACAGATTTGAGACCGAGAGTGCTTATTCTTTACGACTTTTTACACAAAAAAAGCACTATACATAAAAATAAAACAGATTTCGTGCTTGTTTCCGGAAATAGCGTGAATGGGTACTTGCTTACAGTCTTGAAACAGTTTATGAGCAGTTGGCGAAAATTTAAGGAGACATTTCACATTCACAAGTCGTCCAATATGCAAATCATTCAAATAGAAAACATACTTGCATACCGTCCAATACGCAATTCACCACGAGTGAGTTCAAACACACCACGAGTGAGCGGGCGACCATTTTCTTCTTCATTCCATTTTCTTCGAATCTTAAAATATATTCTTTTAGATACGGCTAGTTCTAGATTCAACCACTTCTTGTTAAAACTGTTCTTATCTAAGTAAGACCATAGCAAATCGAGGGTTGTTGCTCTTACTGAAGAGACAATACCATCATAATAAACTTCTAGCTCTGAGCTTATTCATACGGACTGCTTTTGCACTGCATTCCAACTGCAAATTGAAGTTTGAATGTAGTCCTTCTGCCTGGATTTCCGAAGAAGAACATGTTCAAATCCTGATCAAGATTGTATTTTAATTCTTTTTTTAAATTTCTCGATTTTCAGCTTCTTCTTCGCCATTTCCTAATATTTGGAGTTACTTCTCCCAAAGAACTTACTTTATCTATGCTTCTCCTCATTCTGATGCGTCAACTGAGTTGTTTTTTGTGAGAGTTTGTTGAATGCTGGTACAAAGTTGTAAAATTGTTGATCGAATGCTGGGGGTTACTGTAGACCACTTTGTGATTTGGAGTCTTTCTTAACTAGCGTTCGATATATAGTTAGATAGCCGCTAGGGTTTCCAGAACCACGTGGTTTTGTCTTCGGGTTATTTCATCGCATTGCCAAACAAACAAATCTTACTTTCTTAATCTCGCCTGGGATAGTTTATTACCTTACAGTGTTCATTTCCCATCTTGATGCGTTTTACACTAACATTCTCACAATTCGCGGGTTTTGTTGAGTTTTGTTTGCTGTCAATCTTAGCATTCCATCATTTTTCGTTTTGATTTTAAAATATAACGGAAAATCTTTATAATAAATCGGCAGTCATGTTACCTGTAATTCAGCTGTAAAATGGCAGTTTGGATTCATCCATGATAGTTTTGACGTCGAAAAATGATTTGTGAAAATCTTAATTCGAATAAAATATTTTTGATTTTGAAATAGAATGCAGTTCGTCTGCACAGATCGAAACCACAACATGACTCATTGTAGAATAGACGAACGAAGCGTTCTCTGTAACGAAGCCATTTCTATGCGGAGCACATTTTTGGGTGTTTTTCTGCCTTCGACAGTGGCCGTTTTGATGCACGCACATTATTATTTATTTGTTTAGCACATTCAAATTAATACTTTCGGTGCGAGATGAAAATTTATGCTAAGTGGAACTGCTAGATACCTTCACTTAGCTGTAGGTTCGAATCCCGGTGGGAACGCTGTGGTCGAACCAATATTACTTTGTGAGAATGTCTCCACAATGGGAATATTGCAGGGTGAATCACTTGATTGTTTATAAACCAAGTTGATTTTGTGCTTCGGAAAGCACACTAAGCCGCTGGTCCTAATCTATTACCTACTGAAAATAGTTATTACATGAGCCATGTCAGCAGCCACCAGGGTGTGTCAGGTCATGTTGTCGCTTTTTCATTCCAGACGATAAAAAGCCGACGGGATTATTTCGAATTTCATTTTAAAACTTTCTACTTACCATTTAAACTATAGATCACAGCCAAGCTTTGCCTCACCAAAAACACCAATAAAATTATTACCTCACGCATTTTATTGAAAAAAGTCTTATAATAACCACCAGATTCGGAAAGTAAGGATAATGTATGGTCAGCGTGTGCGTCTTTGTTCACTACCCGTTGGTTTGTGCAGATGTAATGTAACAAGACACAACACAGCCCTTGACCAGCGAGATCGTAGGGCTGCCACCGATACTAAAATATAACAATATTTTATTTCATAAGGGACGTTATTCGAAGTAAGATTTGACAAAATCATTTTTCGACGTCAACGCAAGATGGCCCGTTCACTACAAGTGTACGTCTTCTGTGGAGAAGAACGGCCAGAAGGATTTTAAAAGGTCCTAAAGGATTATAAAATAGGCACGGAATTAGTCATCATCATCTTCAGATCATTTAAAATAATTTTTGAGCCCACCCACTTGACTGCTGGACTACTAAACTGACATACAAAGAAAATGACCTTGGTCGCCTCTGAATAAATCTTAGTGTTTATCCACAGCCTCCGTGGCCGAGATTTCGACGCCCATTACGGAGGTTCCGGGTTCGATTCCCGGTGGGGACACTGTCAAGCACAAATCTCTTTATGAGACTTTCCCCAGTTTGGTTAGGACACTGCGGGCTAAATCACCTGATTGTCCGAAAAGAAAGATGATTCCGTGCTTCGGAAGGCACGTTAAGCCGTAGGTACCGCCTACTATCTAGTCGTTACATGAGCCAAGTCAGTGGTCTTTGGCGGCTCTATAACACTGACACCAGGGTTTGTGAGGTCGGTTGTCGACCTTACAACCCACACGATGATGATGATGATGATGAGTGAATTATAAATGCGCTGGGTGTGTTGGTTGGTTCGTCCCTCTATCACAAAATAACGAAGCAACGGTACACTCACTTACTATACCTTACTGAGGTCGGTTGTCGACCTTAAAACCCACACGATGAAGAAGAAAAAGATTCTTTAAGATTCTTAGGGCAGGACACGACCTTTTATATATTACCCGTCGAAAATATCTGCGCACCTCGCTGGAATGAGCTTCTCCGCTTCTCGCCCCGTTTTTGCCATACAACCGCACCGCACCGTACCGTTGCCAACGCCGCCGCTTGCGACGCACGTGTATTATTCTTGCTTTCGTAATAGCATTATTGTTTATTGTTTCTCTATTTTTTCTCTATCGTTTCTCTAGTTTGCATGACGTCATTAAACCAGGTGCGCAGATATTTCCGACGGGTTATACCTAGTAAACTAAATCCCTCTTAAACCTTATTCAAACGACTTGTAAGGTATAGTAAGTGAGTGTACCTACCTATAGACAGGAGAATGGGAAAATCTTATTTTTCGGTAAAAATTAAAGCAAAGCAGGCGTAACCGCAGACGATTAGCTAGCTAGTAAAGAGTAAATATCATCATAACCTTAGAATTTTTGCTATGCAGCCCTGAAATGATCCATTTCTGCCATGCGCGGGCGTCGTCGGTTCTGACCTGCCGTGGACGTGTAATGGCCGTATATAATGGCCAGTAGGAGGAAATCTCTGCTTCACAACCTTACAAGTACCTCGCTTACCCCACACGGTTAACAAGACTTAACTTACTCACTAGTCGAGAAAATAACTTCGTGGTATGCTTCTGCCCGAGACCACAGATTTAGGGATATACAAATTGCAAAATTCGTAAATAATTAACATAATACTTATTGATATTAAATTTCCCTGCGTCAATTCAGTATTCCCGGAAACGTACAACCTTCGTGTGTTTTTGGCAAGAGTGATATTTACATCAGGGTCCCGTTTCACGAAGCAACAATTTACAAGTAACAAGTTACAATTTGATATTCATTGCGTAGCCAATTCGTCTAAACTGTAAGCACTTATAGTTTTATCTCATTGTCTACGCAATGTACATCGAATTGTAGTTGTATTTTGTAACTTGTAGCTTCATGAAACGGCCCCCAGAATATTCTTCCGAGTGAAGGCAAAGGCGGGTTTTACCTTCGGCCTTGTCGTCACTTTCCATCATGAGGCGCGACTGACGTCAAACCAAGCGTCAAACGCGAACCTATTAATATAAAATATACGACTTAGAGAAGAAGCAATAAGACTTGACACTGCTATTAAAAAGGTACCGCAAATATTTGTGGTTTCGGATAATTATAGAGGCGCCCCTCTTTACTTTCTACGGCGCACCACGGCGGCGCGGCGCACACTTTGGGAACCCCTGCCCTAGCTCATTGTTACTAGGAGATGAGCAATGTAAAAATAATGGTTTAGATCTTATCTTAGGGTCGGGCCACACTTATCGACGGCGATCGACAGTTTGTCTATATAAAACGCACGCAAAGTATGGAAATCCTTTCGCATCATTCGCCGCGTCCGATGCGAAAGGATTTCCATACTTTGCGCGCGTTTCGTATACGAGGGCTGATTGATAAGTTTCCGAAACGACAAAGAAAAACTTCACAAAGAAAAAATCTATTTAAAATAAACTTATTTCTCAACGTAGTTTCCTTCTACCTCGATGCATTTAGTCCAGCGCTTCTCCAATGCCGTTATACCAGTTTGATAAAATGTTTTCTCCAACCCCTCAAAATACTCGTCCACGGCAACAATGACTTCTTCATTTGATGAAAATCTCTGGCCACCTAACCATTTCTTCAGGTTTAGGAATAAATGGAAGTCACACGGGGCCAGATCCGGGGAATAGGGTAGATGCGGTAGCAATTCGAACCGCAATTCATGGAGTTTGGCGACTGCAACCATTGACGTGTGTGCAGGTGCGTTGTCATGGTGGAACAAAACTTTATTCTTGGCCAAATGTGGTCGTTTTTTCTGGATTTCTTCACTTAATTTTTGCAGCAAGCTTGCGTAGTACTCTCCATTTATTGTTTTTCCTTTTTACAGATAATCCACTAAAATAATCTCTCGAGCATCCCAAAAAACAGTCGCCATCACTTTGCCGGCCGACAAAACCGTTTTTGCTTTCTTCGGCGCAGGTCTTCCGCTCTCAGTCCACTGCTTAGATTGTTCTTTTGTCTCGGGAGTATAATGATGTATCCAGGTTTCATCGACTGTTACATAACGCCGCGAAAACTCGTTAGGATCTCGGTTAAACAGCGCCAAACACTCCGATGAATCGTCCACTCGACGTTGCTTTTGGTCAACAGTGAGCAAACGCGGCACCCATCGCGCGCAAAGCTTTTTCATTCCCAAATGTTGGTGCAAAATATTAAAAACGCGTTCAGATGAAATGCTCACCATCTCTGCTATCTCTCGCAACTTCAAGCGCCGATCATTCAATACAATTTTGTGAATTTTTTTGATCATGTCCGGATTCGTGACTTCATTTGGACGGCCAGACCTGTGGGCGTCTTCGCAGCTCTGTCTTCCACGTTTAAAATCAGTTACCCAGGTGTGAATTGTACTCAATGCAGGAGCAGAATTACCTAAAACACTGTCTAGCTTGGTTTTAATCTGGGTTGCTGTTTTCTGTTTTAAAACGTAAAACTTTATCACCGCACGAATTTCGTTTCTTTCCATTGTTAAGAAAATTTACGACAGAGAAAGTTCTACGTCCTATCAAACAAATTCCACCAGTTCGATTAAATTCAAATTTGGCGTTCTATTTTCAAAAAGATGCCAAAATATAATGTAATATTTTTTTTTTGCGTATCATTTTTTTAAGTTCGTCGTTTCGGCCTGCCCAGGTAGACAAACCGTCGATCGCCGTCGATAAGTGTGGCCCGACCCTTAACGTCTTGCGTATGTCTAGGGGACTACTCCTTATTTTTCGATTGGTCGATTAACGTCACTTCATTGCATACACGTGGCATAAACGCCATTCTCAAAAATAAAATAAAATAAGCAAGCAGTTACGTAAACGACAACACAGCTGACAATTCTAGTCTGTATTACTAATACAAGTAAATGACGTACATAGGAAGGTCCTACCTACCTTCTCTGCCGCGTGTAGTAAGAAAAAACGTTGTTTGTAAAAATAAACATATCTGTAAGTAAATATATTTTCCTGTTCATTTTAACCGATTATGCATAAGGGAAATACAAGTATGTAGATATGCCATTGATAAATCAATGAGATACGCAGACTGTTCAGTGAACCCTTGGTTTAGAAGCCCGAGAACAGGGAAATTGATGAATTATTTTTAAAATATAGATTAGTAGCAGAGCCAGACGATTCGCGAAGAAAAAAACTGAATCGGTTGAAAAACGAATTTAGAGTGATTTTTTAAAGTTTCAATATGTCTGTGTCTTTCAAAAACGATTTTTTGTATGGAGATTATAATAATATGGCGTTACTAACAAATGACGTCACAAGTGAGTTGACTCTCTGTCTAATATTGAATTTCAAACCTTTATAACTCGGTCAATTTTAAAGATAGAGCAAAAATTCTTTTAGTGTTCGATAGCAGAAACTAAGAAGTTTAGAATTATGAAATAAAAAAAGTAGTCCGATCTAATGTCCGAAATAGTGCCGTTCCCGGTAAATTACTTTTGTGTGGGAATATTCCGGGGAATATTCCCTTGAGAACTTAAACAGTGGGAAAGTTGTCGAAATCTTCTATTTTTTATATATATTTATATGTCACAATATTAAGTTTTAAGAGACAAATCACAAGTAATATTTGAATACTTACTAACCTAAGTGATTTCGTATATTCCCAATGTTACCGGGAACAATCACCGGAAATTTCCCACATGCCTGGGAATATTCCCAAAACTCCCAAAAAAATGGGAATATTCCGAGGAATATTCCCAGTGTTTTTTTAAATGTTAATTTAAAAATCTACCTAATAGACAAAGAAAAAAAGTTGTCTGTCATCATCTCTATTGTCCTAAAAGAAAAATTATTCCATGTTTCGGAAGGCACGTCCTGGCTACTATTAACGGAAGTTACGGAAGTAAAGTAGGATTTTTAATTGAACGGAGTAATCTGACATATGGTGGGTTGCCGCTTTTTTGAGAAAAAAATATAGTGTTGTGCTAAAAAGATATGATTCAATCACTCATCTGGGCCACGTTTCACGAAGCAACAATTTACTAGTAACAAGTTACAATTTGATATTCATTGCGTAGCCAATTCGCAAAACTGGAAGCCCTTATCGTTTTACCTCATTGTCTACGCAATGTACATCAAATTGTACTTGTAATTTGTAACTTGTAGCTTCATGAAACGGCTCCCTGGTGATATGGTCACTAAGTAATGTCTAAGTAATCCTGGGGGAAGGACTAATGTCCTATAACACAGGTTTAAACTTAGTTTAGGCAACAGCCCTCCACAAAAATTGTATCTCCTGTGCTGAAATGTACATACTTAGTTTTGTGGTGTGGAGATAAAACATTTTTTTATTTGTATTATGTAAAACTAAGTCTATGTCAAAGTAAGTATGCTTAAGCTAAATAGATAGATAGATAGAAGTCATTTATTCATCCAAAAAAATATTTACAAAAGTATGAAAAGGCAGAGTCTCAGCATAACTGTTGCTGTAAAATGGTGGACCCGAAAGGAAACAGTGAATATCGCTATAAGAATGTTTATTGGTAGGTGAACCGTGGCTAATGATGTGCCGTTCCCGGTAAATTACTTTTGTGTGGGAATATTCCCTTGAGAACTTTAACAATGGGAAAGTTGTCGAAATCTTCTATTTTTTTTTATATATTTATATGTCACAATATTAAGTTTTAGGAGACAAATCACAAGTAATATTTGAATACTTACTAACCTAAGAGATTTCGTATATTCCCAATGTTACCGGGAACAATCACCGGAAATTTCCCACATGCCTGGGAATATTCCCAAAACTCCCAAAAAAATGGGAATATTCCGAGGAATATTCCCAGTGTTTTTAGGAATATTCCCAATGTTTCCGGGAATATTCCCGGGCAGATTCTGAAAGTTTTAACTGTATTTTAATAAGAGAAAAAGAAACACAGACGTTAAATTTTGATAGTTTTTATTCATGTGTGTACAAATATGCGTTATCAATATAATCAACAATTAAACATCAATAAAATTTTAGTATTAACAATTTTAAGTATACTAAAATAATTAACAAATCACAGAACGATCAACATGTTTTTCATAAGTTATAGGTATAAAACAAAGCAACTTTTTTAAAATCCGACCACAAAGATCCAGATTTGTTTTTAAATATCAATAAAATTTCAGTATTAACAATTTAAATTATACTAAAATAATTAACAAATCACAGAACGATCAACATGTTTTTCATAAGTTATAGGTATAAAGCAAAGCAACTTTTAAAAGCCGACCACAAAGATTCAGATTATTTTTAACAACGAGGTTTGTATGTTTAAATACGTGCACCAAGTTACAAATTAAATAACAGGTAACTAAAAAAGGACGCTTTCATTGTTTGATGACCTTGTTGCCACTCAAATAAAGAGATTCGCAAATAAAATGTTTTTTAAAGAGGAAGCGAGACAGTTTATCCACATCTTACAGTCAGCAATGAACAGGCAAACATCTACTTGGCTGTATGTAACTAACAAAACGACTAATACCTATAGTAACTATCTGTAATAAAATTACAGTTTTCTATAGTACCAAGCTAAGGCGCGAAAAGAAAAAAAGGCAGACATCAAGGGTCATTTCTGTGTCTGGGTATTGAATATTTGTCTATCTTTGACCCATACTCGTAGTACAGGCCTTGCCTAGTTTTGGATCAGATGACCGTGAGTGAAATCTCTCACTTAAATAAAATAAAATTGTCTATATCAAAAATAATCAATTTTGCAAATTAAATCATACTAACCAAACCAGCCAACCAGACAACCAAACTAAATTAAAACACTAGGTAAAGAAAGAATTCAATATATTAAATGTTTCATGGAATATTCCCGGGAACATTGGAAACTTTGGGTAACTTACCGGGAATATTCCCATAGGGAAAATACTGGGAATGGGAACATTCCCCACGGCACATCTCTAACCGTGGCCGAATGCCTTTACAATGGTTGAAAATCATATTTATATAACCGCCACTCAGAGGCGCCCTCTGAAGGTAAAACAGTAAGTTTGTAAGCAGCGCCCTCTCTGTATTTATAATTGAACTAGGAAGTAAGTATGTAGTTGAGCAGGCGCAGTGCAAGCTAACAAGCCATTGTCTTAATAATTAATTCATTTAGCTACTAGATGGCGCTGTGTAACAGTTGCTTTTCAGACTTACCCTAAGCTAACATATATCAACTACCTTAAATTAAAATATTCATATTTATTTTTATTTTTAAAGGCTTTTAACTTTCTTCTTTATGAGGGTGTATTACTCGTATTTTAGAAAAGTTATTTTGGTACAATGAAAATGCATGTTATGTGTATGAAAATAATTTTATTCACTTTCTGATATATTGCTATCATCATCACTTTCGGTAACATTAATAATAAAACTATCGATAATGCTGTCGATACGGGGATCGAGATGGCACATTTCGTCCTCAACTTTTATGACATGGTCCACGCAGCTCTTCCACTTCTCTGCAGTGATATTGGAGAGTGCCTCTTCGAACAGGGTTTTTACTTCATTCATTTTAAATGTTTTATTGTTTCTTGCGACATGCCCCTTTGCCTGAGCCCAAACCATCTCGATAGGGTTGAGCTCGCAGTGATAAGGGGGCAGTCGCAAGATTGTGATACCCTGCTCTTTTGCCATCTCGTCCACAGCGTACTTGACGCAGAACCGATCTTTATGCTGCTTTACAATGTCAAGGAGAGTAGCTTTAATCATTTTTTCTTCATATTGTATATCTTTACCAGAAAGCCACTATTGTATTTTTGACTTGGTCCATGACATCGTTGGCAAAGTTTCAATCTTCCGGGAGTGGTAGGGTGCATTATCAATTATCACAACCGAATCTCTTTTCAATTTTGGTAAAAGCCCGCGGAACCAGTTCTCAAAGCATTCAGCATTCATTTCTTTGTGATAGTCTTCGGATCCCTTTTTCGCTTCAAACAGCATTAAACCGTCTTCTATAAAACCTTCTTCTCCCCCGATATGGCTAATTATAAGTCTTTTGCCTTTTCCTGACGGAGATTTCAGGCCTGTGGTCAAACCTTCTATAAATGCTTGCCGTGATGAAGTAATGGTAGTATCAACCCAGCCCTTTTTCGTAGTATGCCCTGAGGAAGAAAGAATAGTAATTTAATATCATAGATAAGCAACGACATTTGCATTTACTTTCATGACATATTGATTAGTATTCGTACCTTCGTTCAGCCAGGTCTCATCTTGGTAATAAACGTATTTTCCCTGTCTTCTGTATCCAGATCCTATATCCGGCGCCAGAGCACGATGTCTTCTCTGTCAATAAGAACACTTCTTCTCGATTTAGTAACAAATTTAAAATTTAGATATTTCAGTATTTTTCTCATTACACTCCAGGAAAAGTTTGGTAGACATTCGTCATCATTGACGCTTTTCAGAACCTAAAAAAGAAAATAGTACCACTAATAAAATATAACATGTATTAAAAGAGACAGTTACTATAATAAATACAAAATAATTCTTCTGACCCATTCCATGGCAGTGGACGTCTTTTAGCTTCTAGTGTGTTAAAAGTAACTAATTTCTCACCTTTTTAATGGTAGGAGCTTCATTTTTAGAATAAAACTCGTGCACCTTTTTTCTTATTGCAGAAAACGTAAAATCGTCCAATTTATCTTTGAATGTTTTCTTCGGTCCAGATTTTTCAGGTGCTTTAAATTCTTTGTTTTCTTTATATTCTTTAAGAACCTTGAATACAGTGCTTGCAGTGATTCCCAGTATTTCAGCAGTTTTAATAGCACAGTTTTGAATATTTGGAGATTCCAACAGAGAAGATTGCTCTTGGACTACGTACTTATAAGCATTGCGCACCATGACTTTTTCAGTCATACTTAAAGCACGCTTTGGTCTCTTTTTTCTCGGAGACATGAAATTGTCATTACTTGAGGTCCCTGGGCCAGGATCCATAACAGTTTTATAAACAACAACGAAATAACAAAAACAAAACAAAACTTCACCAAAAACTTAACAAAAAACTTAACGAAAAACTTAACGAAAAGTTCAACGATGAAATGCAAAGGCAAGAGAAACATTCGAACACTCAGACCGGAGGTAAGAAGCCGAATGACGAACAATAGGAAAGTAATAATAATAAAAAAATAGACGCTTCTCCCGTCATCCAATAGGAAATTAGTTGTATGGATGAGTCATTCGTTTGTGTCGCAGCTGCAAGTTATCTCTTAGAAATATAAAAAAAAACACTAATTACTTTTATTACCTACCTACATAAAAAGCCTGACTGTTGTTACCAGTAATACTAAAACCAACACACCAATTCTGATGGATTCCAACTATTGCGAACTGCATGATATGTAGACGAAGTCTATGTTTATAGGCTGGGGTAACAAGCATTTTTTTATATTTAATAGTGTGAATGATTCAACTCACTTGAGTTAGAATTGAACTGAAAACATCACTAAGATTATGGAGCTGGCAACATTATTTTTCTGTCTAATGTCAAATTACTCCGTTCAATTAAAAATCCTACTTTAGTTGGTACACGAGTTATGTCAGTAGCCTTTGACGGCTATACTGATATAACACTGGCATCAGAGTTTATGAAGTCGCTTGTCACTTCTTAACGCCTGTCATGAAATTAATAAGGACATAATGAATTAAGTACTACATAATATGACCGACATTCATGAATGACTGACCGAGATGTCTCTGAATTCAGTGTAAGACCGGTTGCCGTGGAGATCTTTGAAGAAGGTCTACTAAGGTCTACTGATGATGATTTCTTATGTAGAGATCTATAGCAGCACATAAAATCGGCTATAGGTAACTTAATCAATAGTAAATTGTTAACCAACGAGTGAAAACAATCAATTACACCCGAGGCGTTTTGGCGCACGAACGTAGAGAGTACGCTTATGGTGTGAGGGTAGAATTGATCTTTTTCCCACGAGGTGAAAATACGATTCCTCGATTACGAGGAATGAGAACAAATAGTTAGTACAACAATAACATATTGGGACCACACGCCCCATATTAATACACCAATTTCATACACAAACTGGCAAACTTTCAGTTGTTTTTAATTAAAATACGTTGTATTGTGCAATGTGCATGCAATCAATCACAGTTGGACGTATGGTCGCGGACAGAAAATGTTTACCACCTTAAGTATTACAATTGCCTGCACACATTTGAGTCACAAGGTCGAAATGTCTATTTCATATCAATTTGATTGACCATAGATTATTATTTTTCTAATAATATGAGAATCGGTCGCTCTAGGAGGTGGACTGACTACTATCAAGGTTTGATATATAGAGCAATTATTTTGAAAAAAAAAACTAAGATTTTAGTTTCGTAGTGACATCTGTGCTACCAATATAGATGCTCGCAGTGGAAAACTAAGGAAGGCAACTGACCAATCACGATGCGCGGCCTGAAACGCGCTAATGAAGTAAGGACAACACCAGTTGGACCTCGGTCTCCTGGCTATACCACCCGGCCAAGCGGGTGGTAACCCTTTTCCCACAACATCTTGTTCCGCCTACCTATAGGCGTCAAACTATCCTTCGCCAAAGTTTTTAACTAAGAATATGAAGAAATAATAAAATAGAAACTCAAAAAATCTTTATTTAATATCTAGTATAACCTCCCCCAGCAGCTATGACGGCACGTAGTCTATCTCCACTATCTCGCATTGATGCGACAAGGCGTGCGCATAGATCATTCCCTCTAGTCTGATATCATCCCATACCCGAGCACAGTCTGATCTAAGAGCATGATTGTTTCTTTACATTCCATGAGGGTTTCTTTCATTTTGACAGTCCCAGCGTTGAACCATTAACCTCCATAAATTTTCAATTGGGTTTAAATCAGCAGACCGAGCGGGCCGTTGAATGAGTCGAATGTCACGGTGCAGGTTGAACCATGCCATAGTAGCACGGGCCGTGTGTATCCATGCATTATTTTGAACGTAGGCAATGTGTAGGAATTCTGTTGCAGGATACACTACGCGCACAGTAGGCAGCATCACTTTGTCCAAAAGCGACACATAATTAATCGCAGTAGCCCTATTGTCCACCTTCGAAGATAAATATTATTTCAGCTTTTTGCTCCTGGGCTTGCCATTTTATTTCGTTATAAAAATAGGCATCTTTCTTAAAATTTCACTCTTGTCCAAACGACATTCAAACAATCATATTTTTTAATAAATGTCATTTCAAAAGTAAAGAAATGAGTTTCGTCATCAAAAAGTGATCGATAAATCTCTTTGTTGTTAATCAGTGCGTCATATTGAATAATAACTTTTAAAAGGTAATAAGTACCTTGATATGGCATTTTAGACTAGTCAAAACAGTGTGATATGGAATCTAATTTGAAAACTGGTAAACATTTTCTGACCCCGACCGTACATCCTTGATTATTGAACTACTTTCAGAACATGAGAGATGAAAAATATCAAAAAATAAATTAATGATATTTTGATCGCAGTCGGGTTTTGAAGTTTTTTTTTTGTTTTTCTTTATATATAATCTATTATTATTTAGAATCTCTGATAAAGTCTTGACCTTGCTTTAGGGTACTGTACTAAAACAGCAAAAGCCTAACCCATCATGGCGCGGCTTCGTCTTTGCTATTTGTTTCTAAAGTCATAGCAATTTATAGGTATATTCGCTTTCAAATTACAGAAATCATTTGATGATTATCTAAATGTAAATGCGTTGAAAATGGCCACCCATCCGCCGAAATAAATATATAATTTTTATATAAACATGTAAAGGAAGTAAAGAATCTGTTAATAGTACATTGTTATACGAGGGGTGAAAGTAACTTACTTAGCGCCGAGACGGGGTTTGGGGCCTGAGCATAGCGAACTATTGTTCGAGGCACTAAATAAGTCTAAACACTGTGCTTTTCATTACGAATACAAGGAAAGTAAAAATAAAAACTCGAATTAGCTAAAGAAAAAATGAGTGACTTCCATATCTGAATCAGATGAACTCATTGTAAACAAAACCCTGCAACTCGAGAAACAAATGATAATCGGATTGTTGCTTTCCCGCCTATTTTTATTTTTTGCTGTGGCCGTGCCGGCCGGTCAGCTTTTGAGCCATTATTTTTAATTTCCATCAATGAAAAATGTTAAATATTTTGCCCAAATCTATTTTATTTTAAAGAAATAGTTAAAAGTTAATTATAATAAAGTCATTTAAAAATATATTTTCTTCAATTAATACTTATGTTATTTCAATTTAACATTGCGCTGTAATTGAGTGGCTGTATAGAAAGATGGAGCATAGTTCAATAGAAATGTGAAATTAGAATCAGTTTTTTTTTATATAATTTGAAAGCTGTCAGTTGAAAGCGATTCTCCTTCCGGGCTGAAAAATATTACCTTCAATCCGCTTCTCAGGCAACTTTCGAACTACTTTCAGAGTATGAAAAATACATTTATTTCAATATGTTTTAAAAGTAGGTAAGACGGTGGCATGACCCGCCCCGCGCCGCCGTGGGTTTCATGCGCATGTAGATTTATTTTATATTATGCCTACAATACAATAAGTACGGAACCCTCAGTACGCGAGTTTGACTTGTGCTTGGCCGCTTTTTTTACTATATACCGAGCCTTATACTAGCAAATGTAAATACATAATTAATTCAAGTTCGAGCGACGACATTAGATCTGTTAGTTGTAAAATGGTTTTGCAAACTGTCATTAACTAACTGTCTCTCAAAGCACAATGTTTGTTCGGTGGTTAATATTTATTTTATTTTTGAAAAGTGCAACGGCGCACCTTTTTAATTTAAATGGTAAGTGTAGTGAAAAGTGCGTATGTGATTGATGATTTACTAAGTTTCTTTTTGAAAGGATAATAACTACTTTTTAATAAATATAATTTTACATTTGACTATAAGTCATAACCATTACTTACCTATACCATTGGCACTCGCACCGTAGCTCGCACCACAATACATAAAATTATAGCTATATAAATATAATAATATTTATCAACGAAGTGCAATATTAGCAGAGGGTGCCCAGGAGTAATGAAAGAAACGTACACATAGTTAGAAGTATAATGTTAGACTGAACGGTACAGAGAGAGAGCTATGCTAACTTATGTAATTGCTTAAATACTAACTTATTGCTAACACAAGCAATACGCATCATGACGTAGTCAGGGTGTGGCGAGCACCACTACACCTCCCCCGTAAGTGCCGTTCACCCCCGGGGTTCTGAGGAAAAAATGTGAGGCGTATTAGTATTACTTGTTTCTACTTAAAACGAAAATTTTTTCATTAATATTAATATTTATAATAATAATAAGTTAAATTTACTTTACGCTAAAAAAGAAATACTAAACCACTAAAACTACTAAATTTACTTATTCGTCACATCCTTGTGTTCATTTCATATAATATGTTACGTCGTGACTAAATATTTCATATTCATATATTTTCCAATTATAAGCAACTTGTGCTTTGTCTATTTGGTTTGCGTCGTACGCGTATTCATACCCTTTTTCCATCTGTGGCTTTTTTTTTTCTTTTAACCTTCTTGGTACCAAACATTCTCACGGAGGAACGTAGTTCGCACTATGATCGAATAGAGTGGCTGACTCTCATTTCTGAGGTTCTTTGTTTTTAAACCAAATCTTCATACCAAACTTAGTTATTTTCCTAGTTGGTCTTCAATACCTTATTAATGGTATCTATAGGTAGGTATGTATCCTGCTACCTTTTATTATTTTTCAAGTTTCGCAACACATCCGGTTGCTACTTCGAATGCAAGCGTAAGTTGCTGATTCGGCGTAAACTTCATGTCGCGCGTGTCGTGTAACGCGGTCAATAAACTGCCATGCGCGGCGTAATGGTCAATACCACCGCGTGGTCTTGGGTTCGAGTCTTCGTAACCCGTACAAATTATCTTGATTTTCTACTACTTTCGGTTGATCAGACCTTAATCTTCAGAATTTCTTCTATTTGTAAAATAAAATTTTCAGTTTCATGAATTCCAACTCCATATCTGCAGTATGATGCTGTTGTCCTTTGATGCTGCTTTATTTTATTTTATTTATTTCTCTAACTTGTATTATTTTGTCAGTATTTATTATCAAGTTTCATTCACTCGTGTTCCACTTTCATAAATTACACTATTCTATATCAAAAGTCGTGTCAATAACCGACAATTTGCTGACGCAGTGACGCGACGTCGTCACCGTCTCGTCGAGCCATGCATTTTTTCCATTTTTATGCGTTATTATTACGCTATGTAATTTTATCTATGGGTTTTTATACACTCAATATATCTATGATTATCTTTATGTTTTGTTTTATGGAAATCTTTTGTGTCTGTATTGAATGCCTTCCTGTGCCGCCCCTTGTCCTACGGGACGATCGGCACATCGTTTTCGTTGTACGGAGGCTGCTTATTCGAGGAGAACTGCACTACGAGGCCGGACCATGGTTGGTCGCCTCTGGGTACCAGAACCCGATTCTGCTGCTCGACCACCTGGAGAACTCGCGGGACTCCGGCTTCTTCGTGGACTTCGGACCTGCCTTCCTGCTGGTTGATAGCCATCGATGTCTGTTTTTCTTTTAAATATATTTTCTTTTTATACATTTGCCTTCTTCTTTTTTTTTTCATTTCCCAAACACTCCTCTGTATTTTATTCTTCACGAATCACTTTTTCAATGTCTCTGTGTCGTGGCATTTTTTTTTTAGTCCGTTTATTTTCACTTTTTATTAGGTTCCTTTACTAGGTGCACGAAGATTTATTTAATTTAACTCAATTTACTATTAAAATCTCCATGCCACCCAGCACTGCCATAAGGCAGCACTGGCAAGGGTCGCCATGCAATAAAAGCAGAGGGTGCCCAGGAGTAATGAAAGAAACGCTACACAAGTTAGAAGTATAATGTTAGACTGAACGGTACAGAGAGAGAGCTATGCTAACTTATGTAATTGCTTAAATACTAACTTATTGCTAACACAAGCAATACGCATCATGACGTAGTCAGGGTGTCGCGAGCACCTCTACAAAGTTATTACCAGTTATTTTTCATTTTTATTTTTTTATTATTATTTTTCTTATTTTCTCCTGTCACCACACCCTCCTCTTGTCTTCTCTGTGTCCTGGGTTAACATAGCTAAAATTCCCAAAGCAAAAAAAGTTTGGCAATATTTTTATCATTACGTTTGTTAGTTATCGACATTAGACCAGATAAATAAATAAAAAATTACTAATACGAGAACATAGTAATTAAAAAATATATACTAATTTAAAAGTGTGCCACAATTTTGTATTTAGGAATAAAGTCTCAATTTTATCTAAATATTAGGGGTGACAGAAAACCAGCGTCTATCTCTCTGGGCCCCGTTTCACGAAGCAACAATTTACTAGTAACAAGTTACAATTTGATACTCATTGCGTAGTTAATTCGCCTAAACTGTAACGCTTTATCGTTTTAAACTCACTGACTACGCAATGTACATCGAATTGTACTTGTAATTTGTAACTTGTAGCTTAGTGAAACCGGCCCCTGGAGGTAGACATTAATCTTCCTTTGGCGGATTTACCTAAAGGCAAACTAGGCACGTGCTTCGGGGCGCAAGGTTAAAAAGGGGCGCGCACAGAAAAAAAAGTTATAATAATAAAATAAATAAATTAAGTAGGACTGGCGAACTTCCGAGCGCGCCCCATTTACATAATTACTCCTGCATGGCCCTATTTCTTGATCGTCATGTATGGATCGGAGTGTTGGGCCATCAAAGGGATGGATGAAAGACGACTTCATGCTAATGAAATGAGAATGCTGAGATGGATGTGTGGAGTAACAAGAATGGACAAGATTAGGTATGGATATATAAGAGGAAGTATATAAGTTGCGCCAGTGATAGATAAAATGAGAGGAAATCGCCTTACCTGGTATGGGCACGTAATGAGGAGAAATGAATGTTACGTGGGGAAAAAGGTATTGAATTTGAATGTGGATGGATATGTTGGGAGAGGACGACCAAAGAAAAGATGGATGGAATGTGTAAAACATGATATGTTCAGGAAGGATGTGAGTGTTGGAATGACGGCTGATAGGGATGAATGGAGGAAGAAAACATACTGCGCCGACCCCAAATGATGGGATAAGGGCAAGCGAATGATCGCCCTATTTCTTGATAGAAGCTAGTAAAATAAAACAGCGAAGCGCCACTGTCTATTTAATTACTCCTGCATCGCCCGATTCTCTCATAGAAATTGGTAAAGAACTGCAAAGCGCGCCCCGTTGACTTAATTCCTCCTCCATCACACGATATCCCAATAGAAGTTGGTTAAATAGAATCATGATAATGAAGAAGATGATGATGAATAATTATTCCCTTGGTATCCAGAAAGCGAATATGCTCGCATGCCGCCGCTGTTCCAGCTGGACAAGTACGACACGTGTCTAAACGCAGACAATGGCACGGGCGTCTACTGCTCGCTCAAGTTCGCGCTAGTTGCAGACGGGCCCAGCGAGCTCTACGATATGATCAGGGTAAAACTCTTTCTTACTAACTGGGACGCCTTCGCCGAGGAGCTCGACGAGCGCATCCGACCGAAGCCAGGCACAACCCTGGAGAGTCCCCGGTTCCCAGTTCAATGTGTAGTCTCAAGTCGCCTCTTACGACACCCACCACGGGAAGAGTAGGGGTTGGTGACTAATGTATTCTACTCTGCCGTCAGCACACGGCACAATAACATGAAGTAAATAGAATAAAACTAAAAAAAACCTCAAGTAAATGGGTTAAGATAAGAGATGACACTGCGCACTGGGCCAGCTTGGTCAACTAAGGCCTGATCATCCTAATTCAGGGCAGGCTTGATCCCCTTGGTGGGAACGTATATGAGCTGTTGATTATGATGATGAAAAAAGATGGGTTTCTATGCAGAATATGTAATTAAGAGGGTACAAATTAGTATAAGAAATAATTTTGAGTTATGATTATGATCCAAGTTTCCGTTAATATTCTTATCATTTACCTATACAATTTCACAGAATTACTCAGCAATAACGGAAACACGCTTCAATCACTCACAGTTATTCTACGGCATATGTTTAACGAAGACATGCAATAAATTTTATAAACGAAATACAACATCAGACCTAGCGTTGACCCTTGAGGAATGCCTCAATGAAACCTTGTGGCGAGACTATAAATTGAAAGCTAGAGTTAATGATAGGTATTCATGCGAAAGTCTAGAAGATAAAGTTCCTGTAGATACTAGCGATATTGTGGTAGGTGCTGTAGTAGCAGCTTTGCTGATACTCAACTTAGTCGGAAGCGTGCAAGACTTCTATCTTGGAAATTCGACAAAAGGTAAGCATAATAAGTACAACTTGCTGACATTAACAGAGCTTCTTCCTTTCTTTTCGAATTTCAAAACAAAAGCTTAGTTTTAAATAATGTCACTATAATACTTTTGCGGTTTACACTTATAAAATGTAAGTTATGCTTATAGAAAAATATATTTATCGCTCTTTGAAAACTCTTTTTTGTTTATGGTGCAATCATCTCAATGTTTTTTGAATAATTTCCAGGAAATGGGTTTTTGAATTGTTTTGCAATCCGTCAAAACGTACGAAGATTAATGGCTCCAACCGGAGAGGGTCCAGATCCACGAGTGACACGCCTTAAAGGATTTTACGGCATGAAGTCTGTATCATTCAAAACTATAGTCATAGCACAACTGAGCAGTTTCCTGCGGTAGTATAGCGGTCCGGGGTGTGTTTTCGTTAATAATAATAATTTTATTAGCAGACAACAGGGTCCATAAATTGTTAAGCGAGACTCAGTCGGACGTTGGTCGACGCTGTCACTTGTGTAGCAAGACAGTTCAGTTTCGTCTCATGTCGCCCTCTGCACCTACCGGAATCTACTCAGTTTAAGCTACTGTAAAAAAATAATGATTGTTGATTGCACTATGATTATGATAACTGACCGTTTGTGATTTCAGAGCTATGACCATGTTGTTGGTGATAGTGTGCCACTCAGTACTGCCCGCTGTCATAGATGCTGACAATCCACGTTATTTTGAAGAGGTTAGTTCCATTCCATCATATGCCATCAGAAAATTTTCTTACCACATCTTGACTTTTTAACCTACTTCAATCTCATATGTATCGCTTTTAGAACTTAAGTTGTAGCAGTTAAACGTTGTGTTTCTTAAGTTAATAGATTATTTTTCTTTTACAGGCATACCAAACCTACCCCATAATGGCCAACGGGTCCTTGATTGTGCAATCCTTCTTCGTCATTTCGGGCTTCCTTCTGTTGTACAACATGCTCATCGACGCGGAGAAACATAAGCCCACCTGGTTCACTCTGGTAAAGGCCATCGTGAACCGATGGGTTAGGTAAGAATTTAAACAAATTAAAATCGTATCTATGTAGCGGATAAAATGTAAACTGCCGCTAAGATAAAATTACATCTTTTGGATCCGTAACGATCAGTAATAAAAATATTACATTATCGCAAAAGTTAAAATATTTGAATTGCTTCTAACATTTCGCAATTCACAAATAAGTATCGTAGATCTGTAATGAGTTAATTAAGAGGTAAAAGGTTTTTGTTAAAGGTTAAAGGATTTGATGAAGTAAGATGAAACGTGCGTAAACAATATACTTTTACGTGAAATCACAACAAGTTTAATTACCATAGCTATGACGTCACAGTCAAAATTCATTTTCGGAAATTGACGCAAATAAAATATCTAATAAATATGTCAATTGACTACTCCATTGTAAATTTTACAATGGAGTAGGCATTATGTAAAAAAATACTCACGTAATAAAATATGAAATAATTAGTGAAAATTACTTTATGTAAATACAAGTAGGTAACCTTGGTTTGTTTGTCAGGTTAACTCCCGCCTACATGGTGGTGTTAGCGGTCACGTCGACATGGCTTAGACACTTCGGGTCGGGGCCTCTCTGGCAGGTACGAATAAAATTCTTCCAAATTATTATTTTAGGTACAAATATGGTCTACTGCGAAAATTTGCATCGATTTGTATGCATAGAAATGGTTGCCTACCCCACTAACCTTCGCCACTAATAGTCGGGTTAATTATAGGATGAGTTCTGACAGCTGCAAATTTTTTTTTGTTTTGCTGTCAGAAGACAGCTGCAAAATTTTTCATACGATGTTAACAACTGTTTTTTATAATATTCAGTTTAAAAACATTAATAGATAAAAATTTAAAACAAAGTAACTTGACCTCTTATTTTATCATCAAACAGTATGTAATTTTACTTAATAAATAAATAAATAAATAAATAAACGAAATAAAATTAAAAACTTTTTAAAATTTTAATCCGTCAGAGCTCATCCTATAGTAACCCAAGTATAGCCTTGTATTCGGATATCAACAACATAAAATCTAAATATTGTCAAAGTCATAATATGTTATTTGTATAAAGAAAGGTTTTATTACAACTTCCGTGGCCGCGTGGTTAAGTCATCTTGCGATAAAATTCCAGACCGTGGTATCAGATGAAGTGGAAAGCTGTCGTCGCGATTGGTGGCTCCACCCGCTGTACGTGAACAACTACTTCGACAACTCCTACTGCATGATGCACACTTGGTAAGTCACTATGAGAAACAAGTATATCTTTCCAAAATGTGCATTTAGATAATCCTAGCTAGCTAATAGTTAAAACTACAATACTGTGACTAATGGCCGTTTTTTGGTTGAAAAAAATACTTAAATAAATAAAATGTTCAACAGGTACCTGGCAGCAGATTTCCAGCTGTACTGCTTGGGCGTGTTGGTGTACGTGCTGACGAAGGGAGGGTGCAGGAAGATTGTCCTGGGGCTGCTCTTCGTCGCAGGAGTAGTCATGCCGGCAGTACACACCTACTATCAGGACCTGGATGGCGTTCTGATGCTATCTCCAGAGTACGTCTGCTCTTTTATCTCAATTCTTGATACCAACCATCATCTTCATCATATTGGGGATACAGTCAAAATAATTTTGTGACTATTCTTAACAGTATTATCCTCAATAAATAACTAATATGACATCGCAAGCTGAAATCAATGACTGGTTAGAAATATGATGATTCTGAGCTTCGGAAGACACATTATTAAGCTATTTAACCTGAATCAACGGCTTAAGGCTTAGCTTGTAGGTGCGAAAGTAGTCGATATGCTGGGGGCCTAGCTGTATGTAGCAGCTCAATAATAGCAGACACAAAACTTGTGAGGTGATAATGTCTGCTTAATTTGTTTTTTCACCCACAGAACAAGCCGCAACTTCCTGCTAGTGAGTCCGACGTTCAACCACACGTACAAGCGCGGGCACACCAACCTCGCCTCCTTCATCATCGGTCTTGCCACCGGCATGGCCGTCTACCATCTGCAGAACAACAAAACCGTGTGCCAGAAAGTCGCTGTAAGCTCTTTGTGACGACTATATTTTCGATAAGTCAAGTATAAAGATCGGTGGGTACGTATATGAGCTGTTGACGAAGTATAAATATAATGGTTCCATCTGTAAAAGGCTTGGCTTTGTATATAATTAGGTGCTAGACAAATGTGAATAAATAAAATAAATATGGGGGCGTTTTAAAAATGAACTAGTTTTCAAATCATTGTGAAGTCAACTGAGAACATTTATACAATTGATACATGCGATTGTCACATTTATGTTTAAAATTACCTGAATCAGAGCGATCAGGTCTTAGAGCATTAAACTGAGTCAGTGTAACTTGGTCGACGTCACACACAAATATCAACCTTTGAATATCTTCGCAGGCATAACAAACAGGTTTCCTCGCGCTCTTTTCCTTAAGAGCGACATAGATAGATATTGATTTGAAATACATAAGTTCAGAAGATTTAAGGTCTATCCACACAGCTCAGTGCCGTGTCAGGGACGGGGCCGGACCGTGGCAAATGTCATAGAAAATCGTCATCGTCACGAGTCTAATAAAATATCGGTACATACATTTTCTATGACATTTGCCACGTTCCGACCCGTCCCTGACACGGCACTGAGTTGTGGATAGACCTTAATGGATGCTTCATTTTATTCCTCATCATTTCAGTTTGTAGACATCCACTGCTGGACAAAGCCTCCCAAGGGTCTCCACAACAACCAGTTCTGCGCTGCCCGTATCCAACGGTTTCCCACGACCTTCACCAGGTCATCGATTCACCTTGTAGGCGGCCTCCACATACGCTGATTTTACCCTTATATTTTATTAATCTCTACCTGTCTTGTCATCAGAAATACCGCACATGGTTCCTTCTCTCTGTGCCCTCGATGTTGGCAGCCGTGCTCCTGTGCAACGTGTTCTATCGGGATGATGGGAGCAGGGCTTCGGTCTACGTCAGGACGCTCTACGGGGGCGGCATCAAGCCACTCTTCGGCCTCGGCGTCGCGATGCTCATCATCGGGATGGTGCTCAAGTTTGAGAGTAAGGATTTTTTTAACGGACCTAATCGTTATTTCTACCAAAGTGGTAATATAGCGGGCGCTGACTTGGTAATATAGCGGGCGCTGACTTGGTAATATAGCGGGCGCTGACTTGGTAATATAGCGGGCGCTGACTTGGTAATATAGCGGGCGCTGACTTGGTAATATAGCGGGCGCTGACTTGGTAATATAGCGGGCGCTGACTTTGTAATATAGCGGGCGCGGACTTGGTAATATAGCGGGCGCTGACTTGGTAATATAGCGGGCGCTGACTTGGTAATATAGCGGGCGCGGACTTGGACAAAAAGGAGATATAACGTAGGACAAAGACACGACAGGTCAAAATTTATTTGATTTTCCCTAACGGATCTAATCGCTATTTCCACCAGTGTTAGTTAATACAGCAGGCGCAGACTTGCGGGGGAGCAGATTGCACACAAGAAAAACAAAAAGCAGTAATACAGTAGAGTTCACAGATAAGCGACCTTATTGCGTCCAGCAGTGGACTGCAATTGGCTGATTGATTGATTGATTGATTGACCTTATTGCTAAGGTAGCAATTACTTCCAGGCAATCTTAAATTATTTCTATGCTGACTATGCCGTGTTTTCAGATGTATACCGAGGCGTGCTGGAATGGTCAGGGTGGGGGGTGCCCTCCCGCATCTCCTACTGCGCGTACGTCCTCCACGTCGTGTTCATCAGACTCCTCAATGGCACCAGGACTGCAACCGTGCACATGTCATTTCTACATTTCGTAAGTGTCCTAATAGGGGATTGGACTGTTCCTAAATTTACCACATTGTATGAATTATTTTTAAAATATACATTAGTAGCAGACAATTCGCGAAGAAAAAAACAGAATCGGTTGAAAAACGAATTTACAGTGATTTTTCAAAGTTTCAATATGTCTGTCTCTTTCAAAAAAGATTTTTTGTATGGAGATTATATGGCGTTATTAACAAATGACGTCACAAGTGGGTATGTGCCTCTCCGTCTAATCTTGAATTTCAAACCTTTATAGCTCGGTCAATTTTAAAGATAGAGCAAAAATTCTTTTAGTGTTCGATAGCAGAAACTAGGAAGTTTGGGTTTATAAAATAAAAAAAAGTAGTCCGATCCCCTATTGACTATTGTAGCCTGTAAACCTACTGAAGAAAAAAGGCTTCCCTCAAGGAACTCCAAAATGACCGGTATCGCGCATCCCGCAGCCAGTACCTTCCCTCATCGCAAACCAAATTCAAACAATTTTAGACTATCAGTAAGCAACGGTTAGTGAGCGTCGGTGTTCTAGTGGCTAGGGCCGCTGCCTTCCGTCCGGGAGACGCGGGTTCGATCCTCACCACGTACCAATGTGTTTTCGAATTTCGAATTCATATGTACGTTTATTCGACGCTCTTACGGTGAAGGAAAACATTGTAATGAAATCTGCACACTCCTGCGAAGAAATTCAAAGGTTGCGTTATTTGCGTACGTTACATAGAATTAGAAAACACATTAGTACGAGGTGAGGATCGAACCCGCATTTCTCAAACGGAAGACAGCGGCCCGCCACTACACCACCCACGCTCGCTTCTATCGATCAATTTGTAACAAAGAATCTAATTTACTTCCAGCTGGAAGGCCTCTGCAGCGGCATCACCATATCCTTCGTGACCGCTGTTCCACTCCACCTGCTGGTTGAGGCTCCGTTCTACCAGCTGCTGAAACTCTGCACGTCAGGGTCCAAGTCCAAATCTGATGAGTATAAAATTAACGTCAGCATCAGTGTCGTTGGACAAACCGGGAAGACCGTGCCTTGAAACCCAGAAAGGCCTAGGAACCAGTCAATCATAGGACGAAAGAAAGAAACGAAACATGCACCATTTAAAAAAGCCTATAAAATAGTACCTAATAATTAGACGGATGTTAGGGTGCGTCTCAATGGTCCCGGTGCGCACAATCATGCCCAAATCCTAATTTGAAAATCCAGCTATCCTTTTCGTTTTTGTGATCAATGAAAGAGAGGATATGAATCATATTTCAAGTTCCAGATAAACACATTTTTTTTTTTTTAATATCTTGCTGAGAAACAATGTTATAAGGCTTCAACGTTGATGGTTAGACAGAGAGGTCTGATGTGTCATGTGACGTCATATAACACGCGGGCCCTACATCCGCCATAGAAATAGTGCGGGTCTTTCTACCGATTTCGACCGATTCAATAAAATTATTTTTAATAAAAACCATTGAATTTTTCTTATTTATGTATTTTATCTAAAATTGTGTGCCGAGTACTTAACAACTTATAACTTAAATTATGTAAACCTGTAAAACATTAAAATTAAAATCACTATAACAATAATAATTTTTAAACAATAACAAACAAATACTTATTAAATAAATAAAAAACATTGGATACATTGATTGATTGTTATAATACTTATTTAACATAGTAATACTAGGCTCGTTCATTTGAGGTAACTTTAAACAATATTAAACTTAGTATTGGGTACAATGAAGCACATGTTAAGACAAACATAATACATTGCCACCGCCGCGCGCACGCACCGAAAAAAATAAAATAAAATTCATAAAATTATAAACAAAAGCCGAAAAATTGGTTGTACTTTAAACCGTTAACAGACAAAACCCTCTCTTACAGGTAAGCGATATAAAGATTAACCTTAATGCGGTACCTTTTAATCCGTATGATAATTGTTATGATACGACTGATTACTTGGAAAGAATAGGATGGAGCATTTGTTTTATGTCAAGATAATGTTTTCTGGTTTCTTTATCTCTATGACATACAAACATAAAACGTTCGGCTTATGCAGCGGAATCGATGTAGGTTACATAATATTACAAGTTGCCTCTTTTGATCATTTATCATGTTTTCTACACACCAAAATATGTAGTTAGACATCAATAGCAAAAAATCAAGCCTTGGTCGGCTCAACTCGGCTCTAACCGAGTAGTGGCAAATTTTGAATCGCTAACATTGATGAGTAGAATTATTAGACATTAAAATATATCACACATGTCATTACTATTATAAATTTATTATATATTATATTTGCTACAAAATACCTAAACTAAAACAAATATCTACGACATCTCGTAGCTTGCTACATTCGTTCGTGTGTTGCTACGATATCTCGTAGCTGCCGATCGTAGGTTGCTACGACATCTCGTAGGTTGCTACAATCGATCGTGTGTTGCTACGACATTTCATAGCTCATCATAGGTCGCTACGACATCTCGTAGCTTTCTACATTCGTTTGTGTGTTGCTCGTTACAGTCGTTCGTAGGTTGCTACGACATCTCATAGCTCGCTACATTCGATCGCAAGTCGCTACAACATCTCGTAGCTGCCGATTGTAGCTCGCTACGACATTTCGTAGTACAACATTATTATAAGTCCGCGCCCGTTATATTACCATTCTGGTAGAAATATCTATTAGTCCGTTAAAAAAATACATAGTGTGTATAGTTAAGTTATTTTTTTACAACGTTACTTAATTTTAATAACTAAAATAGAACTATAAAAAAATATCCCTACTCTTCCCGTAGGTGTCGTAAGAGGCGACTTAGGGACTACACATTGAACAGGGAACGGGCAGCAGCGCTCTCTGATACAGTAACCTTTTAATCTGCGATCTCCAACCCGCCTGCCAAGCGTGGAGATTATGGCAAAACCAAACACGCGGAGTGGAGGAGGCTCATAGTCCAGCAGTGGACTGTAACGGGCCGTTGATGAAAAAAATATCTGTAAATTTCTGCAGCTGTGTGAGTTAAGTCAAATGGAATTTTTAATAATAAAAATTGTTATTACATTAATTAATTAATAAATAATTGTTGTTAATAATTAATAAATTTGTTTTGTTTTGTTTACTTATAAATTATAATACATTTCAATTGTCCTAAATAACCTAAGGTATACACATTTATTATACTCTGAGCGCTTGCCCTGAGGAATCGCAGCCACCAACCCGCTCCGCTTTGTCTCAACTGTATGGTTTTCCTATTTGCATGGTTGCCTGGAAGAGATTACTACCCTAGTAATAAGGTCGCCAGTTGACCTTCTTATTTTAAATTGTATTTTGTTCTGGATGTTTTTTTTCTTGGTGTCAATCAAGTATATTTGGATTGCTTTGTGTATCTTTAGGAATGTTGAAGTATTATTTACTGCAGTGATTTTAGACGATGACACAGTGGAATCAGCTCATAAATCCATTTCATTTCTAAGGCCCGGTTTCCACCAAAGCGGAGAGGAGAGCAGATGTGTTTGAATAACCAATCAGATTTCGTTATTCCAACATCTCCTCTCCGCTTAGCTTCAATAACGAAATCTGATTGGTTATTCAAACACATCTGCTCTCCCCTCCGCTTTGGTTGAAACCGGGCCTAACTCAGCATGCTGAGTAATCTTGATATTTTACATGTTACGATAAAGTGGTGCTGCTGGTGTTGCTAAAATAGGCTAGTGTGAGATCCAGTAGACCCTCACTGATAAATTATTCCACTATTGTAATATCCTTCATCTTCAGTGTTGGCATTAATTAAAATATATTTATGTATCCGTAACGAACCGTTTGTGTTAACAATGCGGTAGGTAGGCTGCATTTTAATAGTAGATACTGTAGTTTAATTAAAATAATTGGAAGTGAAGATAAGCTGTTTTCCTCCAACATCTCTTACCGCCATCTTTTAGGAGCTCCCATTACTAGCTACCAAGCCTCGAATTTTGCACTCTCAGTTCTAAATAACGCCTTGCCGCACGCAATCCTCGACGATCCCGGCAAACCGCTCGGCGAACAGTTCGTTGCTAGGCACCATGAACGACTCCAGGCTGTTGTCTCCGTCCACGCGCGGCGCTTGCGCAGCCTCCACCAGCACTATCGGCAGCAGGAACACGCCTAGGAGAACCGAGTATGGCAGCAGCTGGAAAAATATAAAAGTTTTTGAAATTCTTACGGAATATCTGGTTAGTTCAAACGTGGATTATAGCCGTAGTTATCAGCTTATAAAGTCCGCACTGAAGGCCGATTTACACTTCGACAAGTAGCGTGCGAGTTGCAAGTCAACTTAATCGGTCAATTTGCAACTAAAAATAGAAGTCCGGTCTATTTTTTGCAAGTGCGAGTATATCCTTGGCAACAGGAAATAATATGCTTTTTGACAACAGGAAGATATGAAACTTTTGTCTTGTCAAAGTATAAACTTGCCTTGAGGGGAAAGAGCCTACCTCGGAGCGATCAGGTCTTAGTTACTGGCTGAGTGCGACTTCATCCACAAATATTTGAATTTCTTCACAAATATCTCCATTCTGCAGGTTCCTTCAAGATATTTTCCTTTATCGTAATCAAAAGCATCGAAAAGGGGGAAACACGTCCCTCTTCCCCCTAACCTTATTACATATGAATTCAACATAATTTAATAGAACCGATATAATTATGTTTGACTTTCTATAAAGAATTAAGAACTGAATTTTGACTAGCATTTGCACGCCTCTTACGGCAGAATTTGGATTTGATTTGATTTTGACATCTTTACTGTATACCATATTCCAGCAAATTAATGAATTCTATTCTATTCTATCAGCCTATTGCAGTCCACTGCTGGACGTAGGCCTCCCTAAAGTCACGCCAAAGCGCACGATCACCCAACCATAATCATATTGTGGACTGCAATAGGCTGATTGATTGATTTTCGATTTTGATTGGTTCTATTCTAAAACAAATTGGTACGTGGTGGGGATCGAACTACGGCGCTGTAAAAGGCCATATCGTCTTCGTGTTCGCCTACGTTATGACGTGCGGGGGAAGATGAAACCAGTAACCAGAATTACTTCTGACTTCTGGTGTGTAGAGCAGACTCTACCTAATTAATACTCACCTCTTTTATCTCGTTATCCAGTGCCTCTCTCGGGTAGACCTCTGTGGCATCAACGCCGAGCCGCTGCAGCGCTGCACTGAGCTCGTCGTGGTAGTGCTGCACTAGACGCTCGTGGTTTTCAGCGCGGAAGCTGCTGTCCGTGCCACACAACTCAAAGTAGTTGAAGTCGGCCGCTGGGGAGCCCACGTGGATGGTCTGGAAGTCTACTGGGATCGCGTGGACATTATTACCCTGTAAATAAATAAATAAATGATAAATATGTGGGGGACATCTTCACACACAGCCATCTGATCCCAAACTAAGCAGTTTGTACTATGGGTACCAGACAGCTGATATACATTACACAAATAGATAAATACATACTTATATAGATAAACAACAACCAGACACAAGGCAAACACAAGTGTTCATCACACAAATGTTTGCCCTGGGCGGGGTTCGAACCCGCGACCCTGTGCGTCGGAGGCAGATACACTACCACCCGGGCTACGGAGCCGCCCATAGAGACGATTAGTAATTTATTTGAACAAGATAGTACTAAATGTACAAAAATTGGCATTGTTTTTTTTCCCGACCTAATTGCTGTGTTTATCACCATCAACAACAACTTATAGGTATATATGTCCCCACCGAGAAGCTCGAGCCTACCCTTAATTAGTAGGATCAGGCCTTAGACGACCACGCTGGCCCAGTGCGGGTTGGTCGACTTCTCACATAACCTTTGAATTTCTTCGCAGGAGTGTGCAGATTTCATCACGATGTTTTCCTTCACCGTAAGAGCGTCGAATTAACGTACATATGAATTCGAAATCCAAAAACACCAATGTATGGGGAATTGAACATGCGCCTTCCGGTCAGAAGACATCCCTAGCCACTACACCACCGATTTGGTTGGTTAAGACTGTCAGTCTTATAGCTAGACGGTTATTAGTTTTTTTACTATTAGCTTATTTCTTGTTATCAGTTTACAAAACGCCAAATGGCTTAGCTCCATGTGTCTTACGAAGTTACGAAACACGGATGACGCTCTAAATTAGAAATCAGTAACAGTACCCACCTATATGTGGCCTAGCCACAAAATACGCAAATAGCAGAGTATTTTTGCAATGTAGGTTTATTTAACATGATTTTATATAGGTAGGTATGTATCAGCTGTTTTTATACTGTAGTTTATAGTTAAGAATGAGGAAATAAGGTAAGAAATATCAGTCAGAAGCCAGAAACTCACTTACTCAGAAACAACAACTATTTGCAAATTACATTATCCTTCCTTACCGTCGTATTTTTCATTGCCGACTCGTAGTCACACCCAATGTCAATGGCAGGCAATTTTAATGTCGCACCAGTGTGCAAAATTTAATTTTTCCTTCTTAAAAAAAACATTTAGCTAGCATTCGGCCCAGGTATAGTTTTGTCTATCGGTCGTAGATGCCTTTGACTAGACGTTTGACCATTTTCCATTCTAAAATGTGATGGACTCTTTGTATTTTTGAAATAATATAAGATTATTATTACAACAGCCTTGGTTAGATAATTTAAATCTAAATACGAGTACTTATAACAATGCATCATGTGTAAATAAGGTATCAAACAAGCTTAACTACTTCCATTCAACACTACCTATATAATTCATTAATTGTTTACTTTTTCAGTGATATTATGATAATGACTGATAGATAAATTATTATCATAATTATGGTTATAGAGAGGATGCAATTCGCGCTTAATAAGAAAATAAAGAGCGTCGGTGGTCTAGTGGCTAGGGCCGCTGCCTTCCGTCCGGGAAACGCGGGTTCGATCCCCACCACGGGTTGGGTTCAGTAATGAATATTAGGTAACCCAACAAATCTAGATACTTGTGTATTGTTTTAAGGTTAAAAAGCTGCGTAGTTGAAAGCAGTTTAGGAGATGATTATACCATACTAATATTTGTATTGTAGAATATTTATATGTACGCCGTGTGGTGACGGCAGAGTAGAAAACATTTGTCACCAACCCCTACTCTTCCCGTGGGTGTCGTAAGAGACGAACAGGGAACGGGCAGCAGCGCTCTCTGATACAGTAACCTTTTAATCTGCGATCTCCAACCCGCCTGCCAAGCGTGGAGATTATGGCAAAACCAAACACTTAAGTGGAGGAGGCTCATAGTCCAGCAGTGGACTGTAACGGGCCGTTTATGTTTATGTATATTTGTATTGTATTGTATTGAATCTATCGACCTTATTTACAAAAATCCGGTTAGATCGGCGACCCGAAACGACCATGAATTGTTGAGAGTATAATATAAAACTAGCTTCCGGAAGAGCAACCGGTTCAAACCAGTAATTTTGCACCAGAGAATCAATGTCGTCATAACGATTTTATACCATTATCAGTGGCCTTGCGTTTCCACGGGCCAGCTAATGTTAGGACAGTAATACTAGGTACTTTAGTCAGTATTATAATACGTACTATAGTACGGTCAACAACAAATAATAATGTACATTCATTATTACGTTGGCGACGAATATTTTCTTATTTCATCAAAAAGTCGGTAAACGCCGATCATACCAATATATTTTTTTTATATTAAATGATAATTTTTTGTGCCATGTGGTGTCGGCAGAGTATAATACATTTGTCACCAACCCCTACTCTTCCCGTGGGTGTCGTAAGAGGCGACTTAGGGACTACACATTGAACGGGGAACGGACAGCAGCGCTCTCTGATACAGCAATTAACCTTTTAATCTGCGATCTCCAATCCGCCTGCCAAGCGTGGAGATTATGGCAAAACCAAACACTTAGTGGAGGAGGCTCATAGTCTAGCAGTGGACTGTAACGGGCCGTTGATGTTGACATCGGAAAATATGATTGTCGTCTGTCGGGGTAAAATGGTCTTAATCTTCTTCATCTTGTATGTTATAGAGACCTAGTGTCAGTGTTATAGACCCGCCAAAGGGCACTGGCATGGCTCGCTCGTGTAAGGACTAGATAGTAGCTGGGACCAATGGCATCATCTTTCTTTTCGGACAATCAGGTGATTCAGCCTGCAAAGTCCTAATCAAACTGGGGAAAATCTCACAAAGAGAGTCTCCACCGGGAATTGAAACCGGAACCTCCGTAATGAGCGGCGAAATCTCAACCACTCGGCCACGGAGGCTGTACGTACAATGGTAAAAAATAAAATAGGGAAAATAGTCAAGCTAACTTGCTTGGATTCTGATTCGATATGAAATGCGAAGCCCTTGACCGAGTTATTTTACTAAGTATTCTATAACCTTTGCCGCACCAACGGTCACACTGAAAACCGTAACCTTAACCCCAACCTGATTCCTCAATGGCTACACAATATACTGACGTTTCTATTCAATTCAGATTGAAGAATAGCCTAGCAAAGGATGCAATGGTACGCGTATTGTTGCCAATTTCAATATGATGATTTCCGGGCCTCACATTAAAGATCAAGGCTGTATTAAATTATGTAATCGGCTATGTTTATGAGTTGTGATGATAGTATCACATGTCATTGTCAATTAAAACAACATTTACAGATGATGGGATGACCGTACAAATATCGTAATGGTTGGCTCTGCAGCCTGTATGGTAATTACGCCTGCCGGCGAAGCTCGAGGTCCCGGGTTTGATCGAATCCCTGCTACAACTTACTTTACTTAAGTCAAAGTTGGCATAGACTGATTGTTAGGATCTACTGGTGATTTTGTTTAACGACAGTGAGGCTAATTGCCACTGTCACGCTCTAATCCTTAATCTGTCCTTTTCACCTTTTAAAGATACAAGAAAGAAAAGGGACAGGAGATGGCCATCCTAATATTAGAGCTGTCAAACATCGAATTTGAACCTTATGGCCCGGCCGTGTCTATTGCACAATTTTAGAGAGCACTTAAAACATGCGACTTAAAAATATCTTAATTTGACAGCTATGCCCTTATTTTAGGTTATCATTCGTTCAAATTAATATCATTCGTTCATCTGAATTCAGCACCTCTCTTTCATTGGCCATAAAAACGAAAAGGATAGACGTATTTTAAAATTAGAATAGAGCATGACTTCTCGAATCGGGGCCAGTGTCGCACTGTGATTTGAATGAACCCGGTACCTCCGTAATGAAAGTCAAACGTTTCACCGTTCAGCCACGGAGGAGGTACAGGTATAGTTCGCGCGCGATCTGAATGCAGCTCTGCCCTCGCTCTGACGACCGTAGATAAAATAAATCACCCGACATAAAACTTAACCGCCAATCTTCGCGCGATATAAACTTGGATACTATTGGCGGTCACTTTATATGTCGTGCCGTTGATTTTATCGACGGTCGTCATGCAGCAGGGGCAGGTGTATGTGACTACTATGGCCATGAATGCATTTAGATCGCGCGGACAGTAGCTTTTTAATGCTGGAAAATACGAAACATCAAATCAAAGAGCGCCGCACGGTGATTCGTCTAGAACAAGCTGACTGGACAAAATTATTTTAATTAATTTTTGGTGTTTTTTAGTTTCTGCATGATTTGTTTTATTCAGTTTCACATTTTTATGGGTTCTAACAAGATAAAAATAATTAAGAAGTAATTATTTAGTTAGGAAATTGAAATAAAAAAATAACTTGATTAAAAAAGATCTATTTATATAGAAGGAGGTTCATTATCGGCATGTATATAAAAATATATAGGTATAAAAAAGTGAATGACACACATAATAAACTGTCAACTAGTGTAAAAAGTCATAATACAAATAGAAACTAATTAAAATTAAATAAGAACGAAAGCTACCTACTAATTTACTTTACAATAAAAAACTATTACTATTATTGTCTTCTAATGAAATTTAATGTACTCAAATGTCATTAGAAAACATTTCCCTAATCATCTTCATCACTTTCACTGGAATCATTTATTGAATAATCATGATCATGATTATCAATTTGCTTACAATAACTAGATACTACAACCTTATCTACTGTTACACTAGGCGAATTTAATAAATCTAGAACCTCGGAAGGGAGCTTACTGCATTTTTTTCGAGGAACTTCTCTTAAACTGTTAATTACAGGGTCAGATGTAATTAATAACATATTTAACAAATCTTTATTAGTGGCAATACGCGAACACTTCCGTGTATTATGCTCACGAAATCTTCTGCAGTCCTTATTACGAGCTTCTTGTGCCTCCTCAGAAAGCTGTCCCATAGGCAAATGAAACGTCTTGATAAACTCGGAACTATGCAGAAGTATTTTGTGAACAGTTACAGGCATGTTATACCTCGAATAAAGATTCAAGTAAAGATTTTTGGTCTCTAAGGCAAAATTTTCAAATTTTTCTAAATTTATATCATATCCCGAAGACAAAGCACGGAGTAATATATCAAATTTTTTTATCAATTCGGCATCTAACCCTGTGATCTCAGCACTTAGTTCTGCATTATCGAAAAATCTGCGAGCGGTATTTCCGTCATTAGAATTTCCGTAGCCTGGTTTTGGTTTATCAACAATCAACCCCATTCTACTTTTAAATTGATGTTTTATTTCATCTGAACGCTGATCCACACTAGCTTTAATATTTTTGTTTAGCCTCCATTGCTTTACATCAAGTCGATAACTAATGTGGAGCAAGCATTCAAAGGTACGGATCCAAGCATGCAATGTAGATAAACCAAAACAGAGCTTACTTTTGTCAACCGTAAACTCTCTGCCTTCATCATTCATCAGCTTAGGAGTTGCATTACAAATATAACATGTCTGTGTAGATTTTGTTTCAGTCATAGCATTGCAAACTTTCCCATCAACCATAGTTGAAAGCAATTCATGTGTGACAGATAACTCGTTTTCTTGAAACTTGCAAACTGTCGGCAATAAATTGTTTATTTCTTCTAAAATATTGTTGGTTTCTAAAACAGTAAGCTCTTTGGTTTCTTTGGCAAAAATAAACTTTATTGGTCGACAATTCACACTTGAAGATGGACGAGGGTTCTGCCACACAATATTGTTCTTTTCATCAAGTAATCGAAGAGGAACGAATGAAAATACAAACAAAAACTCATCGGTGTTAGCTGCATCGGTAAATTTTTGTTTGTAAGTGCTATGACCTGAACTTCCATCACAACCCCATTTGCTAATGAGTGTGAAAAAGAACACGACAAGCTGTTGAAAACTTCATGTAGTGCTGCTACCAAACGCTGAGCAGTTTTGTCTAAAACTGCTTGCAATTTGATTTCAGCACGAGTTTCATTCACAACAGTTTGTTTTTCTAGAGGCAGGCAAGCTAGTTTGGCTTTTCTAACACTATAATACGACGGAAATACCTTGTGACCCGCTTTGAAGCTCCACTTCCGTGTCTGTTTATAAGCGTGACTTGTGCACTTTGCGTCTACATAGTAAGCTAATGCTTCTTCATTGCTCAAACACCTAGGCATTGCCTCGTCACTTTCAGTTTTTTTCAAAATCTCACTGCACTTATCAGGATCACTACTGGTCACTTCTTTGATAACCTGAGCTACATTCCGTTGCCCCGATAGCCTTGTCGATACTTCTGCTGCATACACGAGTTCTTCTGTGCTTCGGTTTGATAACAAATCATCAATCCTTCGCCGTTTGGTCTTCGTGCTAGCTTCATGGAAATCTAAATGTGGTCGGCCCGAACCAGCAGGAACGCTTGTTGAGGTCGATGGTTGTACTGAAGGCTGAACGGAGATATCAAATGAAATATCGGGACCTTCCAGCCACTCTTCATTGTTTTTTTTGGCTAGGAAACGGTCGCGATTCCTTGCGCAGCTATCCCACTTCTTCAGAATTTGTGACCCATACTTGGCAATAGTGAGCTTCATTTCACGTATAGAACTCTCAGTCACACCAGTTAGATCGTTCCGCAGGGAAACTAAACGAAATATCTCTTCGTTGCGTTTGTCCTTAGGGTGTCTTAGCCATTCCTCGAAGAAATCCTTTCTTGAGATTTTATACACGCGACCTAAAAAAAAAATAAAAAAAAAATAGTTGTGCAAAAAAGTCGCAATGGATTTTTTTATGGAAAGAATCTACACACTTAAAGGTACCATAAAAAATATTGCGTAGAATTTGTACAGGTTTGTACATGTAACTTTTTGACCTTTAAAGTTTGAAAACAAGGCAAAATCACAAGTTTTTTTTAAATACATATTTTTTTACAATTTATAATAGTAAGCTATACCAATTAATTTAGTATCAAAATATACTACTCACCCTCAAGATTCAAATCCATTTCACAAAATTTATATACAAAGCACCATAAAACAGAGAGAAATTAACACGACCGAGACGTTTTTGCAAGTAATGGCATACAAAAATACCCCTTACCTTAAATACTCGTTGTCAATGTTCATTAACTAATGAGGGTAGACTCTAATTATTCCTGGGATTGTTGTTACCTATGTGTTAACTATTACTAGGAATAAAAATTTCTGGGAAACTGAGACATGGTTTTTGTCCAGTCAGCTTGTTCTAGACGAATCACTGTGCGCCGGTCGTGAAGTGGCTATGGCGGCTCCCTTCCGTCCGAGAGACGCGGGTTCTCCATATCGTACCAATGTGTTTACGAATTTATATAAAAAAAAAAAATGTGTTTGTGTATTGTGTTTTGTTTTTTTTTATGTTTCTCTATTGCTTGACGCTCTTACGGTGAATGAAAACATCGTGGAACCTGCACACTCCTATAAATAAATTCAAAGGTTGTGTAAGAATGAAATCGACCAACCCGATTTAGTCTTCGACGCTCTTACGGTTAAGGAAAACATCGTGATGAAACCTGCACACTTCTGCAAATAAATTAAAAGGCTTATTCAGTGCAAGCTCGAGCCCCTCGATAGGGGTATATGAGCTGTTGAAGATGACGAAACATCCCATCTCATCAGACTTCGCAGAAAGTGTTTCTAGCAATATTATTGTTTTCGCAGCACATTGTCTTTTGACACAACGTGATGTTTTGTTGACCGTACTTCCCACCATTCTGGGATCTGTCTCACATCGTAACAGTGAACAATATTGAATGAGACAGATGTATTCATTCATAACTTATATACTGTAATCTCTCATGTTCAGAAAATACATCTTTGTAACCAAACTAGAAATACAAGTAACTGTGTAGTGTAAGTAACACTGTTCATTATGTCCCTTCCTTGTAAGGGTAAATTTGAAAACGTTTTCTTCTATTGTTTTGCTTTGTTACTATAAATATTAAATAAATAATAGTTAGTTACTTAGTCCAAAGTAACTAACGGGTATTCCTTACCTATTAGGTAGGCAAATTATGCAATGTAGGTTCAGTTGTATTGTATTGCAGTATTTGAAGAGCTAGAAATATGTTAGTAACCATTAAACTGATAAAACTCACTTAGCTCTACAATTTACAAATTACAAGTACAATTCGATGTACATTGCGTAGACAATGAGATAAAACGATAAGAGCTTACAGTTTCGACGAATTGGCTACGCAATGAACATCAAATTGTAACTTGTTACTTGTAAATTGTTGTTTCGTGAAACGGGACCCAGGTCGGTTAACCAACACCGTTGTAAGTGCCAAATTACTTGAACCTACATTTTTTATCTAGCAATGCGGGCCCAACAACGGGGCGGCGACTTTGCTTTGGATGGAGTTCGGATGATTTACGAGATGAAATTATTTTACTCTAACTACAAACGTAGGTATTTAAGGTCTTATCTTCTTATCTTATCTTATTTAGCCTAGACTGTCCCACTGCTGGGCAAAGGCCTCCCCCTTCTTCTTCCATCCTTCCCTATCTTGGGCTTCCTCATCCCAACTCCTTAAAAAAGAGTCAATCTCATCCCGCCATCTCCTACGAGGCCGTCCACGTCTCCGCATATCTCTTTGTGGGCTCCAGATGGTCGTTTGTTTTGCCCATAGGTCTAGTGGCGTGCGGCAGACGTGTCCGTCCCAGTCCCACTTTAGCTTGGCGGCTACACGCGGGGCGTCGGCGATTTGAGTTTTGAAATTTGGAAGGTGATTAAGGTCAATATTTTTAAAGTTTTTACATGGCGATTTCGCAGCTAAAAAATTGATGGTGCACAAAAAACTATGCAAACTGACCGAAAAAATAACCTTGCACGCCACTGACTACAAACTACAAAGCAAGTTATGAATTTAAATCACTGTTTGAGGCAGCAAAACTGCTGGTACTAATACTAAGCAGCGTGTGAGTGTGAATGGAGATAACTAAGTACGCAACTTCTTCTCCTTATCGTGTGGGTTGTGAGGTTAATGACCGACCTCACAAGCTCAGGTGTCACGAGTTATTGAGCTGCCAAAGGCCAGAGTTGCTACTGACTTTTTACTTCAAACCTTTTATTGCATACACGTTGTTTTACATAGGTCTTAAATATAGAATTACTTAGATTCAAACGTGACCCGGATACGGCACAGCAATTTCACAGAGACGTAAGTATTATAAACTAAACTAAGGCAAAAACTAGATGCAGTTATGTACCCAAAACAAAACAATCAAAACACCTACCCATTGTCAAGGAACTCTTTTACTAAGTACTTTTTACTTAACTTTTAAACCATGAGAGATAAGATACTAAGCGGTATATGTATATGGGGACGTACATGAGCTGTTAATGGTGATAATGAACCAGTAATATAAAGAGATAAGTATAAAAACGTACCAAGCGTTTGTAGAGTAGATTGCTCGGCCGATAGTCGCCATGAACGATAACCTTCGTTCCCAGTGGATTCCTGAACTTGTGCATTCCTTTTTCACCCACACTGTCCAAAAACTTCATGATCCTTGGTCTGTACTCTTCCTTGACTACACTCAGAGCACGTTCGACAAACTGTCCAAAAAGTGCTTTTGCTTTATCGTCGTGTTCATGTTCTACAAAGGCAACGTCTTTGCATACCTCTTCGAACTCTTCTGGGTTGTCTTTCTGGTATGCAAAGGACAAAGCATGGAACTTCGCCAAGGCTTCTATGGAAGCAGCCGCATGATCCCAATCTACTGAGATAAATCTACTATAACTCCCGAAACCTTTCGCTACTAAATTCTCTAAAACGATCGTCTCTTCGAACTTTGTCGTGTTGCAACCGTAGAACTTTGGAATCACCAACTTGTCGTAATCTGTGACATCTTGCTTTAGCTCCAATTCCTTATAGACTTTGGAGAGTTTGTTATAAAATTGCGCTTCTAAATAGTACAACCGATCAGCGTTCATGATTTGTCTGAGTTTGTCTCCGACGCATGCGACTTTGGCAAACAACTCACCATCCTTGTTATCTTGAAACTTAACGGTAACAAGAAAGAGAACCGAGGTATAGTTCGCGCCTCCACTGGTTATAGCTTTGATGTTCACATCATCTTTGTCGAAGTTCTGTTCGCGCGCGATCTTTTCCAAAAGTTGTCGCAGCACGGCCTCTGCGTCCGACATGATTGGTGACCGAGTTCTGACTGCGCACGCGATCTGTGCAAGAGTCGTTTGAGTAACACCATTGACAAATTTGCTCGTGTCGGTTGTGATTTTAGTAGACGTAATACAATAATGCAAGGTTATCGTATTAGAGAATCAAGCAAACTGGTCCTATAACCGCGAATTGTTTGTCTAATGTTACTACGACCTTCGAGCATAAGTACACTTATGGCTTAAGTATACCTATAGCTATATATTCACTGATAAGAAATTTTAGTATAAATAATGTACTGTGCGCACGCGCAATAAAATTAATCACGTAAATTCTTTGATTATATATTCAAACATACCGTTTATTTGTCTATCAAACATTCATGCATATTAGATCAAGCCATAGTGTGATGTTACGGCATCTAAATACGTTATTAGAATACCTACCTACCTACTCAATTTACATAAATTCCTGATCGTCGGAAGCTAGTATTTATTAAAGGATGTTAGTAATTTGTGATTTATTCATTCATACTACTGTAAACGAACAGCCACTAATTTTTTCTTCAAATTCTTCGCTTTTAGCCCTTAAAACAGGATTTCCTTCAATTCCATAGAAACAAACTCTGTTAGCTGATCAGTTTGTTTATTTGTGTTTGTATTTTGGTTAAAATCGTAGTACTAGTACTACTATATGAAGATTTTGGTTTAGTTTCATGGGCGTTATTTTACTAAACGCTTTGTAATAGATCATTATTAAAATAAAACACGTAACGTATAATATTTCCCTTTTATTATCTCAGGAATTGTTTGTTTCATATTAATATAATATCATAGTTTCATTACAGTGATTACAAGTCAGCAGGTAATGACGAATGCACGAACGCTAGTACTCGACAGGTCCACCAAACACTCCATACATAAACATAGATAAAAACAATTGAATCACTCGCTCAATGTAATTCAAACGTAACCGTCAGACGAGGCCGAACTACCCTCAGATAGCTGTTTCTTGAAAAGGCAAAGACAAGAAAGTCTAAACAGCCATTGAGCCGCTGTCTTTTATTTCCGAATAATATTTTTAAAGAAGATTGTTCGTTCCCATTCGCCCTCTCGGTGTTTGCCATTGGTAGCAAATGGGATTTTTTTTAAATTAACAATTATATTTTACTTTTCGATTTATTTAAATGTTTTTAAGAGTAACTGATAATAACGTCTATTCGCGCGTTTGATTTCATCATTATTAAAATACAGCCGTGGCTATTCAAAGCTGAATATTTTTCAAGAATATAGCAGAATAGTGCGTGCAAATATATATATTTTTTAATCCTGTTAAAACTTCAGCTACTCGTCTATTCGGCCAGTTTGAACGGCAGGCATCTTAAAATTAACCGTGCAACAACATTTTAAACAGAAATGTCGCAACAAAAACACAGCCTTCAAATAAAACATTATAATATAGGGCCCGTGCATCTTATTGGAAAATTAATGATGTTAGTTACAGATCGCCTCAACTTCCGGCCGAGTTAGCGGCTTGAAGTAGCGGCGATTTAAATTCATATGCAAACATCTGAAAGTGCCAACGCTCAGTGCCTAACTTCACTCGACACCAGTAAGACGTCACAGGCTACATTCGATTAGGTCGTAAGTGCATCTACCCACTACGGCACTAGGTCAAGTACCGACATTCAGTAATAAATTATTTGGTCGTACACGCTATATCATCATTACAAACGTACACAACTTCTTTATATATAAACATTTATTTTTATAAGTACCTAGTAGAATTTCTCTAACCTTGCATTTAACTAGAACGACTTAGTGCATACATATTTTTAGTTTAATTGTTTTTTTTTTTAATTAAATAAGCACAGGTTTGGTACAATTCTGACTGTAACGCTCTAAAGAAAAATTGAGCTAGTGTTGTCCTTTTTTTAAACTTTTAAATTTATGATATATACAGAGATTCAAGTATTTTTGTAACTAATCAAAATGTTTTTTTTTTCCTTCGATTTTTGTAATGATCAAAAGGACTTTATTATTGAACAGATTAAACTGCATTAGGTTTAGAGCATTTCAGTTAGAGTCGTGGCCAACATTTTTAGAACAGTATTTTTTAAACTTCAGTAGAAAACAACGATAATATAAAAAATGCAGTCCGGCTTTTTAATACTTTAGTATTAGGTAACGGAAACAAGCAGAGACGCGGCGAAACACTAGACTTACGGGCGATATGTGGGTTAGAACATTTCAGCTAACTATAATAGTAAACTTTGCATTCTGAGCCTGCGTTTCGCCAACCCTACCGACAAAACACAATCGATCGATTTAAACCTGTAACATAGACTAAAAAGAAATATCTCGATTGTATTTGGTAGGGTCCTGAAACACCCAATCTTGGACTAAGTAGCTATAATAGATAGAAATCTACATACAAAGCTAAATCACAAGAATTTTATTATGATATAATTATTGTATTTCTATACACATATATTTCGCCCCATCGCTTGCAAACCAAACACAAAACGTACTGATATGAAAAACATTGTACTATATTAAGTAGGTATGTATTTTACTCAATTGTATATTATATAATTATTAGAAGCTTGGTTTTAAAGGTACTTCGAATATTTATATTATATTATGTTATATTGATCTGAAAACCACGTCCTCTATATAATTTCTACCGTGTCTATATTTTAATTCATAAGTATCAGAGGACCACACTGGGTAATTTTTATAATTATCTGTGGTTAGGTGACATCAATTTCTTGCGTAATATAAAATATCTAAGTATTTGTTAATCAGTGCATTTAATTACAGTGAAAATTACTCAGAACAACTGAAGGCTCACTATTGTCAAATTGTAGTTCGAGCAACCAATATTGATACTTTACATTAATGAAATCGATTACGGGCATGTAATAAATGCACTGACTTTACAGACATTGTTATAACAGTAACAGACAAGAAAAAAACAGTCAACTGTTTCACAGAAACAGACCTCTACTAAATACTTCGTTGCTCATAATTATACAAAGCAGCAATAAACTGTAAAAAAGACGATTATATCCATATTTAGCAAATTATTGTAACGTTATGTACCGGTAGATATTTAAACGCCTACTATCATTTTTTGCGTTTAAATTATTAAGATACAAAAGTCAGACATGTTAAATATAATTTGGTGGAAAAAGACATGACTTACTGTGTCTGAGTGAAATCTTAGTTTAAAATAACTTAGAGTATACCAATTAAAGAATAATTAAAGATTTTTAAGAAACGAATAAAAGCTTAACCAGGCTTATGTGGGGTGCCACCATATTGCGGAATAAAATAACTACATTGGAAACAATATTTGACTCCTTTCTAGGTCACAAGTGGCCCCCCTTGCCAAGCTCGTAACTTTCTGGTTAGGTTTATAATAATTGGAATTGATTTATCTCTTTCCGCCAAAAAATATTTACCAAAAATAGAGAATTACAAAATACAACAACGGCGGTGATTTAACTAAATTCAACTGTTATTATATTCAATATTATAAATACAGCTACTTAGATTTCGCATGTTACGGGGTCAGCTACCAATCGCTTCAACTCTCGACCAACTTCAACTTTCTAAACACTCAACTTATGCAAGAGATGCACCGAAGATAGTAACGCAGCGTTGATAATGCACAAGTTTTTTCCAAACGCTTTTCAACAGCTAAGTACTTTAAAAATAAAACGTAATCGTTGGATTTACTGCCGTAGCACACACGTGGTGGCATCTCTCCATTGTTAACTCCCAATGGCGATCGCATTTGCCAATTTCAAATAAGTATTTATGATATTTGTCATATCGTTACACTACAAAAGCTAGGCGCGCGGTCCTAGTAATACTGAATGACGAATCTATTTAAAGCCACATCTTGGAGCCCATAAGCAAAATCATGCTGTCTCACTCATTCAAACTTCATACCTAAGCCACGTGAAAGAGACATCATTATTTTAGTGAGTCGCAATGCTCAGTTATTAAAAACCAGTGGTCAAATATATTAGTACCGCGCTCCGTCACTACCGACTTAAGCTTACAATAACCTGTATTTTAACTTTATTCAATCCTTTATTTAGGGTTTAGCTTTAAATACACATATACACGTCAACGTCAAGAATTAAGGTTTATTTATTTCGCTATCATTGAAAGGTACATACATATTATTGTATACTCGATAACAGACAGGGTCGGCCGGACCGCGCTCGCTCTACTACACCAATAATATTCAAGAACTAGACGCATTTACTACACCTCGCCAATCAGACGACAATGATACAATTTGTCGCCACGAATTATTAAGGTAAGCCGCACCAATAGATCTCTAAACCCGTACATATAGAAATTGACTGGAGAAAATAGATATTTGTATATTTTTCAACAACACAATAAATGTTTAAAAAAATAACAAGACGATTTACAACTACGATACAACATTTCAATAGCGCAAGTTGATATACCTATTAAAGAAAATATTAGCAAGTATCAATTTGTTTTGACGCAGTATTGGAACGTCTTTCAATTCAAGATGGCGTCGACGCGGCCCGGCGAGCCTCAAACAACAGCGCCTAAGAAAGAGATAACAACTTTAGGATATTACCCATAAACACACTGGTAATTTAGTATTATTACACGTTCAGTTTACAAATTACATTACTACCTATCGCCTAGGAACTGCTTGGCGAGACATTTCTTTCTTTCCGTACACAAATAACCAATTTTGCTTCCCGCCAATTTACCACCAAGTCAGTTTTTTTTAACATTGTATTTTATTATTTTTATCATTCAGCCAGCATAGAAAAGACGAAATATTTTTAACCTGTGAAATGTCTCTACAAGCAAGCACTAAAATAGTTATTGTACCGGAGGCGGCGCGTTGTGGGCCCGTGCGCACAAAAGCAAGTGTTGCCAGACTACAGTGCTAGAAACCTTCCTAACAATCTACCATTTTGATAGATTTTCTAAAATAAATTTGCTTTGCACGGATATGTGTGTGGCATTACTTAATATTTAAATTTATGATTATACGAGCTCTGGGTTATGTTCCCAGAGCGCCTAGCAAGTAACGCCGATTATAAAGAGACAAAAAGACACAGATATAGCGATTGAGAAGGCACTAAAGAAGACATGGTGTGCCGTAGAGAACTAGCATCTTATTTTGTTCGGCTAGCTAGAAGTTTTACCCCTATCCCGTGCTCCGATACTCTCTGTTAACTTTCCAAAAAATTATTAAAAACAAATGAAAATGAAAGTGATACTGATATTTTAAGTTCAAGGATTTTTTATTATTATTGAGCATTCGGTTTGGTAAAACAATTAGGTATGTTGCGACATTAACTACTTTCTTCTAAAACAATTTGATTTAAAATCCTACAATTTTCGCTCTTTTCTCCCAACATTTGAATGATACATACATTAATTGTACATAACTTCCTCTGCCGACTGTACCACTTGTAAAATACACATACAAATTAATTACAACAAAATAACAAACATACAGAAATGCATAATTAATTAGGGTTGTACTTCGACTCACATCGAATGGAATATTTATACAAATTTCTTTGCGTTTTAATTAATATCATACAATCAAAGCGTAAAATAAAAAGTTAAATTCAGTAAAATAATTTACAGCTACCATACAAGAAAAGCGAATAAAATTATCATTGTAAGATATTTCTTACATGGCAATATTTTCTACCAAACAGTTCATCGTTACTTATAGCTGGCAATGCTGAATACGATTGACCAATAAAACACGACAATTTCTTTCGAAACTTTTCAAACGTTATATTGCCATGTAAAGAAATAGATTTGATACATGATATGTACATAAAAGCGCGTAAAAAGAACATAAAAAAATAAACCATACAAATCACTGTTGTGTGATGGAGATGTAATATTAAAAACTATAGCTTTACACGAATATTCGGTGAAAAAAACATTGACTGAATGTTATCAATAATTTACATTTTAAACTAAATTATATTACAAATAATAGTAATAACATTAAAATATTTTCTGAGCATTAGAATATGACGCACTTTTTTTATTATAGCTTGTATAACGCCATCTCTTTCCAACTTATCGAAAAATTATAGTGAAATAATACGCTATACAGTACATTCTATCTATAAACATAGTATAGAAGCTTTAGGCCACAGAGTACAAGACAACGATCAGTATATTACAAGTTTTACACAATCTATCGATATTACCGATATTTTATCATCTCGATATGGGAGTACAAATATTATGTAAGATAAACTCGGCAACTTCTTTTCATCATTTATTCATCACGTTTGTTCCATTGATAACATGGATGATATTATACACTCACCGGCACATCTAACCGCCCACCCTTCATTTCAGGGAATATTCGTGATTATTTATAACTCTATTAGTTACAGCTGATGTTAGTTGAAAAGTAGTTAATTTAACGTTTATTTAAGTGTGTTTAATTTATCCTAAAATTATCAATAAATCTGTTGTAATGTAAACAATAAGCGTAGTTTAAAATTAACTCGAAATACAAGGGTGGGCGGTTAGATGTGCCGGTGAGTATATGAGTCGAAGTTTCCAATCCTGGTCACGGCACCAAAACTTTATAAATGCGAAGATTAATTTGCAAAAATATAAATCATATTACTTCCGCCTACACCCCCGAATTATTACTAAGATGATTTAAATGGTATAACTCCAGAGGTAGAACCTATACGATATGATGATGATGATCAGAACAGAAGTTGCCGGGCTTACACGGGACATTATATTTGTTTATTTGTACCCTTGCAACACGGTTCACAAAGTGCCCTCTTGGACTCAAAGACCCTCTTCATATGACTAGTGATCTGATTTCGAGCGAAACACGAATTTTAACATTATGGTATACCTACTTCGAAACGTACCGTAGATATGTGCTAATAAGGACCTAACTCGGGTGTTTCGATCAATGGACATAAATAAACTGGACGAATGTGTAACTGTATAATATTTTGCATAGCCATTGAGAAACCAACATAAATGATTTCTTCGAATCATTGATCAGTAGCTAGAGCGTCGGCTTCCCGGTTTCCTTCGCGTGGTTCAATAAGACCTGATCACCCTAAAGCATGCTCGAACCTAGGCTGATGATGATCGATCAATGGATTCACTTCTCTTGCCTCGATATCGCTAAAGCTAGTTGCAACTCTGCATCTTCCTGTCTCTTTCTCGCTTCAGCAGCTTGCTGCAAGCGTTTGGACTCGGCGGCGGCCCAAGCCAACTGCTGCTCTTCTGTAGGCAAGAACTCCACGCTTCGTGACTCCACCGTCCCGCTCTTCGACTTCTCTTTCTTCTCCTTGTTATGCTTCGTCCGGCCTATGCCGCCTATCGTATGCACCAAAGACCTCGCGTATTTCACAGGTTTCGGCGATTTCTCTTTCTTACTTGGTAACGTATTCGAAGGCCACGTTTCGTTCAAGTTTTTGTTCTGGTCGGTGTTAAAGTCCGCCGCCCAGTTGTCCGACTTGTTTGCCCAGTTGTCGGTTTTCCATTCGCTGGACGATTTGCTTCCGGACCAAGCGTCGGTTTTGGCGTTCGCCGACCAGGTCTCAGTTTTCTGTGACGGTTTCGACCAAGCGTCGTCTGCCGCCCAGCTATCGTTAGGCCAGGCCGCCCAACCATCGCTGTTCGAATTGTTGTTCACGTTCGATTTGAAATCAGAGGTCGATTTGAATTCTTTGGTGAAATCAGATTTGAAGTCGGATTTGGCCGCGAAGGGGTCGTAAGGGACGGGTGGAGCGGAGACGCGGCCGCTGCGTTTCTCTGGCTGCACGAATTTACCATTGACGGTGGACGAGGGTGAGAAGAAGTCGTCGGTTTCGAAGCCAGCAACGGACGTGGGTCTGGCGAGGTTATCTTTCCTGGAGTCAGTGACGTCAGAGAAGGGGTCGTCGATGTTGAAGGGGTCTTCGTAGCGGTAGTCTTTGAACGGGTCTTCTGTGAACTCCATGGCGCGAGGCTGGCTCTGGACAGAGAGCGGCCGGTAAGGGCAGAGTTCAAGGGGGGAAGACCATTATGCAACGCTGTTTCATTATAACGTTTTTGAAGAAGTCGTTTCATTTATAACGTTTTCAAATACAATATAGTTATATTATGTATCTCGTCACTTTTATGATTTTGTCATGTTACATCAAGATAAAGCTAGACGTTGCCTCGCAATTCTGTCTCGATACAACGAACATAAGGACACTTCACTTGATCCCGACTGTACACTTTACAACCGCTTTATAGAGTTACTCAAACACGTTCAGATACAAATGAAAACGTTATCAACGAACGTCAATCAAAACGTTACAAAAACCCGTTACAAAGGTCTAGAGGTGAGTAGGGGAAGTGCGGGGTTTGGGGGGATTGCGGGGGAGGTAATGGGGGAGTGGGGGGAGTACGCACGGTTCGCCGCCGCCGCCGCGTCCGCCTAGCGCTGCAAGTGGGGGAAGCACACGGCAGTGTTAGCATGTTAGTGGAAGTGAGCCGGTGTTATATGAAATGGTATTAGTATTAGGCGCACGTCAAGGGAAGAAATTGTTGTTTTTTATTTTGTAACTAAAATAACGGAAGGACTTGGCTCAGACCCCAAGTTTTTATTTGAACTAAGATTTTACAAATTAATTTTTTGGATGTCAAAGCTAACTTACAAGTTGACAAATCAAATCGCCTAGTCTAATCAGCTCCTTGGATCCTTTTTATTACATTTCAAAGTAACTTTATATGGACAATCAGGGCAAATCGTAGTTTATTTATTACGTCACGCCGTGCTATGATAGTTTTTAATATGTTTGCCACAGACTCAGTAGGACGATCCATTATCTTTTAAATATAGTAAAAAATACACCATGATGTGCGCCTTAACAATATTATAGAAAATTGTATGATACAAGATAAGTAAGTTTTATTATTATGTTAGTAAAAAGGGATGAAAATAAATAAGTAAATGAAAATAAATATTGTAAAAATAATTATTTAAAGAGAGGAGGGTGGTAAGCTTAAGCACTATATCAAGCAATACACTAAAATACTACACTTACTGATAAACTCGCATACTACAAAAACGTGCTCTTCGAAAAAAGGAACTAAACTTTCATATAATTGTGTATAAGTCGCGCCAATAAAGATTTGAAACTAAAATGGCGATGGTAATCATGCCATCTCACTTGCACTTCTTATAGTGGTGCAAGTGTAAGTAAGACGGCATGAAGAGCTTTGCTTCGGTACGATTCGTTTCATTATTGGCGTGGGTGTACTATTTCTACTCTGCCTACAATAAATTCAAATAAATAAACTTTTCTAATGTTCTGATTCAAAGTTTTGGTCCATGAAGTTATTGTTATAAATATCACGTGACCAGACCGATTTATCTTTCAAATAAGGAATGAGAGATTTTTTTTAATCCTTATTCTATACTTGCACTGAACGACACTTACTACAATGTTTTAAAATGAATAATGTATTAATAAAAACATGTATGTACCCAACACAAGTGAAATAATAGGGGATCGGACTGGTCCTAAATTCACCACATTGTATGAATTATTTTTAAAATATACATTAGTAGCAGACAATTCGCGAAGAATAAAACAGAATCGGTAGAAAAACTAATTTACAGTGATTTTTTAAAGTTTCAATATGTCTGTCTCTTTCAAAAACGATTTTTTGTATGGAGATTATATGGCGTTACTAACAAATGACGTCACAAGTGGGTATGTGCTCTCTGTCTAATCTTGAATTTCAAACCTTTATAACTCGGTCAATTTTAAAGATAGAGCAAAAATTCTTTTAGTGTTCGATAGCAGAAACTAAGAAGTTTGAATTTATAAAATAAAAGACGTAGTCCGATATCCTATTGTGAAATGAATATAAAAAGCTTGTGAAGTAGAGTGAACACATGCCGTGTGCAAAAAATAAGAAAGGCAACTAGGAACTTAACCATCTTGATACTTGTAATTCTATGTCTTTTTATGGTGTCATTCTTAGCTGCTTCAAATAGAGAATGGCATTTGAAATAACAGAGAAAGTAAAACACTTTATCCAATAAGTTGAAAATATTAATTACATAGCAAAACGTATAAAACGAGAAAGCACTATTGAGAGTGACATTTTATGTCAAATTTTAACGCAGGCCGAAAATAAAAGAAAGGTCGTTTTAAAATAATAAAATGCCATTCTCTATTCAAACTAAAAACATAACCATGTGCGTTCTTTTTTACGTACATTTTACTTTCTCTGCAGCATGCGACAAAGATAAAACCATATTTAATATAGCCGTTTTGACAACCATCTGCAAATCCTCATGCCGCTAGATAATAAGGGGGTAGGAGGGGAAAGGAAGGGACCAAATCATAAAAAAAAACAAATCACAAAATAATAATTCAATCTGAAAGTAAAATCTAATAAGTAAAAGAACTAAAAAAATATTAAACTGTTCGGAACATATTTAATAATTTCAGATATTCATTTAATAATAGTAAAAAAAAATTAAACATTTGATATTAAAATGCATTCCAAAATCAACTACTTAGAACTATGCTTTTTGTAAGAAAAAAAAAACATATTTGAATTTAAAAAAAATAGGTATATATAGAAAACGTTCAATGCTTTTACTGTAAAAGAAAAAATCGTAAGAAACCACATAAACCGACTCTACTAATACAAAGGTTGTGTGTGATGTCGACCAATTCGTATTCGACCCGTATGGGATCGGTCGATTAAGGCCTGTTTTATGTAACTCAAAATATAAAAGCTACTGGACAAAGGTCTCCCCTTCTATACCCCTAACACGTTACACATTTTTGTTTATTTGAATGTTATGTGTTTAATGTGTTATCTTAGACGGCCTTGCCCTGCCTATAGCACCTTCCATACCTTATGCGGGGGGTTGGGCCGGGGCGGCGCGGGGCGCGGCGGCGGCTGCTTGTTCTTGGGCGGCAGGCCGGGCGCGGGCGCGAGCGCGGGCGCGGGCGCGGGCGCGGAGCGCGTCGGCGCGTGGAGAACTGCGAACGGATCGTTTTCCCATGCGCTCTGCAATCGGTAAAGATCAGATAAGGAGAAGAGATAATAACGAATATGCATAAAAAAAAATGATTTCTTTTTTTCATAGTTCGTCAGAAAGTATACAAAATTAGAATACTGGCAGTCAAAACAGAATCGAAATTAAACGAAAAACAAACTGGATACAACATTATTAAACAAACATATCAGTTCCTCTTACAAAAACAAAATTTTCTATGGCGGGTGCATGGCCCGCGTGACATGACGTCACATTACACATCGGACCTCTCTGTCTAACCATCAACTTTGAAGTCTTATAACTTTGTTTCTGAGCAAGATATTTAAAAAAAAAAGTGTATAACTTGAAATTTTTCAAATAAAAAAATAAGCATATTCCCTATTCACACACAACAAAAATACATGCTTTGTGTCTTAATTTCTTGGACACCATGATAACGTCATTATGTATGATAGTTCACTTTATAAAAAAAAGTTGAATTTGCTACCACTTCATCAGACTGTCTGACGATAAAGTGACGAAACTGGTAGCAAATACAAACAAAATACTTAATGATTTTTAACTGAGGCAGAACTATGTAGTAAGAAATCTGTCATCATCCTCATTTCAGCCCGTTAGAGTCCACTGCTGAACATAAGCCTCTCCAATCGCACTCCAGCGCGACCGGAAAAAATCTGTGTTTCTACATAAATATGTATATTATTTTTCAGTTCTATCTTTTTTAAGCTCTTTCGGCTTAGGTATGAGAAGCATATAGTTACGGTATATAAAGACAAATGGATATAATTTTCAACACGCAACAGTGTAAATTGAACAGCCTCCGTGGCCGAGTGGCCGAGATCTCGACGCCCATTACGGAGGTTTCGGGTTCGATTCCCGGTGGGGACACTGTCAAGCAAAAATCTCTTTGTGAGACTTTTCCCAGTTTGGTAAGGACATTGTATGCTGAATCACCTGATTGTCCGAAAAGAAAAATGATTCCGTGATTCGGAAAGCACGTTAAGCCATTGGTCCCGGCTACTATCTAGTCGTTACACGAGCCAAGTCAGTGGCCTTTGGCGGCTCTATAACACTGACACCAGGGTCTGTGAGGTCGATTGTCGACCTTACAACCCACACAATGATTTTGATGAATTGAATGGCTACGTGGAAAAGGTGGAGTCAGCCTAAAATATATGAACTTACATCGTTTTGTTTAGGTGTATTGTCCGCGGCTGCAAAGGCATCTCCTGCGAAAGGGTCCGAGCTCGCAAACGGATCCGAAGCAAACCCGTCCTAAGGAAACACATAGTTTTAATAACACACATATCTACCGGTTATTACCACGATTTTGGTTTAAAATAAACTTTTTAATGAGCTCACTGATATTTCGACTATGTTGCAATAGTCATGATCACTGCAGAACTGCGCAAAATCGTGGTAATAACCCGGTAGATATGCAACCGCGAAAACCTTAAAGTGTTTAACACAGTTTATTTAAAACGTAAAATCACCTAAACTATGTATGGACTTAGATTTTAATGAAAATAAAAGTACATACTCGTATTATTATTAAATTATTTAGAGAGAGAAAATAGAAATCAGTTTTTTTTCAGAATCAGTTGTTTGGCGTTCTAAAATAAAATAAATAAATAAATAGAGAGAGAAAATAGAAATCAGTTTTTTTTTTAGAATCAGTTGTTTGGCGTTCTAAAATAAAATAAATAAATAGAGAGAGAAAATAGAAATCAGTTTTTTTAACGCAAAGAAATTATACAAAAGACAAATACAGAAAACAAAGTGTGAATATTGACGACGTTATTGCACGCGAGTAGCAATTACTTCGGTTTTCGAAAACACAGAAGACTATGTTACTTAGGTTTTTAGTACAAATAAAATTTAGGTAATTGAAGATTTAAATGAGACTCAGAAAAAGATCTCTATAATATAAAAGGAGAAACTGATTGCCTGACTGACAGATCAACGCAGAGTCTAAACTACTAGGTCTAGAAACTTGAAACTTAAAACTTAAACAGTAGGTAGTGTTTAGAACGTAGGCTAGCAATAAGAAGGGGTTTTGTTAAATTCCCCAACTAAGAGAAAAAATTATGGCAGAGGTTGATAAACCGTAATTTTAAATGAAAAAACTACATGTAATCGCGGGTGAAATGCTAGTTATACGTACCCCCGTGTTCCCCTGCGAGGGCGCGAAGGGGTCGTGCGGCGCGGGGAAGGCGCTGCCCTTGAACGGGTCCGCGCCGAAGCCGTTGGTCGCGCCGAACGCGGAGCCCTTCGAAAACGAGTCGTCTTCCTCCTAGGACAAAATCAGACGAATCAACGAAGGCATTTGAAGCACTCACTATACGAAAATAGCTATTGTGGTCGAGATTTTACAAAATACAAATAATCACAGTTCACAACAAGATTTACAAGTTATCTTTAAGCTAACATGAATATCTTTAAGCTAAATGATGTATTTATTCACTTCGGAGTTCCACAAGGTATCGCCTTCAGACCTACTTTATTAACTCGCTACACAAATGACTCACAAGTCGAAGTGTTTGCTAGTGATGCGACGCGGATTTAGAGGATGATTGACCCTACTTCGAAATTCCACAGGGCAACATTTTAGGGTCCATCTTGTTAACTCTCTACACAAATGACTCACCAGCGCGTCAATAGGCGTGGCTCCTCTCACCAGCTTGTCCAGGTTGCTGGTGAACTACGACGCGAATTTAATGATAATTGTCCCTCCTTAGAAGTTCAACAGGGCGACGTTTTAGGGCTCACCTTATTAACTCTCTATAAAAATGACTTACCAGCGCGTCATTAGGCGTAGCTCCTCTCACCAGCTTATCCAGGTGTTCGCTGGTGAACTGCGGCGCGAGCGTCAGGTGTTGGTGCGCGACGCCCCCCGCGCCCCCCGCGCCCTCCAGCGCCGTGCAAGCTGCCTCTAGAGATCCCAACTGCTCTTCTAGGTGATTGATCTTTATTGTGGCCTGCGAAGACGAAGTGTTACGATATAATTGAGTATGACAAAAAAATCGGTATTTTTATTTATATTTTTCTATTCTAAGAAACTAGTTTGACTGTTTTATTGTTTAATAATAATAATAAATCTTTATTTGTGAACATAGGTTAGGTACATTTTACAGGTGATGAAGTTTCATTTGTTCGCTATGTCCAACCCACTTAGTAGGTATACAAATATTCAATTAGTCACAGCATCTTATTACTAAGTTAGTAGGTATAGAATACAATTATTATGTCCTAGTTCTTAATTAATGTCTAGAAATTCGTCTACACAATAATAACATTTTTCAAGCAGGTAAGTCTTAAATTGTTTTTTAAACATATTAATATTATTTCGATATTTCTTTAGATCATTTATTACTTTCCAAGGATACCAGGAAGAAATTGCAATCTTAACAATAAGTCCGTAAGTTTGTTTAATGCGATACAGTATAATTTAATCTTATACAAATTATTTATTGCACACAAAATAAAAATTACAAATGAAAGAATTACAAAAACCAATTGGCGTTCTATAGCTTGAACAATGTCTTCCAGGAAACTCTGCTGGGTAAGACCCAAGCAATCCTAGTCCAATCTAGTCTTAGCAAGGGTGGAGACAAATAAATGGACGCGTGTTATTTAAGCAATACATCAAAATTCTTCAAGATGGATTCAAACACTAATGTATGCATAATAATTAATGATCACATAGGATTTGAAAACCTCATATTACTTTCTATTAAACGACATTTCACATTATATTCCTAAATATACAGATTTTTCTGTTATTCCTTACAAATTTTGTAAACATAAACTCGCAAGGTGTTTCGATTTTATTTATGAGAAGTGTATTTTCCTCCTTATGAAGCAAAAAAACTCTTGTGTCATATACACACCTGGCTAACAGCGAGCACCGTGCGCCGCAGTTGTCCAGTGATGGCCTCGGCCGCGCTCTCCGCGGCACTGAGTTCGCCCTGCATGGCGCGCTCCTTCTCCTTGAGCGAGTGCGCGGCCGCGCGCCGCGCCGCCACCTCCGCCTCCGTCTCCGCCGCCGCCGACTCCTGCGCGTGCACTTGCGACCGCAGCTTCTCTACCTGGGGTGCGGAAGTCGAATTTTTGTTATACAAGAGAGTAAGCAAGTAACACTTTATTACATAACACATATGGGACATTAAAAAATATATATATATATAAAAAATATATATAAATATGTGGAGACATCTTCACCCACGGCCATCTGATCCCAAACTAAGCAGAGCTTGTACTATGGGTACCAGACAGCTGGTATACATTACATAAATAGATAAATACATACTTATATACGAGTAGATAAACAACAACCAGACACAAGGCAAACACAATTAGTGCTCATCACACGAATGTTTGCCTTGGGCGGGATTCAAACCCGCGACCCTGTGCGTCAGAGGCAGATACATTACCACCTGGGCCAAGGCGGCCTCTCTTCCAGACAACCTTTATTCATAGAAAAACAGTGAACGGAAACGGAGAGATCCATCTGTTCCGTAGTTACCGATTTTGTATGACTTTTTCCCTATAATTGAATACATCCTGTTTTATCGTAAGGATTTTTCAGTAACGATAAGAAATAGGCCATCCATGATAGCTATGACGTCGAAAAATGATTTGTAAAAATCTTAATTCGAATAAAATAGTTTTTTTTTTAGATTTATCTTACCTGTGATTTAAGATCATTTAACCTCTTTTGTGCTTCGCCTTTCTGGTTTTCTAGCTGTTTAAGTGTCGCCGTCAATGTGTCCAACTCGCTCTGGAAACAATAACAGAATATTCAATCTAGTTATCTATACGAATAATTTGGTAAGTATAAAAACGAAATACATATTCAGTGAACTTGGTTTTCAGAACATGACAATAATAAAGATATAATATTCGGTGATCTATATATTGAATATTTAGTGTCGCTCTCTGGCGAGTGCTTCCACTTCCCTGGCGATCGCTTCCTTTCCTCACTGGTCTATAATATACCTAAATTACCTGCAAACTATCGGCCTCCCCAGTCTTGGCGGTGCATTCCCTCTGCTTGGTAGACAACTCGGCTTCCAACGCGAGTCGTTCTCTGGCTAATGCTTCCACCTCCCTGGCGATCGCTTCCAACTCCGGCGTGGGCTGAGGACCCAGGTTTAGAGCTTCCGGCACCGGTTGCTGTTGCTGTTGTTGTTGCTGCTGCTGAAACAATAGAAAATATTTGTTTTTCAAATTGACGTCTTCGATATGAACAAAATTATATTTTAGACAACAGATAACAAACGAGCAGAGCAGCGGCGACGACAATGGAAGTCGTACTAACTAATATTATAACCGTTCAAATGTATCGTCAAACAATAAATCACTTTCCGAAGTGCGTTCCGTTCAGTTTGAATATGCATGACAAAAGGAATGTAGCAGTTTGTTATCTCATAGTATTCTTTTATACACATACCTATTCTTTATCTATAAAATTATAATAAATTTGTTTATAGTTTACGTTAGTTTACATTGTAAGTTACATCGTTTCTACCGATATATACTATATAATATGAGTAACTAAATAAAATTCGGTATTTAATAAATGCTAAACATGTAATGTAGTATTATTTCGTACTATTTGCGTAAATATGAGACGAGTACTCAAAATTATAAAATAGCAACGTAAAAACTTCACACTAAAAATATCTTTGATGGTTTAATTTCTTTATTCGAAATATTCAAAATTCAAAATGTAATAAAGATTCTTTCATCTGTCAACACACGACAATCAAAAAACATGAATCATTGCAAACACATAATATTATTCCTTCTTTTTATTCTTTCAGCATTCGGTGATCGCTTTAAGACGGGCAAGCTGGTTGGGCATTTGCACGCCAAGATAGAGCAACTACGGTCCAAGTATGACGCTTTGTATGGGCAAGCTACTCCGAAACCGATGAAGTTATGGGAATTGGATCTTGAGGATAAACTTTCTTATCCGAGTAAGTATATTACACGAAGACTTGTAATATTAAGTTTCTTCTCCAACCTTGACCACGTCAGATAATAAAGCAAAAGATTGTCATACAACAACATTTTTATGAACGAGATAGTCTGATAGGTTCAAGTAAATCGATTTTTTAGGACGTCGCGTCGTCGTCGGCAGTTCCAAGCTCATCCAAAATAGAAGTAAAGCATATAATTCAACATTTTTTTGCATTATGCTCGAGTATGTGTTATAGACTATTCACTTGCTCTTTACGAAATACACGAAATATATTCTGATTTCTCAGGAGGCGACAAATACAAACTCCACGAGATATCGAAGCAATGGATCCGATACTACGAGTGCTGCACGCATGCGCTACGAACACTGACGGTCTCCGGGTCGTTGCCGGCCATCAGCATAACGGCGTACGACGGAGCCGTGGCGAGAATACCGTGCGGTATATGCGCCTCAAGATTGAACGGACAGCCCACTTGGCTATATGCTCCAGTGAGTAAATCTAAGAATAGTGCAATTTTCTCAGTGGCCAAATAGACTGACGACCTAACGACCGTCAACGACCTTATACGTATCCTAATACGTATAAGGTCGTTGACGGTCGTTAGTATCACGGCGTACGCAGGGGCTGTGGTAACAACACCGTGCGGTATATGCGCCCCAAGATTGCACGGGCAACCCATTTGGTTTAATGCTCCAGTGAGTAAATCTAGTAATATCAGTGGCCGATTAGATTGATCATAGGATATGTATGTAGGGCCGTTGGGTTTCATTAGTATCATCGCGTACGAAGGGTCTGTGGCAAGAATACCGTGCGGTATATGCGTCTCTAGATTGCACGGGCAACCCACTTGGTTCTATGCTCCAGTAAGTAAATCTAGTAATATCAGTGGCCGATTAGACTGGTCATAGGATATGTAGGGCCGTTGGGTTTCATTAGTATCATCGCGTACGAAGGGGCTGTGGCAAGAATACCGTGCGGTATATGCGTCTCTAGATTGCACGGGCAACCCACTTGGTTCTATGCTCCAGTAAGTAAATCTAGGAATAGTCCAATCTCCTCAGAGGCCGCATAGACTGACGATAGGATAATGTAGGGTTGTTGGCGGCCGTTAGTATCACAGCGTACGCAGGGGCTGTAGTAACAATACCGTGCGGTATATGTGTCTCAAGATTGCACGGGATTTATAGACTGTTATTCTTGGCCAGAATACCGTGCGGTATATGCGCCTCAAGATTGCACAAGCAACTTTCATAGATCTTAGCCCCAGTAAATCATCATCATTATTTCAGTCGAAAGACGTCCAATTTTGGCCATAGGACTCCCTTACGGATCTTCACAAGCACCTGTCCTGCGTTGCCTGTAAAAAGCGGCTTCCCGCGACCTTCTCCGCAGAAGGTCCGGCCCCCTACTCACGCTGCCCCAGTAATTAGTTCTAAGAACAGTTCAATCTCCTCTGTTGCTGAATAGACTGACGACAGGATATTATGTAGGGTCGTTGACGGCCGTTAGTATCACGGCTTACGAAGGATCTGTGGCTAAAAATACCGTGCGGTATATGCGCCTCAAGATTGCACGGACAACCTTCATAGCTCTTTGTCCCACTAAGTCACAGGATCGGTGGTTGTGGAGGTCGCAGGGGGAGCATATGTCCAGAAGTGTACGTTTTTTTGCGGCTGAGATGATAATAACGATAATAACAAGTGACACCATCATCAACGGCCCGTTACAGTCCACTGCTGGACTATGAACCTCCTCCACTTAAGTGGAGGCTTTTGCCATAATCTCCACGCTTGGCAGGCGGGTTGGAGATCGCAGATTAAAAGGTTACTGTATCAGAGAGCGCTGCTGCCCGTTCCCTATTCAATGTGTAGTCCCTAAGTCGCCTCTTACGACACCCACGGGAAGAGTAGGGGTTGGTGACTAATGTATTCTACTCTGCCGTCACCACACGGCTGACACCATGCTGACACATAATAACTAATCTAGAGCTAAATATTTTATTGATATGCAAAAAAATCGTTCAATCTTATTAACAGTCCCTCAACAACCTAACCTACGCCCCGATGGAGATCAGGGAATCTGCAGTGTTTGCTGATGGACTGCTGTCCATATACCAGGTCAGGGTGGAGCATGCAGGCGTCTACATGTGTCAGGTGGGTGTTAGTAATATGTCGGACGACGCACGAAATCTTAATACACATTATAGCTGTAAGCTTTTCAAATTAAATTAAGAATTTCTGATTAGCTCTATCGAAGTCAATATGCCTATTGATAATGTGTTAAAATAGCTGGTTTTGCAGTTAATATAATTAGCATTCAGTGATTTACAATAATATTAATTTCCCCAGCTCGGCGCCAGCTTCGGAGAGACTGTCATGCTGGAAGTGGTCGACTACGATACCGAAGGAAACTACACTGTGGTACATAACCATTATTATCAGTTTCTATGCGTACCTTATGCACATCTCTGCTCCTAAAAATACAAATTTTTAGATGATCGCCTCAAAAAGTTCAGTAAAGTCGAAAATTTTAGTAAAGTACGAGTAAAGTTTTTCATATAATTCTTAAACATCATGATAGTATTATGATGACGGCCAGAATTTTATAAAAACTTTACGAGGAATTCGAAGGACGGGCATTACTTTTACAATACAACCCACCCAACTAACCCAACTCACACAATATGATGATTTGTTTTGAATACTGACTTATCCCTCTAATATCATAACCAGAGATCGGAATAGGCTGACTATATTTATCTAAACTTTGGAGAACAGAGACAAAAAGTGGAGACTTCCTTACGACGAAAAATCTTAAATAAGTTGAAAATAAGCGTAATTTAGAGTCTATTTTCGCCTAAAATTGAAATTAACAAATCTTAGGAATTTTCACCAAAACTAATCTAACTTAAATCGTGTATTAGAATTATCCTTAAACTGATCGTTGTTGCATCAAATCTTACTATTGAAAGATGTAACAGATGTTATGTATTCATAACATTTTTCAATGTGTAACACCTAAGTAAAACTAATTTCTAATTGCGCAAAATTGGAAAAAGAAATGTCGTCGTAAGGAAGTCTCCACTTTCTGTCTCTATTCTCCGAAGTTTAGGTAAGTATAGTCAGTCTATTCCGATCTCTGATCATAACGCACGGATAGCAACTGATGAAATTAAGACCAGCCAGTGCTGAGCTGAGCTGGGATCTATTTGCTTACCGAATCCCATGAAATGTAACTGGTTTATTTTTATTGTATTGTTGTAAACAAATAAACATTATCTTTCTTTCTCTCTCTGGTTAATTACAGGTAAAGCCCAAATCCTCCCACGGTCCTTACGCGCAACCAGCAACCACATACAAAGACATAACAGTCTTCAGCTCTTGGACGCCTTGGAGCGAATGCAGCCGATGCGGAAGATGGGGGCGAAGGAGGCGGTACGGCATGTGCCACGTCAAGCTAAACAGCCCACGGAATAAGGTCAGGTCAAGGTCACCTACTGACAGACGGAAGCGATTGTATTCAATATTTAGCTTCTTTTATAATTTAATAGCTGCGGTCTTATCGGTGACGTAATAGGGAATATGCACATTTTTATTTAAATTCATTAATCGAAATATTTCAAGTTCCAGATAAACACATTATAAATAATTTTTCAAATATCTAGCTCAGAAACAAAGTATAAGGCTTCAAAGTTGATGGTTAGACAGAGAGGTCTGACGAAACATGTGACGTCATATGTCACGCGGGCTATACATCCGCCATAGAAAGTTTTGTTTTCGTAAGAGGGACAGATATATTTGTTTAATAATGTTGTAACTAGTTTGTTTTTCGATCAATTTCGATTCTGTTTTGACTGTCGGTATTCTATTTTTGTATACTTTCAGATGAGCTGTTGTTGATGATGATGCTTTCAGATGAACTATGAAAAAAACTAATATTTTTTTATGCATATTCTCTATTGCAATTTCTCTCTGTTTTCCGCCAATGACTTAATATCTTGATAAGACACGACATTTACTTTTTCATTAACTTGTTCGCAATAATGAGGACGATCGACTGACAAAAACAACGGTATTCACTAATCAGTATACGGCGATGTTGCGACAGACAGAGACAAATAAACGTGGACTTGAAGAAAAGACTGTCAAGTCAAGGTCTTCTCGACAAACGATCTCACAAACCCTGGTATCAGAGTTATGAAAGGCTCTGACAAGACTAACTGAACTACGTAGTTGTGTAGTCATTACAGTGCTTTTTTAAAAAAGATTGTTAACAATCACACTAATATTATAAATGTGAAAATATATGTTTGTTCCGCTTTCACGCCCAAACTACTGGAAGGATTTGGACGAAATTTGGAATGAAGATAGTTTGTAACCTGGATTAACACATAGGATACTTTTTACTTACCGGAAAAGTCTTATTCCCACGGGAAAATCTTACATAGCGCGAGCGTAGCCGCGGGCGGATCGCTAGTATTTAACTAAATGTGCTCTGGAATCTAAGCAAGAGCCAGGTCACCTATAGGTTTATTAGTATTCTTTTTTTGAGGTGATTTACAGCCAATAATAACAATGTATAACAAACTAGCGAAACTAAATTTAAATTTTACTTTGTGACCCACAACCAAGAAAAAGGCTCTTTTGAACGTAAAATTTTATGTCACAAACGTCAATTTTAAGCAGGATCCTAAAACAAGCTGTTTATATCTAAACAGCCGCGGCCGCAAAATTAGCTATTGGTGGACGAGGGCACATTTAAAGGCCGAGCCGCAGGCGAGGACTTTTATTGTGTACGAGTCCAGCAAGGGTTATTGCGGCCGAGGCTTGTATAGTGCTTTGCTCTGAAATATGCGAGAAAATTACTAAAAGTATTGTGGTAGGTACCTTTTAGACGTCTTCTTGTATAGTACTAAACATATAAGTTCTAATCGTTATCACCTTTAACCTTTACTTCAACTTCTTAAACCATTCATTGTTATAATATTTCCCTAATTCAATGATTAGTGATAAATAAGTAAGAAAATAGTACGATAAAAATAGGCATATTGCATGCTTTTCTTTTTTTTGTTCTGAGCCAGTGTCATACAGAGCATACAGCCAACTCCAATCCCTACGATTCGTGTACGATTCACATAAAATTTGAATTTAGAACATAAGAGTATGCTGTAAAAAGACTCAAATTCATTGAAATTTCTAGACGAAAGTTACTTTGCTGGCCTAGGCCATTTGAGGGTACATTGCCGCTGTTTTGTATGGGGAAATGTTTCGTCCAAAAATGAGTTACGTCGCGTACTGTCTTTTGGCAGTAATGATTATATTTTCGAGCGTGTCGCAGAAAATTACATTGCATACGTCAAAACTTGACATTTGGCACTCACAATGGTTGACAATCTCCTGTCCTTTATCATCGTCGTGGTTCAGAAAGTGACAAGACTAAGATCATTTTTAAATTTAGTTTCGCTGCGGGAATCGACACCAATGCCAATTATAAATCTCCACCGATATAATAATATACGAGTCATCGTTATGTTTGCAGAAGATTAAAACTAAAACACTGCCGACAACGACTTCTAAACAAGACATCGTGTGCGAAGAAGGAAGCAAGTTCTTAGAAGGTAACCCGCTCTTTTGTTTTTTTCTGTTGGTCGGTTGAGAAACCAACACACGTTTAACTCAACTTGGTGAACAATACAATATTCTTTACTGACACCAAAAAGCAACAAAATAATAAAACTAGACTAAAACAGAGTAGTTAGAAGAAGGCCTAATTGCTAGAGTAGCAATCTCTTTCAGGCTACCTAAAGGTACAGAAGTATCGCACAGAAAAGGTGAAGCGGGTCCAATGGTGGTTGCACCATGTATTAACGATATACAGTTCAGGTTGTTAGCCTTCACACCAGAGTACCCACCGCACCCCTGGCCATACCCCTGGGATTACACCTACAACCTGACCCGGCTGAAATGCGTTTTCAAACACTAAATGTGACGCATTGTCCATTCGATTCGAACACAATACTCGTAATTATGTTATGTAGTTAGCCGTGTGGTGACGGCAGAGTAGAATACATTTGTCACCAACCCCTACTCTTCCCGTGGGTGTCGTAAGAGGCGACTTAGGGACTACACATTGAACAGGGAACGGGCAGCAGCGCTCTCTGATACAGTAACCTTTTAATCTGCGATCTCCAAACCGCCTGCCAAGCGTGGAGATTATGGCAAAACCCTCCACTTAAGTGGAGGAGGCTCATAGTCCAGCAGTGGACTGCGGGCCGTTGATTTGATGTTATGTAGTTAACTAGTGGCTCTGTGAGCTGTAGACCTGAGCTTAAAACTTCGAAATTGCTGAACGAAATTTTAAAAAATTTCGAAGATCTGAATCGACGCAAAATTTATATTTATAATGCCTGCTTTTATTTACCTGCTCACAAAATTTCACGCGAATCGGTTGAGAAATGCGACCTGTAGAGAAAAACAGCCGGACAACATACGAAAGCATTTTTGGCCAAGCTGAAACGGAGGCTCTTTGCACTAGCTCTGTCAATTAACTCTTAATTCTTACTTGATACAACTTCATCATTTGGGCAGCCACAAAATCTTTATCTCGTAAAAGATTGTAATTTAAATACACAAAAAATATAAATATTCCGAGTTGTTACTTCTGTAGTAAAACTATAAGACTGAATTATTAAGTCAATTTTACGGATAATTCGTCACAATCACAAGTATTATACGAGTAATTTATCGTATAAAGTTTCTTGTGCGATATGCAAATATTTTTGTAACAGACGTATACTTTGATTTTTTTCTTATGGCACTAGTAATCTTTGTAATTCCGTGGAATTCTGACAGATGGAGTGTTGCCAGGCAGAAAACAGGTTACCAAAATTACAGGTATCACATTTTGATGAATAAAAATAATACAGTGAATTATTTTAAAGTCATACTTTATGCAGCCTTCATTATATTTCATGTTTTCAATTGTTGGATGACTATAATATTTTTAAGTTATAATCTGTTCAAGTTACTACATTCAATGTGGGAGAATATTTATTAAGGCCGGGTATCATTTTCAAATAACCACAGGTTGCAAACAGTTGGTTAATATTTCTATTTCTAATGCAAAAATACTTTTAAAATACATGGACCCAAAAAAATAAAGGTGTTCTTAATCTAACATATTAGCAATGCTATTAAAATATCAATTCTTTCATGCAAACTTCACTTTAATTTCGTATTGTATGGCCACAGATAAAAAAGCACAGCATAAACTATACAATATTTAAATAGAGTTTGCACAAGCCCTTGAATTGTTATTTTAATTGCATTGTATGTAAATTATGATTTGCCTGTCTTGTTATAATAGTGATAACAGAAATGTACCTGTGAAAAAAGGTTTGCGATAAGCGACCTGAGAACTGTCAGAATTCCACGGAATTAAAAATCAAGGTATAATCTGTAAATATAATGATTTGCCAATTATTTTTGTGATAAATAAAATCATGAAACGAACAAAATGAATGTAACACGTATTTCATTAACTAAATAAACCGAACAGTATACAACATTTGGTACATGAAGATCATTCACGAAGTGTAAATTTTCGAATGGGACATTTTGTTTATAAGGTTTACGAAGATTGATTGCTAAGCAGACATTCATTAATTCCTTTTTTATAGAGTTCACGAAATGTACGTTTTCCTAAGCGTACATTTTGCAAAAGGGACGTTTTTTAAAGGGTTTACGAAATGTACGTTTTCCTAAGCGTACATTTTGCAAAAGGGACGTTTTTTAAAGGGTTTACGAAATGTACGTTTTCCTAAGCGTACATTTTGCAAAAGGGACGTTTTTTAAAGGGTTTACGAAATGTACGTTTTCCTAAGCGTATATTTTGCAAAAGGGATGTTTTGCTTATAAAGTTTACGGAGGTACGTGTTGCTACGTGTACAGTCTGCGTAAGGGACGTTTTGTTAAGGGAACATTCTGTAGATCAACGTAAAAATCCTTCAGGATCAGAAAGTTCGCAAAAAGTAGGAGGCCTCCAATTTTATCTTAATCTACACCAATACTGAACAGTAGGTTCATGCGGGCTCATAAGATAGTTTTATTATTCCAGCTTTTCCAAGAGGAGTGGGCTGCCGATCTCGCTTCCTACCTAAATGCCTCAGAAACCTGCCGGCTGTAAAACATCGTCCCAACGAGATTATGATCGCTATGTGCAAGGTAAATCATCAGCTATACTAACTACAGAGGATAAAGGATATAGTCAGGCCAGGCTTTGGCATAAAATTTCGAATGATTGTGCAGTTAGGTAAACTATACATGTAAACAAAATGTCATTATATAAAATCTTTTGAGAAAATTCAAACCGTTTAAGCGGCCTAGCCTGACACATCCTTTGTCCTCTGTACCTATAAAGTTCGTATATGGTGCATAATACGTTTATAATATGACATTAATATCTTCTTGCCGCCACCGACACAAAATTAACTCCAATACTAAGCAACAATATTCAAACTCCTCCCTGTCATAGTAAGAGGAATTTGAATGTTGCTACAAATAGAGCTTTATTATGTCACTAATAAACACGATAGCGCGGAGACCGCGTATTGATAATTTGCCATTATGAGAAAATGCTATTATGAGTTTATGCTCACAGGATATAAAAGACGATCGCTTCGCTCAGCGCGAGGCGACGCGCGGCATTAATATCAGTTTCAAAATCGGAGTTTATGAGAATATGCGAAGTGGGCGGATTTGGTGGTGGCTCTCTTTATAACTTTGACACTATAACTTTGGGTCAGTAGTCTATCTTTCAATCCACACGATGATAAAGACGAATATAAGAATTTTTCATAAAGCGCCTAAATCAAAATAAACTAAAAACAATCTCCCGCTTCACAGCCCCCCTGCCTCAACAACGTGATATTCAAAGTGCTGACGGAGACGGGCGTGGAGCTAGAGCGAGCTAACAACAGCGCGGGGATCTACTCTCTCGCTATGCCCGCGCCCGCGCAGCCGCCGCCCCCCGCCCGCGACCACCTGTTCGCGGTGAGGGGGCAGCCGGCGCTCTTACGGTGTAGAGGGTGAGTTCAAGTCTACAGACGCAACGAAAAAATCCTCGAGAATTTTTAGTATTTTCACTGAAAACTGGAATTTACACTGCAAATATAAAACTTTGATGCCGAAATTGGTTGTTGTTTGAGTGTTCTGATGTCTATTATTTGTGTGTTCTCATGTCTGTTGGCGAGTTCTGTTGACCGTTGTTTGCTCTAATGTCCGTTGTTTGAGTATTCGGAGGTCTGTTGTTTCGAGTGTTTTGTCTGTTATTTGAGTGTCCTGATGTCCGTTGTTTGACTGTTCTGCCCGTTGTTTGACTGTTCTGTTGTCCGTTGTTTGAGTGTTCTTATATCCATTATTTGAGTGTTCCGATGTCTGTGTGATCTGTGGGCAGTAGGTGGACGCGCGACGTGCCAGTGTGCTGGCGCGAGGACGCGGACTATGTTTATAGCATGCTGATGTTCTGATGTCCGTAATTCGCGTGTTGAGTATTCTGTCTGTTGTTTGAGTGTTGTACCTGTTGTTTGATTGTTCCGATGTCCATTGTTTGAGTGTTTTGATGTTCGTTGTTAACGTATCCTGATTCCCTTTGTGCGTATTCTAATGTCTGTTGTCGGTGGGCAGTAGGTGGGCGCGCGACGTGCCGGTGTGGTGGCGCGTGGGCGCAGCGCGCGTGTCGGAGCGCGCACTCGACCTAGAGAGCAAGGGGCGCGTGCGCGTCAACGCGCGGGACCACGTCGTCATAGCGAACGTCTTGGATAGCGACGCTAACTTATACAGGTATGATAATCGAGCTCTCTTTCAATCCGAAACAACTGTATCTAGCATCTCTTTCTTTCCCGAGCGCATCCATGTCGGCATAGCGAACGTTTTTTACAGGTAAGATAGCCACTGTTGACCGTATTATCTTACTCTCTCTTTATCCCCATCTCTTTCCCGAGCGCGCTGGACCACGAGAGCAAGGGGCGCGTGCGCTTGAATGCGAGGAACCATGTCGTCATAGCGAACGTTTTACTCAGCGACGCTAACTTGTACAGGGAAACCAAAACCTTTCTTCTTCTGTAGGGATACCTACATCTTAGCAATCTTGTAGGTAGTTGCAGATTTCCTCAGATTGACAAATTGTATGAATTGCCAAACATTTTGGAAATAAAGCGGACCTGCACGGACCTCATCAACAACAACCCAGTTGTTAACACAGCGACATCTGTTATTTTATCTCTGAGCTATACATGTAGCCACGATATCGACCGCTCCTTCGTGTGCTACAATACTAGTTCGGGTGAATCTTGATAGATGGCGGTGTAGTTATAAGTATGTTTTCCTTTGTTATATTTGCTAAAAATCTCGATTATTCCATAAACTGAGACCATTGTCAAGCACATATCCTGATATTTTATTCTCGTTACCCAATTTTACACCAGTCTTATCATTTTATAAACCAACTAGCTACACATTCCACCAGCAACCCTTTGGTAAATTGGTGAACCCGTTGAAAGAACAACCAATTTCATGTTATAAAAATTATTTGTTTCCATATGGACGCACTGGGCATTGCTGGGTTGTAATGTTTTGTTTATGATTTGGTAACAGTTGCTGGCAGGACGCCGTGTTGGTGGGGACGGTGAAGTTGTCCGTATGGTCCTCGAACGCCGTGGTCGCGAGCCGGCTCATGTTGATACTCGGGGCGGTGGTCGCGCTATACACCTTACATTTGCTCAGGAGCGGGCGGCATAGGCGACGAATTTGAATATGGATTCTTCTTTCTTTATAATAATTATATTCCACTTATTTAGTTTGTTTTTGTTTTAGTAAATGTCGTCTATAAGGTTTTTCTACTGCCACTGTCTTGTTTAATTAAGGCGGGTCGACATCTTGATTTAATTATTTTTTTTATTCCTAAGTTAAGAATTATGTTATTATTTCCTTAATAAAAGTTTGATTGAATACATGTTTTTTTAGTTACCTAAAACGTAATAAAATTTATATGAAATTAATGTAATGATTACGATAACAGCTATTCTGTAATACGACTAAGAAAAGCTAAATTTTAGTCATTATGCAACTTGGACGCTTTGCAACCGACAGACATTTTGCAAATTGGACATTTTGCACTTAAACAAACCGGAGGACGCCTGTTTGGTCGTCATAATCATTTCAAACACTCAAGACATCAAGCCAGAATAGTAAATTACTGCCGCGGCAGCAAAATTAGTTATTGATGGACGAGGGCACTTTTAAAGGGTACGAATCCAGCAAGAGTTATTGCGGCCGAGGCTTGTATAGTGCTTTTCTCTGAAATATGCGAGGAAAGTATACTAAAAATATTGTAGTACCTTGGATTTAGATGTCTACTTGTATCGTAAGTTCTAATCTTTATCACTTTAACCTCTACTTCATTTTCTTGAACCATTTATTGTTATATTTCCTTAACTATGATTAGTTAACTTCAGCATGAAAAATAAGTAACAAAATAAATATGTACATAATACGATAAATATAAAAGCGACGAAAATTACAAACCGCCATATTGCGCACTTTTCTTTTTTTTGTTTGGTGCCAGTGTCATACAGAGCATACAGCCAACTCAAATTACTACGAGTCGTGTACGATTCATATAAAATTTGAATTTAGAACATAAGCTGTAAAAATACTCAAAAACATTAAAATTCCTGAACGAAAGTTACTTTGCTGGCCTAGGCCGTTTGAGGGCACATTGCTGGCCGCTGTTTTGTATGGGGCAATGTTTCATCCGAAAATGAGTCACTTCGCGAACTGTTTCACAGTAATGATCACATTTTCGAGCGTGTCGGAGAAAAGGTACATACGTCAATTTTATCGACATATCCGTCAATGGTTAAAAAAAAAACTATAAATCTTACCTGGTGTGTCTGTTCGTTATGCGGGCGGCAGGAGGGCGGGACCATGTCTGGCGCGAGCGCGGCGGGCGGCGCGTCGCCGCGTAGAGCGCGCTTCACCAGCCACATGGCCAGCGCGAACTGGTCGCAAGACAACTTGCCCACGCTCTCCATGTCGCACAGGGCCCTGCAAATTACGAATTCAATAGTTAAGTCATCTTCTTCTTTGTCATCATAGAGTGGGTTATATAAGGTCAACCGCCGACCGCACATACTCTGGTGATGAATTAAATAACCACTAGCCGATGCTCGGAATCATATTGATGGTGACAAACTGAAATTCCATAAAAAACAAAATGATACCACCAAGTAAACTTAGAACCAAAAATACATCAAATTAATTTTATAATTTTATTTCAAAAATGGCATTGAAGTAACTATAATTTAATATTTATATAAAAAACAGAACCATCTGAACCTTATTAAACCATATTTTTTTCTTACTTGAGCTAAGTAGTAAACAAATATGGCGTTGGGGTGGCGTTAGATTTGGGAATCATTGAATGAAAGTATGAATTCATTATCTACCATTAAACCATTCATTCATTCACTTCCTCCCATTCCTACAACAACTTGTTTTATTTTTTAATTATGACATATAGTTAATCTGTGACCCAGAATATCTTGGAAATTACGATTTTAGCTAAAAAATGTTATTTGTGAGGATATTACAAAGCAGTTTTCAGTGAAAATCAATGCGTTTATATCTAAACTAATATCTATGACGTATTGCGGCAACGTTAAGTGAGTGATTCATCGGAATATCGTGATTTATGATCCAGTGATGTCTGTTTACTATTTAGCTCAAGTAAGAAAAAATACCCCACTTAAGTGGAGGAGGCTCATAGTCCAGCAGTGGACTGTAACGGGACGTTGATTTGAAGAAAATATACGTTTTACAACGGCTCACCATATATGCGCCAACGTATGGTGCGGCAGACCGCTCTCCAGGAATGTGTTCTTGATCTCCATGCCCGACACGAACCCGTCCCGATCCTTGTCGGCAGCCAGGAACTGCGCGTCGAACTGCGCCTTGTCCGCCGCCGTCACCACCCAGCTGGGCAGCGACGGGGCCATCGAGGGGATGAGCGGGGCGGAGGGGGGGATCAACGGTAAAGTGGGGGGCTTCAGGGGCGCGGCCGATTGTGTGGGGGGCTGGAAGGCAATAGTAAATAAATGTTTGTTTTAAGATTTTCGTGGTTGTTCACTACACTAACATTATAACCGTGGCAACAAACCCGCGAATTGTGATAATGTTAGTGTAAATAAATGTTATCTTTGAAGTTGAATAGGGTATTTGACTATTCCTAAATTTACCATATTTAATGAATTCATATAAAAATATAGATCAGTAGCAGACGATTCGCGAAGAATAAAACAGAAGTGATTTTTTAAAGTTTCAATATGTCCGACTTTTTCTAAAACACTTTTCTGTATGGAGAATATACGGAAAAGTGTTTTAGAAAAAGTCAGACATATTGAATTGCGCTACTGAGCTGTGACGTCACTGGTCTGTATTTACCTATCTGTTTCATTTTGAATTTCAAACCTTTATAACTCAGTAAATTTCAAAGATGCGGCAAAAATTATTTTGCTGTTCGATGGCAGGAACTAACAAGTATTAATTTATAAAATGAAATAATTATAGTCAAATATCCTATTACATGGTATTTCAAAAAATAGATATGACACTCATGGCCCGGAGTAGAATTATCTGTAATCGCGGCCATGAACATACAAAACACACCACGTAGACAAAAAGACCTTAAATTTAACATTTAAACCCGACCGATGAATAGATGTTTAAAACTATTCAAAAACAAGAGTATCGAACCCGGAACCACAGCTATTTCCTCTTTTCTGGATTGATCGCGTTCTCCTTAAACCCCCCAACTTTTGTCAGGGCTAAACAACGAATTATCTATAGTCTAGAAGAGTAACTACGCTTCAAACTTGACCCCACCAAATGAATACCAAAGAAGCAAAACTATACCATACGACATTCGAATACGCGGTACAATGATGTTTTATATGACTCGGTTTGTAAGAACGTGGAAAGTAAGCTTCAAAGTACAGCAGCGACATCATCTGCCTGTCTGTCGTCGTCCGTCTGTTACTCTTCTAGACTATAGATAATTCGTTGGGGCTAAAAAGCAACTAGAGCTGCTTTATTTTCCATTACCATCAAGATTTAGACATTCAAAAGCCAATGAAAAAACAAAAAACAGCAGCTAAATTTTGAACGAATTTGAGAAAATGCTTTTCTCTCTGACAGGCTTGAACTGTGCTGTGTGCGTTTTCCTCGCCTGATGTTTAGCAGCTTTGCTGAGGTACCTTTCTTTTTGTTCGTAAGTATTACTTGTTAAACTTTTATAAAGAGTGACTGACTTATCCTTGTTAGTTCATCTCTCAACATCGAAGATTTATACTTACACTAGACAGGTCCAGCAATCCTTCCAGCAGCGCGGCGTTGGACATGGGCGCGGCGGGCGGCGGCTGCGGGCGGGGGGGCCGCACGCCCGGGGAGGGGGGGCGCGACGGCGGCCGGGAGGGCGGGCGGGACGGCGGCCGCGAGGGGGGGCGCGCGGGCCGGGCGCGCAGCTCCGGGCGGGAGAGTTGTGGGCACCGCGTGCTTCTCCAATGCTTTGTATACTAGGTGCATTGCCTGGGGAGAGCACATAGACAATTTTTAAAGAAGCGTGTGAATTCCCCTGCGTTCCGAGACACGCTGTAATCATTACAGCACCGCGTACCCAATTACTGGCAGCGGACGAAACCCATTGATTCCCTTCCTTGCTGACGGCGCTGAATGTCTGATTCGGAATTCGGAATGTGTTTAATTATGTAAATGATTTAAATAAAAAACTTTAATTAATTCACTTTTGGCTATTTATTTAACCAGACGATCGAACCACACAATACAAGATACAGGCAAGAGAGAGATGGCGACAACAATGTTGCCATATTAAACATTATGTTTTCTAACAGAATGCACCCTTCATCGTTCATCCACAGAGTGCACATTGTGTAGTAAACTAACTCAGATGTAATGACGAAACTAATGTTATAATGTTAGGTAATGAATGAATGACTACTTTGAATAATGACGACCAGGCCTCAGGTACATCTAATTCACACATTCATTCATTCATTTCTTCGCAGGCGTGTGTAGATTTCATCACTTTGTCCACAATAAGAACATACGTAGATTTGAATTAAAAATATAGAAATTAAAACATATAATAATTAACATTTTAAAAAATTACTGTACTATCAAAGGACCTTCTTCTAGTCCAACAGCTTCATCAATTCCTGACACCTGGAGGGAACTTACCACAATGAACTCGTGTCTGTCCAGCATCCCGTCCTTGTCCTGGTCGGCCAGGTCCCAGATGCGCCCCAATGTGTCCAGAGGAAGCTTTGACTCCATCAGCACTCCCTTCACCTGGAACACACATATCATTATATCGTGTAGGATGCAAGACCGACCCGAGAAATCTTGGTGTCTTGAGTCATGGAACTGCCTAAGGCGTCTTACATGGCTGAAAAGTGCTCTTAAGCAATTTTCGAAACTAACGGCTTAATATACTTATCAGACTTGACTTTTATGGCTTTTTTTTTCCACCGGGATTTTTGGGTATCTCCACAGGGAAACGAACCCAGTTCTTCTAGAATGTAAAGCGGGTCGTTATACTGCGCAGCCACGCAAGCAGGGATACGCAATCGAAGAACACTTTTATAAAACAAACCCGACTGACTAGGAAAAATTATCATCATCATTCAGTATCATCAGCAGAGAGCAGCCTCCGTGGCCGAGTGGTCGAGATTTCGACGCCCATTACGGAGGTTCCGGGTTCGATTCCCTGTGGGGACACTGTCAAGCAAAAATCTCTTTGTTAGACTTTCCCCAGTTTGGTTAGGACATTGCAGGCTGAATCACATGATCGTCTGAAAAGAAAGATGATTCCGTGTTTCGGAAGGCACGTTAAGCCGTTGGTCCCGGCTACAGGGTATCCTAGTGTGAGAATCAGTGTGCATTGTACTGAATTGAAGATGTTTAGCTGAATAAATACTTTTTACTTTACTTTTACTTTACTATCTAGACGTTACACGAGCCAAGTCAGTGGCCTTCGGCGGCTCTATAACACTTACACCAGGGTTTGTGAGGTCGGTTGTCGACCTTACAACCCACACGATGATGATGATGATGATGAGTATCATCAAACTAACCTTGTTCCCAGCAATAAGTCCGTTATTGGGCTGCAGTGAGTCGAACAGCTGGCTATACTTGTCCCTCTCCGCTGGTTTGATGCTCCAGTCCGTTATTGGAGCCCCGTGGGCTGCCGGGGGCGCCGCGGGCCTCGCCGGGACTCCGCCTGGTGGGACCTTGGGGATCTCGCCCTGGAAGGAAACGGAAAAAGCTTGTATACAACGTAAATCTTCATTTCATTATTAAGCGTCATTATACTTTTTTTTTTGCAAGTACAAAAACTACACTATTATACAGTGACGTCATAAAATTAATTATAAAAAATCTTTATTCTACAGAATCGTTTTTTAAGTCAAGGCTAACTAATGATGCCAAGGGCAAAAGTAGTTTGTCCAGCCAGCCAACCTGGCATGATGTCTTGCTATGATCTTATGACGATCGATTTAATTATTATATGGATTCATTTTAATGTGATCTTTGAGTGAATAGGCACGAAAGTAACAATAGGGGATCGGACTACTTTTTTTTTATTTTATAAATCCAAACCTGTTAGTTTCTGCTATCGAACACAAAAAGAATTGTTGCTCTATCTTTAAAATTGACCGAGTTATAAAGGTTTGAAATTCAAGATTAGACAGAGAGGCACATACCCACTTGTGACGTCATTTGTTAGTAACGCCATATAATCTCCATACAAAAAAACGTTTTTGAAAGTGTCAGACATATTGAAACTTTAAAAAATCACTGTAAATTTGTTTTTCAACTGATTCTGTTTTTTTCCTCGCGAATCGTCTGCTACTAATCTATATTTTAAAAATAATTCATAAAATGTGGTAAATTCATAAAATATGATGAACAGTCCGATCCTCTATTATCGAATCAGTCTTATGTTTATGAACACAATCTAGACAATTCTTAAGTCAGTAAAAAATATACTTAATGATAATAATGTTTTCTCAATGAAGCAAGATTGATTTATAAATGTCGAGTGTTTACCCATGTTACTACAGGCAGTACAGGCCGGCTAGCAGTTATGCATTCATATAGATGGCATTAAAAATTAAGTGCATTCGTAGGCGCGGGGTTAGGAGCTAGGTCCTTATTGGCCTCGATGTCACGCTCTAATCCTTAATTTAAGTTAGTCCATCCTTTTTACCTTTTAAAGATTGAAAAGGGACAGGAGATGGCCATCCTAATATTAGAGCTGTCAAACATCGAATTTGAACCTTTTGGCCGTGTCGATTGCACAATCTTAGAGAGCACTTAAAACATGTGACTTAAAAATCTCTTAAACTGACAGCTATGCCCTTATTTTAGGTTATCACTCGTTCAAATGAATATCATTCGTTCATCACCTCTCTTTCATTGATCATAAAAACGAAAGATAGCTGGATTTTAAAATTAGAATTAGAGCATGACATCCCGAATCGAGGCCACTGTGTTTAACCTGCATTATTGAAGTCGCAGTGATTCAAATTATTCCGTATTCGGTACTTCATTTCAGATAACATTAGAAAAATAACAAAGAAAATAAATGGTTATGATTCACACTATTCTATCAGTCAATTAAAATGGTCGGTCAGACCCAACAATATACATTGTGTTTGAATTAAAATTAATAATAATAATAATAATTTTTAATAACTTTTTTATTCGGGAAATTAAAAATAAATAAAAGAAAAACATGCCAAAATTCAATAACAAAAATTCATAAAACAAAATATCTAAACGACACATAAATACATCATCATGTATGTATGTCTGGAAATGTAACCTTTGAGAGATTTTTCATGTTATTAGAGATTGCATATATCTCTACGGGTAACTTATCGTATACATGCGCTCATCATACGCAGAAGAGTCGCGACGGCCATAAGCGTTGCTATGGCGCGGATCCAGCTCTCAAATAAGGTTGTGGTCGCAGCCACCCGAAAGTCGGCCAAGTGCGAGTCGGAGTACGAACTCGCTCATGAACACATGACTCATGAACGACCTTTGAATTTGAGTATTTCCTTTTTTCCGCGCATCAGGACTTCGGCCACAGGAATGGAAATAATCATTAGAGAAAGTCAAACCCGATTTCATCCAATTAAATAGTCAAACAGTTTCGATTAAATTCCAAACCAATTTCAATCAATAAATTATTATTTTTTCTTCTTTTCTAGTAATCAGTTCCGAATCACGCACGATTCATGATTCATTTTCTTTATCTTAATTTTATTAAGTCATATCGTTTATCATCAGCCTATCAATTTCAATAGACCGTGAAAGTGTGACGTCACAAGTTTATTAGGGTTGTGGGCATGCCCATTGTGCCCACGACAGTGGATCCGCCCTAATGATACCATCCTTAAGGTCTAATATAAAGCTCAACCTGTCAATCTACCTGTACCCTTAAGTAGATCAATACCCCTTTTACACTCGTCCAGGTTACGACTCGTAAACAGTATCGCATCGTAAACCTACATCACAATCAACTGCGCCTAATCACTCCAGCATGACTTGAGTCACAAAAATCCACATCCATAACATAAGTCACAGTGTTAGAATGGATCAAATTAGTAGTTAAACTAGAGTGAAATTAGAGCGTCGGTGGTCTAGTGGCTAGGGCCGCTGCCTCCCGTCCGGGAGACGTGGGTTCGATCCCCACCACGTACCAATGTGTTTTCGAGTTTCGAATACGTTTATTCGACGCTCTTACAGTGATGGAAAACATCGTGATGAAATCTGCACACTTCTGCGAAGAAATTCAAAGGTTGTGTGTGAAGTGACCAACCCGCACTGGGCCAGCGTTTATTTTTATAAATATTTTTAGCTGTAATTTTATTAATTAAGGCTGGCAAATGCAAGTATCGGGTCAATGCTGACTTGAATTGATGACTGACTGCTACTGCCAGTGACTTATACTTTTTATTTTTTATTTTTCAATATAAAATAGCCTTAATAATTATAAAGCAGAAAATTAAAAATGTTTGCAATCTTGGACAGGACTCGAACCTGCATGTCCTTGGCTATCCGGGCCAGATACTGGCGCATTACCAATTATGCCACCAAGCTCTGTGAAAGATCGACGAAATGAATTAAATCAGCCTTTTCTATTGTCTCTTACCACTTTGGGCGGCGGTGTTTCGGAGTGTATGTTGGTCATGTTGATGTCCTTGCCGGCCTGCGCCAGCGACACCAGCTTCAGCGCCACGAACAAACCCGCCTGCAGGGAAAACAAAACAAACACATTATTCATCAACAATCATTATCAACAGCTCATACACGTCCCCACCGAGGGGCTCGAGCCTACCTTGAATTAGGGCGATCAGGCCTTAGCACGATGCCCTAATGCTTGCTTAATAATAGTTGACTTCACATATACAACCTTTGAATTTCTTTGCAGTCTTCTTTATCGTGTGGGTTGTATGTAAGGTCGACAACCGACCTCACAAACCCTAGTGTCAGTGTTATAGAGCCGCCAAAGGCCACTGACTTGGCTCGTGTAACGACTAGATAGTAGCCGGGACGAACGGCTTAACGTGCCTTCCGAAGGACGGAATCATCTTTCTTTTAAATCTGTACATATTTGAGGTTGCAAAATTTGTCAGAGAGAATCTACATCTGTTTTAAAAAGGCTAGAGATGTTTGTGCTGCGAACATAAGAAATCTAAATAAACTAGTAACTGGTGCAATTTGTAGAACATCCCGATTTAAGAAAAATTTTTACTTTATGTGTGTAGAAATTTATAATAGAATTCCGCAATATATTAAGGACCAAGATACGAAAATGTTTAAGCAAAAGTTATTTGAATGTACAGAAATTTAACTTTTATTCTATAGGGGAATTTTTGGATAAGTAATTTATGGCTACTTGGTATGTGATTTATATTTGCATGTCATGATGTTGTAATGACTGAGTGGGAGAAACCTATTTTTTGCATAATTGTCAGCTATGTATAACCCCATTCCCAGCAAATTAATTTATTTGATTTTGATTTGATTTTTTTCGGACAATCAGATGATTCAGCCTGCAAAGTCCTAACTGTACTTACGGCTAATGATTTTTATTATCATTAGCCGTAAGTACAGTTAGGACTTTGCACAGCTTTGCAGTATGGATATTAAGAATTTAAAAAGTGACGTAAAAGGTATCCGTACGAGATATTATTGGGTTTTCGATCCGTGTCATCCGATTCCATCAGTCCGACATGGCTTTACCATAGTGCATTACCATAGTAATCAAAGCCTAAAAGCATTTGGTTGATTTGTGGTCACATCAAATTAACCGTTGTTGATTAAATTGTGGTTTAAGCGAGTGTATTTAAAAACACGACTGGATGCCCGAAGATTGTCAAATATTATTTTAAGCTGAACAAGTGTTGCAGCAAAATACTTTTAATTTTATGATGAATAAATACTGCTGACGCGCACAACATTGATTCACTTAAGATAAGATCATTTATTTGCTATAAAACCATTACAATTGGTATGCAAATCAGTTTAGGATACATTACAATAATATTGGTACATGTCAATACAATACAATTTGAAATAAATTACAGTAAATTGTCATAAAAAGTTAAGTTACAAAAATTCATCCTTAGTCAAAATTAGTTTAGTTACATAGATTTTTTACAGATGTCATAGAATTCATTAACATTATAAACAGGATTTTCGATAAGAAATTGTTTTAGCTTTCTTGAGAACTCCTTTAGATCCGGGGCATTACGCAAACTTCATAGGAGATAATTAAAACAATGTTCTAATTAAATCACTATTCAGAATTACTAGGCACTACTAGGCAGTGACTAGACAAATATGAAAAATAGTTCGTTCTAGTTAGCATTTTTATTGGGCTTCTACTTTCGACACAAACTATGTGAATTAACGTTTTTATTATTATTTAAATACACAAATACATAACTTTTAATCGAAATCGTATTAGATTTTATAAAAAAAAAATGTTTAAATCATGACAAAATTGGCATGTTCGAAGTCTTAATAATGATATTTATATATTAGAAAAGAGAATGTATATACAAATTCACATGTCAAATAATTAAATTAAATATTTATTTATATTAACTACAATGTATATTTTTAAACAACATCTAGATTGCCATTGACCTAGACATACAACATACACACCCCTTTCTTTAAACAACAATAGGGAATATGCATTAAAAAAAAAAATTTTTTCATAGTTCATCTGAAAGTATACAAAAATAGAATACTGACAGTCAAACCAGAATCGAAATTGATCGAAAAACAAACTAGATACAACATTATTAAAGAAATATATCTGTCCCTCTTACGAAAACAATTTTTTTTATGGCGTATGTATGGCCCGCGTGACATATGACGTCACATGTCGCGTCGGACCTCTCTGTCTAACCATCAACTTTGAAGCCTTATTATAACTTTGCTTCTGAGCTAGATATTTGAAAAAATATTTTTGTGTTTATCTGGAACTTGAAATATTTCGATTAATGAATTTAAAAAAATGTGCTTATTCCCTATTTTATAAACACGACATACCTTCAACTCAAAATAATGTCTCTTTCACGAAAATCACTCAAAACTATCAGCACTGAATTATTTTGACGAAAAGAATCTTTCACAGCAAATATAGGATGAGCAATACACGTAGCAAATAACCAACTGCAGATAACATGACATTATCAATGTATGACTGAACAAACAGACATCCTCTCGGTTGTCTCTTTCAGTCAATATTTACTATACTAAATTTCATTAGTATTTACTCTCTTACGAAGTTACGACGGACTCAAATCTGATAAAGTTATGGAATTTTCATCTGCATTTTTAGAAACCATTTTTTTCTTATCGAATTACATCAACGGCCCGTTACAGTCCACTGCTGGACTATGAACCTCCTCCCCTTAAGAGACCCCCCACACGAGCGTCTTTTGAGCGTCGTCGTCTTGCCAGCGTTTGCGCATTGTCGACGCGGCGTTGGCGCGACGTCGCCGCGACGCCAGCGCTGGGCCACTGCCGAACGCCGGTCTAGGCAGCGCTGGCGTCGCGTTTGCATTGTGCCTGTTGCGTAAAATCAGTGTGAAAATGGATTCCGACGAAGAAACACTACTGCTAACGTTACTGCTTAAGCGAAAATTACGTAAACGAAAAATAAAGAAACATCATCGTCAATTTTGGGAAGATCCTTTGTGGAGTTTTCGAATTCAGGAAAGCGATTACCTATTTCGTATTATATTGTAAACGTATATAACGTAACAAAAACACTTTTATGATTATTTACGAATGCCAAGACGAACGTTTGACGAGCTTTTACAACTGATTTAAAACGATATAAAATTCCAAGATACCAATATGACGATTTCAATGGGGAGAGGGTTGTGCATTGCATTGTACTTGCTCGAAAAAAACGTTGCGCTGGCGTCGCGCTGACGCTGCGTAGACTGGCGTTCAGTAGTGGCCCAGCGCTGGCGCCGCGAGGACGTCGCGCCAGCGTCGCGTCGACGCTGAGCGAGCGCTAGGAAGACGACGACGCTCGAAAAACGCTCGTGTGGGGGGTCCCTAAGTGTTTGGTTTTGCCATAATCTCCACGCTTGGCAGGCGGGTTGGAGATCGCAGATTAAAAGGTTACTGTATCAGAGAGCGCTGCTGCCCGTTCTCTGTTCAATGTGTAGTCCCTAAGTCGCCTCTTACGACACCCACGGGAAGAGTAGGGGTTGGTGACTAATGTATTCTAATCCGCCGTCACTACACGGCGGATTATCCAAAATATTGATTTGACAAACGCTCAGCGACGCGGGCTGCATTTAGTTTAGTCTTAGGCCTTAGTCAACCACGCTGGCCCAGTGCGGGTTGGTCGACTTAGACAACCTTTGAATTTCTTCGCAGGAGTGTGTAGGTTTCATCACGATGTTTTCCTTCACCGTGAGAGCGTCGAATAAATGAACATATGAATTCAAAACTCGAAAACACATTGATACGTGGTGGGAATCAATCCCGCGTCTCCCGGACGGGAGACAGCGGTCTGAACCACTAGACCACCGACGCAGGCTAAAAGACGGGCCACTTTCTTTCTTTCTTTTCGAGTCGATTCGGCGACTAAATTTGGGAAAACCAATACTCTGCCACAGATATGACATTATAGAGGTCTTCGCGTGTACAGGGCACTAAAAATTATTCAAGTACCTTAAAACGTACACAAATAAGAAATATACCGAGTGGAAAGGAAGAGAGACCTCTTACTTTTATTTAGTGTGTGTGTGTGTGTGTTTTTTTTTATAAATCAACAAGTTTTAATAAACTTCAAAAATGCCGACCGAGGAAAAAGCAATGCGTGGTTTTCTTAATTTATATAATAAAGTTTTGGTAAGTGCCTTGGAAGGACGCCAACTCTATAAGTGAGCAAATGCTGTCCTTTAAACTGTTTTCTCATTACGCCATATTATAACCTTCGATCACAGAAAGGGGCATTATAACAGCCTCCGTAGTCTCAATCAATCAATCAGCCAAGAGCACGCCAAAGCGGATACGATCAACCGCTTTCCTCACCCAGCCACCACCAGCCACCTTCCTCAGATCATCAGTCCACCTGGCTCTATAGTCTAGTATAATTTAATTGTCAGAAAAATAAGTTGAATAAGACGTAAACCGTGTTGGTCCCGCAATAATATCTTCTTTTTTTTTAAACGGATATATTCGCTATTTTAACAAAGTGGTAATCTAGCGGGCGCGGACTTAACTGACAGACATAATATTATATAGACATACACTCCGTACAATCAAAGTTACAAACACTCTTTACACACACAAATTTTTCATAGCAAACTATAATCCCTATTGTTTGTTAAATTAAAAGTATAAGCACAGATTTGTATAACCTAAATTTTTTTTTTCGTACATACCCATTGTATTAGTTTTATTTTCTTTTTATAACTACCATTATTATTATAGGTTTGCATTGTTATAGTTGTCAAGTCTAGGGGGGGGGGGATCCTGGTGACCTAAAATACAGGATAGATAAATCGTTTAATTAGTGGAAATCGTTCCATCGTTTAGCATCTCATTACGTGAGTTCGGCTCTTAATTCACCCGACGGTTTTTTATTTCGTCGATCTTTTATGATATTTGACCCAGAGAAGGTCTGTCAATAGTTTATAAAGGCCCTTACTTACAAAGCGTAAGTTAAGTAAATCAATTGGAAATTATTGATTAGCAGCTCTCAAAGGCTCCTTATGAAGTCAAGGTGACTTCGCACCGCCGCCGTCGTCGTCGGTCGCAACGCCGACACGCCGCCGTCACGTGACTTGTTTCAAATTAAAACATATAGGTAGTAGTAATTGAAAACTGATGATAAGCCTGTGTTACTATTTGATTGGGGGGTTCATCTCGGTCATATGCTTTTTTAGTAACCCGCGTATTATTTTTGGTCAATTGCGTTTTTGATCACTTGCGTATTAGGACACTTGGTACATAGCGTAAAGTCAATTATTGACTATCTGCGTGCTTCATAACATGCGTATCAGGTACAATGCGTTTATTGGCCAAGTGCATATCTGGAACTTTGCTGCGAAAGGAACTATTTGAGCAAGATATTTATCAAAACCAGCATTTTTTTTTTCATTTGACAAAATACTGCCAACAGGACAACTATAAAATAAGGTGGTTTTATTTATTACTTTTACTTGTAACTTCTTTACATAATAAACCACAAGAAAAAAAATAACATTAAGAAGTGGACAGCAATTCCTTTCTAAAAATGTGTATGAATGTAAAGAATAAGACAAGTTTTGTTAAATTGACAATGTTTTTGCAACTTCCTATATTTTGCTGGGAGGAACTGGCAACCTTAGGCGCGAATTATACAGAAAAGGCGTAAGGTGAAGGCACGGCGCAGGCATCTTGCCGCTTCCATACAAAATGTAGGTAGGTGACAAGTTGGAAATTATACTGAAGCGGCGTGGCGCAGGGCGCAGTCAAGACTGGAGCGGCGCGCAAGCGACACGTCGTTTGTTGTACAGTGGGAGCAGAAAAATGCGTGACGATACTGAATTCAACATAGAGTTCTGCGAGATAGTAGAACAATATCCAGCTCCAGAGACATTTTATACACTGTAGGAAAACGATCAGGATATTCGCATAATTTTACAATTTTTTTTAAATATCTATGCTCTTGTGACATTTCCCACACAGGGTGCACCCAATATCTTCGGTGTCTCTGCACCTGCTGCACATTAATGAGCTGCAGCAAAGCAAGCGCATCTTCGTCGTCTGAAGTGGAAGACATGCTGTCTGAAGAGGAAGACATGCTGTCACGATAAAGTCAGCCTGTATAATGATTTGTTTTGCCGTCTCTTCGCCTCTTTGATGAAATTCAAATCGTGTCCGTGCCTTATCTGTTCCACGCCTGCTCTGCGCCTGCGCCGCGCCTTCACCTTATGCCTTTTCTGTGTAATTCGCGCCTTAGAAATAAGACCTGTGTGTACAGTACACCTATTTTTTGTCTAAATATTTTTCTTCTGTATGTCCCTTGTAAAGCCTACTTATTTTATTTGAATCTACAAAACAAAAATGTTACGAAAAGAGACATAGATTTTTTTTATCATGAACATAGACAAACATAATAACAACAACAGACTCACCTTATCCAAATATCCCTTCCCGTTAGGGTCGGAGAGGTCCCATATCTTGCTGAGCACCACATCGCTGAGGCGGGACTTCTTGAGGAATCTTGCTGCGTCCAGGGCCTGGATGACTCCGGTGCCATTGGGGTCCACCTGGGGAACATTGGCAGCAGTTAAAGAGATGGAAAATGAGAGATCTTATAATGGTACCTCTTTTTTTTCCCTAAAAATTAAAGAACACCAGGCCTACAGATATCCAAAGAAATATCTTAGTTTTATAAAAACTTTTTGCAAGATAACATACAACAATAAAGCAGATGTGTTATGGAAGAGAAAGGCTCTCTAGACAGGCGTATCTGGCATGAACAGGAGGAGGCCTATGCCACAATGGAAGCTAACATAATAATAATATTGTACTTTAAATTCTACAGTAGTATATGTAGGGTAGTTCATAAAAAGGAAAGCTCTAATATCAACAAACCAAATTCAGATATCAAATTAAGTTAATAATATAAAAAAGAACTAAATATATTTTTTATATTTTTGCCTAGTAAGTATAATCTCAAAATTAAATTAAAGTAAGTAAATAAGTAGAAATGTTTTTGTGTAAAGTTTTGGTTTCGAAATGGAAATGTAAAAAACAATTAAAAGTCAAAATATAAAAAAATAAAAAGTCTGTCTGTTGTTGTCTGTTGTCTAATTTTTTAATGTATTGAAAAGCAATTAATTTAATAAAAATAAGAACTAAATATAGTCCAAGCCACTATAGTCCAACAAAAAAAGAAATCTATAATTTTAATGGCTCAGATACATGTATTTTAAACAAGATTGTTGTTGTTGCGAGTTCTTGTCCTTACTCCAAGTAATAATGGAAGAACATACTTTTGTTTTTGCTGGTCTAAAATAAAATAATGAATAATGATTTCTACCATAAATTATATAGAAACAAAAAATGCAGGAAAATTGTTAACTCACTAAGTTATTGTCAGAAAATAAAGACTATAAAAACTGGAAGTATTGAAATTAATCATACTTAAATTAATTAGTTTATTTATGATTTATCCCGTTACAAAACATGTTTAAGAGGCTTCCCTATGTGAACACTAGCTGCCGTTTTTTGCACATTTGCTACCTCTTACTACAGCATACAAGGTAGAACTAAACCTGAAATTTAAAAAAATATTAAAATACTTCAAATTGATTGCACGGATTTTTTATATTTTGTGTTTTCACTAAGTTATTATTTTTTATTGATGTGGTGCTAGTGTTTACATAGGGTAGCCCATTAGGATTTAACATTGTACAGGAAAAAACATATTAACAGGAAGGACAGAGTTTTTATAAACAAATATGTTACCTATGTTTAGATAGGTCTGTTCATTATGTTGAGGTAAACTTATTCTCAGGCTCCTGGACACGGGTAGAGTAAACGGTGAAGTGAACTAGCATACTACTCTACTAGTATTCAGTACTCTACCAGTTTTGGTAAAGTAAGTGTCTACACGTAATTTTTTATTTTGTTAGTAGAGTAACGCTTTTATGTCACGCTTTCAGGTCGAGTAGTCGGTAGAGTAGAGTGGACGCCAAGGTGGGCGAAGGAAAGTGGTAGAGTAGCTTGCCCACGGTGCTAGCTACTTTACTCTACCAAATTTCAGTACTTTACTCTACCAAAGATGTCTACATGACTATAGTAAGCAGGATAGTTAGTACTCTACTGCTCTACTCTACCGTTTACTCTACCCGTGTCCAGGAGCCTTAAGACATTGACATAGGTTTAAGTATCTAGCCTACAGTAATGGCCTGTAGCAACCCATTTTTTAATAACTAGCTAAGGTTGCCTATAAAAAAAATTACATGTTTTTTATGGGTATTTAAAAATTACTTTCTTTTTCAAGTTATTACATTTTGTTTTTGTTGTAATGGAATAAGTATATTAAACAAGTGACTTTATATAGAAAAAATATATAAAATAAACATTTTTCTAGTAAAAAGCTATTTCTAAGCATAACAACTTAAAAACATGTGGTATAACTCCACTTTTAAAGGTGACTGTATGATAGTAGATTCACATAGACTAGGTAAAAAAGTAAACTTATTTCAAGGCTCAGTTTCAAGCGTACAGTTACTTTCATGCTAATCAGAGTAGAGATTTCTTATCAGATACTACGATCTTTGAGCAGATTCTCTAAAGGTCACTTGATAATTCATGAGAGCAAATTGCAGATACTTCCGTTTCATGATAGCATTAGTCCACAATGACTTAATATGCTGTTATCATCCAGAAACCGCTACAATCGATGCCTAACAAGATCAATTGGGCATAAATATACCTCTTGAATAGTATAAGCCGTATAGCCACTTACCTGATGATAATACGCCTCATATATTGCACTGTGGGTCCCTGCCACCTGCGAAGGTTCAAGCCACATTTTGAGGACGCGAAACTCACTGTAAATCTACTTTACTAGCCAATTTTATATCGTTTATGGGTGTGACATTTGAACACAGTGACATTCAATGTTCGCGCAAAAACTTTCACGATTCCACACTCTCAATTTATTTCTGAAAACCTAAAACTACAATAAACATCACCAGTTTTCACTACACTTCCTAACTTTAACTCGATTTCCCGACAAAGCCATCAAAATTCAATAATTATCGAAGCAGCGTAATCTGTGTACCGTGCACGACACTTTGAGCGAGTATTTCTCGACTTTTTCCTTTCACACAGGAAATTTAAATTGCACTAAGCGGTAGATAGACTAGTTTAGCTTGTATTTGGCTATAAAACTGCGAATTTAGCACAACACAAACTATTTAATCTCAACAAGTTCTACCTGAGTCGGAGACGGCAAGGCAGCCATTTTTTACATCTCCTCGTCCGACCAATCAATAGAGACCATAGACAAAAGAGTTTTGACGTAAATAGGGACGTGTCATAACAAGAAGGTTTACTTCTATTTCATTTATGGTAAAAACCAACCTCGACTGCTCGATTAATGATTTTGAAAAAAACAATCACGAAGAAAAGCATTTATTTTAAAAAGTAAAAAAATAGTTTCCATTTAATATTATTGTACAGTTTACTTTTTTACTTTAACAACAAAATGTTTCAATCTTTTCAAACCCTCGATATTTACTTTATAAGAAGGCAGTAATTGCATTTTTTTTAGCCACACATTTACTCTTTCGTGTCGCTCCAAAGAAGGCAAAAGAACGCGCAGCGAACTCACAGTAGCAGCACAGCATAGATCACACAGCATCACCTAAAAATATGTTCTACTTAATAATGTAAAAGATAGAAGACTAAACGAAAACTAAAAGATACTAAAAGATCATTTTTTAAGAAGAAGAAAACGAAGACTCGCATGTCACATGAACAAAATTTAATGAAATACCTTGTCACCTGCCAACCACTGGTTTTCCAGTAAAGTTATCTCCAAATAATCAAGTATAGAATTCCATCGCTTGACTTTGTCCTCATCTGCAGGCCATTTTCCAGCAAAATATTCCGTCTGAATATAATAAAAAGAGAGAGTAAACTGTACTACAGTACAGTCAGCCACAAAAGTTTCTACAAGTTTCAAATTTAAGAAAAGATAAAAAATCTTACAAAAATAGCACTATCCAGAGGAAAGATAGTACTAGCATTAAAAAACAGCATCTCATCCACTTTAGCCTTTATCACGTCGTCCTCGGGGTATAACTCGTTGTTGTCACTTATTTTACACAAATATAACGCTATGGCATGGCTGTCACGTATAATATTTTCCTTGTTCACTGCTAAAGCTGGTACTTTTTTCAAGGGGTTTATCTGGAAGGTAGACATGAAAACACTTAAATTAAAATGCGAAGTAAATAATAATTTTCAAGTGTCAAAAAAAACAATTATTGAGTAAAAAATTATGTAGAGGTACTGTTTAGTACAATAAGCTAAAAACATTTAGAGCATGGTATTAAGCTTTAAAGCCACCTATGACTGTGAAACACATTTAATTTTTGTTCCTATAAAGATAGTTGTGTTGGTGTGGGACTCACTTTTGTATAAAACTCCGATTGATTTTCTCCACAAAAGAGATCAATTTTATGAAATTTTAATTCAATTCCCAGGTAGGATGCCGTCATCATTGCAAACCTTACTGGTGGGGATGCTATATCTCCATATAAAATTGGCTTTTCCATTGCGGATAGAAAGCTGAAAATAAAAATAAATGTATTTACTATACAACGTTCACTATTTCAGATAATTTATATTCTTACGAGATTTATTCAACTTTTCCACAATATTTACATAGTTTTATTTATATAAATCCATGTAACACTAATTCAATATGTACCTACTCTACATTCGTTATGTTTTTACGAGTAGTTAGTTACACTAAACTTGTTCCTACCTTAAGCCTCGCTGAATATGTAAACGTTTAAAATATTTTTCTACAAGTCTAATTTTTGAAAGAAAAATCAATGGAATCATCTTTTGAGAAATGAGATACACGTCAGATACAGAAGAACTAAACTGGAAATATGAAATTGCTTAGAGATACAGCCTCCAGCGCTGCTGTCCACGCACAAACGAAAGATATACATAAAACATAACAACAGCTGCATCGTTGTATCTGCGTTTCTTTCTATATCATAAAAAATAACAGAGAGGAATTATAAAATAGAGCGAGATGTCGAATCTACTGTCGCGATACGAACTCTGGTCTGGATTCACATTTCATTGACCTCAGATTACATTTACAAATAACCCAGTGTATGGATGGTGGCTGCGTCGTCGTCGGCTTAGTGACTGGGGCTGCTGCCTCCCGTACGGGAGACGCGGGTTCGATCAATGACCACCTATCAATGACTGGTATATCAAGTAGTGTTTTCCGTCCTTCGAAAGGCACCTTGAACCACTGGTCCCAGTAACTGGCCAAGTCAGGTATTTGGTCAGTTGTCGACCTTACGATCCACGTGTGAAATGAATGAAGAAGGTGTTTGAAAACCTACGAATAAGAACCTTTCCTTTCAACCTTTTTCTTATTCATACCTAGTTGAAAACCAGATAGGTCTATTTCGCTGTTACTTGGTGTAATTTTATTCCACATAATATCCTACCTAACCTAGTGTATCTGATATTCAAAATATAGATACTTACACGACGTCTTACACGATTACTACATACATTATAATATCGTAATGACTTATATGAATGAACAAACAGGTCGTGTCTGATGAATTATGGATGAAGCGAGGCTTAATATGAAGCGCCATGAAGTCCTGCTCGCCAGACTCACGCACGGAAACAAATACAAAGAGGAGCTGCCCTAATGGCTGGTTTATGGCTGGTTTACACGTATTAAGTTGTTTAGTAGTAAACTAAATTTTAAGCTACTTAATGCGTGTAAACAGCAAATTTAGTAGTAAGTTGCAAGTTAAAATTTAGTGTGTAAGTAAACAAGAAGATAAGAACTTTTTCTATTTTTCGGATAAGTTGGTGGGCGTGGCCTGTCACTTGACACGTTTGGAAGGCGCGATTTAGTTAATTTTAAGTTAAATGCGAAGTACGAAATTTAGTGCGAGTATTATATGTTTATTTTAGGAATAATGTGCAGGTTTTGTAACGATGTTTTCCTTCACCGTAAGAGCGTCAAATTAATGTATATATTATATGAATTTAAAATTCGAAATCACATTAGTCATCACATTAGGTACGTGGTAGGGATCGAACCCGCGTCTCCCAGATGGAAGGCAGCGGCCCTAGCCACCGAAGCTCTAAAATTGAATAATATCAAAACGCCAAAAAAGAATATAATATTCTCAAATATATTAGCACTGGCCACTCATATTCTAATCTGACGTAATTAATTAAGCACCTATTCACGTCAACCCATCAAAGCATTTTTAATTTTCAGTTTGTCTGTTTTTTTTATTATTTATTATGAAATTTAAAAAACCCTATATCTGATGGTAGTTGATTAGGTATTTAATAAAAATCTTTTGTACATAAAAAGTTAAAAAATTTACATTAAAAACCAATGTGACTCAAACAGGATTACGTGTAAATAAATCGTAAATGGGTGGAACTGTTGCGAAAGAAGCCTCATCGGTTGCATTAAAGTAAGTCAAATAAAATACAACAACTGCCCGTGCGTGACTATGTAGCTGGCAATACAGTCGCCTGCAGAGAAATCGGACCCCCTGGCGTAGCGTGGCCATAGCGCATACAGCATGATTTTGTAATCCCTAGGAATTTAAATATGATGTTCAGACCATCATAAGCAACAACTTTTCCCAAGGATATAGTATAGGATATAGGGGTGGTCCGATTTCTCTGCAGGCGACCGTACGCCTGCCTACAAAGCTCAGGGTCTCGGGTTTGAACTCCCATAGTAGGGTAGGCTCAAGCCCCTCGTTGGGAACGTGTTGATGAATTAATTGATCGAGCAAGCGAAGCGTCTCTGCTTCAGCTTGGCCAAAATTGCTTTTGTATGTCCATCTCTTTGTTTGTTTGTTTCACTCTACAGGTCGCGTTTCTCAACCGATTCTCGTGAAATTATGTGAGCAGGTTCGATAAATTAATCGTTTTTTTTTGTTGAGTCAGTTGTTGGAAATTTTAAAACGGAGTTATGGGGGCTGCCAGCTTACAAGGTCTACCGCTGAGGCTGTTTTCTTCTACAGGTCACATAATTTAACCAATAAAAAACAATTCAAAAAAAGTTTTTAAATAAAAAATCAAGGGGTCAGGGATGTTTGTGGAGAAAAAATCAAAATAAATATGAAAAGATATACAGACTCACGAGGTCTACAGCTCACAGAGCCACTAGTTAATTTATTATCTTCTGGCATATCCTCGCCCTAAGAACGGCTTATGCTAGATCCAAAAGCATATCCTCGCCCTAAGAACGGCTTATGCTAGATCCAAAAGCCTAGATATAAGTCAATGCGATTAACCCTCCCGATATAACATTTGCAGAGAATGCACGCTATGGAAAGCCGACCGAAGTCCCGCCTGCAGGTCAGTAATGATGGTTCTGGATGCTCTCAACCTAAGCGTCAATGAAATTGACGTTGACATGGAGAAAGGTGAACATAAGACCCTGGAGATAGCTGCTGTAAGTTTACATTTTACGTTTTAACAGTAATAAAACTAATATTTTGTAAAATAACTAAAGCAACTAAAGTAAACACGCCGTGTGGTGACGGCAGAGTTGAATACATTTGTCACCAACCCTTACTCTCCCCGTGGGTGCCGTAAGAGGCGACTTAGGGACCACACATTGAACAGGGAACGGGCAGCAGCGCTCTCTGATACAGTAACCTTTTAATCTGCGATCTCCAACCCGCCTGCCAAGCGTGGAGATTATGGCAAAACCAAACACTTAAGTGGAGGAGGCTCATAGTCCAGCAGTGGACTGTAACGTTACGGGCCGTTGATGTTGATGAAAGTAATTGGATTTAAAATGAGAGTAAGTCTAGCTTAGAGCAAACTCATTTTACTTTGAATTTGGCACATTTCAGATGAATAATCTTCAGACTCTTCCTATATTTAGAGACAAAGACCTTGTTCTGTGTGACAGGTATGTACTATGTGAGATGGTAATGTTAATTTAATTCAATAGCCATAGTCAGTATAACCTGCAGAAGTTAAGTTAGCTTAGCACTTTGCCACTTTTTAGGGTTCCGTAGTAAAAAAGGAACCCTTATAGTTTCGGTCTGTCCGTCTGTCTGTCTGTCTGTCCGCGGCTTAGCTCATAGACTCTTAGTACCAGAAGAGTGTAATTTGGCATGGATATACATATGAATCATGCCGACAACGCTGAAGAATAAAATCTTAAAAAAAAAATTTTTGCGTTCCTCTGGTACACGTCAAGAGGGGTTTCTACGCACAGCTCGACGACCAAACTAAACCGTATCAGCCCGTTCACACCACCATTTTTGACCCACGATAGCTCAATGATTTCCCAGGGACACGCCACGCTGAAAAATTACGCGTGCACTCCCGATTGCATTGAAATTGATTCATAGGCAGAACACACCTAGGTATTTATATTAGAACATTATTTTCGTTTAGCTGTTTAAACATTCATTGACACACCATTTGTTGGTGAATAGTACAAGGGCCAAATGTTCTTTGGGCGAAAACTTTATAGGATAAAACGATCATGGACATAACGATCTATTGGTGTAACGTTCATGGGTTAAAATTTATTTCGAAGAAAAATTCATTGACATAACGATATGTTCGCGAAACGTTCTTAGATGAAAAATTCTTTGGGCAAAGTCAAAGTCAAAATAATTTATTTCCATAGGATGTTATTACATCACTTAGATCCGTCATTACATTTTTTTGGGTAAAGTTAATAAAAGTTAATGGTCGTAAAGTTAATGGTCAAAAGATAATGTTGGTCTACGATTCATGGATTAATCGACTGTTGGACAACGGTTTCAGTATCGCCGACTCATTAGCGCGAGCGACTAGATGCTGTTCGGATGTGTCTTGATGCTTTCATGGTTTAGTAATGTCACACTTAAGGAATACTCTTTTGAGGAAACTGTTGTAATAAGGAAACTGTATTCAAAGCTCAAAAACGCTGCATCCGGAGTATGTCTGGCCTAAAGATGACAGACAGCTGCAAACCATATTTTAAAAATCTAAAAATTTTAACACTTCCGTCCCTATATATTTTTGAAATATCTGTGTATGCTAAAGTACATGTTGAATTATTTGAAAAAGTTTCGGAAAAACATAATATAAATTTAAGATACAAATCTCGTCTTTGTCTTCGCACTGCAAATACTGCCTTTATGTATAATAGTGTACTCTGCATGATACCTAAAATTTTTAATAATTTGCCAGAACACATCAAAAACTTAGAGTTACCAGAGTTTAAAAACAAATTATATAAACTGCCAGTCAATAAATGTTACTATAGTATAAATGATTTCCTTTTTGATAAAATATAAGAAAAAATATTATAGTTAAAAGAAAATGTACTTATTACATATGTTTGTACGCCTATTGTTTTTGGTAGAATTTGGAGGTTCTTTGATCTTAATTGTAACACCTTTTTGTAAACCCATTTTCACAAATAAATATATTTGTATTTGTATTTGTATTTGAAATCCTACCTATTAGATTGCAATTATTAGCACTTTGAATATTAAAATTTTTTGATTATTTTTGTTAGAATTAAGTATACTAACATATGAAAGACTTGAAATTACAATACTGACTATTTCTCTTTCAATTCCAGTTAGATATTCCATAAACTATTATAATTTATTTAACAATTTAGTCTAGCCTACTTTTATTTCCAAAAACTTAGTTCTCAGTGGAGCAATTTTCATTCGTAGTACTTACATAATATTGTAGATAAAATTAAATATAGGTACTACCTATATAATAGGTTATAGGTACGTTTCTTTTTAAGTTTCTCTTTAGCTATTCTTTGTTAGATGTTATTTTATTTAGCAATTTAAAGTCGTATACGTACTTACTAGCCTTCTCTCACTTTCAAAAACTTTACTCTCAGTGGAGCGGAGCACATTATTATATTTGTTTTTCTTCATTTATAATAAGTATATTTAGGCTCATAATAATAATAATAATATAATATTTTAGTTTGTTAAAGTAGTGATTAATAATAATTCTTCTCGTGTTTACTCGTCATTGATTTCTAATAATCTGCAGCTCGCACCAAAGATACAATTTTTGTTGTTCCTTTCTTTTAGGTACGTAATCCATTAAACGTAGAGTAAGTAGGTAGGTACTACTTTTTTTTGTGTAAAATATTATAAATAATATAGTTATAAAGTAGTAATACAAATTAATTCATTGATTAATAATTTTATTTTGTTGTGTTGACTCGCATAGCAAAGTTAACTACTTTCAATTTGTTTATAATAATAATATAATAATAATAATAAATTTATTTCAGATAATTGTATCCATAATTTGTTAGTAAAGCTTAATCTAATATTAGTAGGCACTTAAAAAATAAAATAAAATTAAAACTAGTTACGGGCTGTGTGTAAGTGTACCCAGCGCCGCAGCATTGGCGAGTCCCACCGATCACCTAACGTGCGCAGAACACTGTTCGGACGGGCGCGAACACGACTAAGCATCGACGCACATCGATTGCGCATTATAGCGTAGAAATCGTTCATCTTAGCCTCGGCGAATATGGAAGAGGCACTACAATAACGCGGCAGCCTAAACAGTATTCTAAACGCGTTATTATATTGGACGCGCAGAGCGCTGTAAGCACGCTGCGTAAAGTTGACCCACAAGCTGCACGTGTAAAAGGATTGGCAAAAAGCTTTAAAGATTTTTATGTAAGGCAAGGTAGAGTTTTTTATCATTACTTATTAGCTCCGTGTGCTAACTTTTGTATATTAGGCAACTACGGAACCCTACACTTTGCGTGGTCCGACACGTGCTTGGCCAGTTTTTTATTTAACACTTGTGTTGTGTGCCATTTTGAGTTCTGAGTACCTACATTGGCAATGCCAGTCATCATCATATTCGTATGGGTTGTAAGGTCCGGCACAAATTCATGTTATGCCTCCAATGCGTGAATATGCTTTCTGCGAGTCCCAGACCCACTCTAGATAATTTAAACGATAAATAAAATAAAATATAAACAGATTTGATTTGGTTGTATTTTTTGTTTTTGTTGGTATTTCATAACACGATTGCTTTGTTTTATTATAAATGTCTTTCTCTGTAACTTGGTTACTTTTTATTTGCAGTCACGCTATTGTTACGTACTTGGCATCCAGATATAGCAGTAATGACCACTTTTTGCCCAGAGACTCGGGCGGGCGGTCCAGGGTTGAGCAGCTATTGCATTACAATAGCGGCGTCCTGTATCCGAAATTCAAAGCTGCAGCGGTTAGTTGTCAAGAAAGTGTAAACAAGAATGAGGGCACTGCTGTACGGACACTAATTGCACTTTATGTAGTCTTAAACCCGCTGTATATATTGTCTAATATCGGATGCTACTCGTAACAACTAATCACTACTGTTGCAGTACTAATAAGTGTGATTAAAGCTCGACGAATATTAACCGAATTAGACTCTGTATTTAGCTAAATCTAAAAAGGCTTTTCCAACCAATCGCTGCTGACCGCAATTATTATGATACTAACTGTACGCTCGCGTTATGTAAGATTTTCCCGTGGGAATAAGACTTTTCCCGGTAAAAAGTATTCTATGTGGTAACCCAGGTTACAAACTATCTTCATTCCAAATTTCGTCTAAATCCGTCAAGTAGTGCGTGAAAGCGGAACAAACATCAAATATATGTTTTCACATTTATAATATTAGTGTGATCGTCAAAATGAGCAAACGAACAACCTAACTTGAGGTCGGTATTTAGTTGGCCAGATTGATATTGCAATTAATTTTATGATCGAGCTAGGATACCACACCTCTAGCTAACTGTTAAAATATAAAATTTAAATGGAATATTATATATTTTTTTTCAGAATCCCATATTATTCGAGGACTGTAAGTACGTCATGGCGCAAAATGTAAGTGAAATCGAATCGGCTTACACTGAACTTGAGTACATGCTACTCGGAAAAACTTGGTTCAGCAACTGCCCTTGGCCTATGATCAATGACATCTGCCTTTGTGCAACCGTTAGCACTCTAAATGTGATGGTGCCCATCGACAGAGCAAGGTGCGTTTTTCTTCTTTTGACTAAAATATTGTAAAATTTGTCGTAAAAATACACTGAGAAAAACTTAATGAGCCGGTACACCTTACATAAGTAGCAAAGCTCTAGAAAATACGTAGGAAAACGGGATAGACGGACGTAATGAGCTAGACGCATGACGCGTATGAGTTGGACTCATTATAAGAACAATTGCTACTTAATTTAGAGTAAATCGTCGACTCATTATAAAGAGTGACTTACCCCACAGTGCACTTTTTTGTCAGTGTACGCAACAAAACAATCTCTAACGCTTTTTTTAAAAAAAAGACGCTTCTATTCATTCGTTAGGCGGTCAGTGACCATATCATAAATCGCGTAAAGAGGTTTTAACTATGCAACTTCTTCTTTATCGTGTGCGTTATAAGGACGACAACCGACCTCACAAACCCTGCCAAGGCCACTGAGTAGTCAAATTCTGTTATAGATGGGAGCCTAGTGCTCTAGTGCACTAATCTTCATACTTTCATACTAATCGGTCTTTGTTTCAAATATTTAATAAATAATGCTAGTGCAAATAAATTTATTAAGTTATTTTTAGATTCCCAAGGCTGTGCTCCTGGCTCCAACGCATGTCTGAAGAGGTGTACTACATGACGGCAAACCAGAAGGGGCTCAGCGAATTTTCCAGAAGAATAGGCGAGTTAGAATTACTATCGTAACTGTTTGAGACTGATTATGAAGAATAGTTTTTTGACCTCAGTGTTTGTCGACCAGATTCCGGTCAATTTTGTGGCGGTTTTACGAAAACGTTCAAGTGTCCGAGGACTTCACACAAGAGACGTTCTGTCTCGTTGCCGGCGAAAATAGCCCTTAGATCCAAGACAGAACATCATGTAAATTAGTATTGCAGTGGCTCAGTCTCTAAACAAGAGCCTACTAATAAAATTAAACTATTAATCAGTGTTGTAATCTAAACAGTTAAATAAATGGGTTGTTTTGTGTAAACAGTAATTTTATTTTTTACATGTAATTTTGGAATCTGGGTAAGTTTATTCCATATTTTAGTCCTACCATCTGAATATAAAGGGAACAACCTAAAGCCGAGCCAGCCAGTTTTATCAGTCGGGTGGTTGGTGTGAAGTCGGTGTACTTAGGTAGGTGAACCACGGGAAGAAAAAAATTGCTTTTGATAGGTTGAATTTTAGTGGAACGACTCGGATAGGGGATGGATACGAGGATGGATAGGGGCAACGAGGGCTCAGTTGGGGGTGTCACAGTTGGGGGGGGGGGGGGGGGTTACCCCTTATATCATCTTTGATGTCACCCAGCACGTCGGACCACTAAGACTTCTGACCAAAAAGTAAAAAGCCTTTGTGACCTTCGTATTCAAACGAACTATTCATATTAAAATCGATCGATTCTGATATAAAATTGAACATCACTAGTTTGGAATGTCACCTGTCACGTAGCTGTCAGCCGACAGTCACTCACTTTTTTTCTTTGAAGAATTTGTTGTTGAGGAGGGATGAGTGCACAAGTTCAACGCAATTATAATAGTTTTAAGTAGATTTATCAAACATCTACCAGCTATTGTTTACAGTTCACAGGGGCGATGTAAAAAGTTAGTGTATTCTCACGGAAAAAGATGAAAGTTGTGAAAGGTTTATAGTGCTGCGACGATTTGACCCGCGAGAGTGGTCGTGCCATGCCTGCGCATCAAACTGGTACATGTCCACACATAATAGACCATCACATTACGTTATCACGACGTAACGCGTCCGGGGCGCTTCGAAATCTCGCCTCTTGTGAGTGATCAGCTTGAAAGTTTTGTCGATACTTTCTCACGTCGCGGTCGAGCGATGTCGGGCTTCCAAGCGAATGATACGATGCCTAAGATCGGGCGAGTGACTGATCTGCGTGAACAATGGCTGGTGAGGGCGGACGGCGCGCTGGCCCACCGTTTGCAGGACCGGGAAATCTCGTCCCACCTCTGCGAAAATAGGCATCGCAACCAGCAGATCCGCGAGGATTTCCCAGTGGCTCTGAATGAACAGCGCGGGATAGATCACGAGATCCACCTGCGAGAACTCGCGCGCCGTCGACAAGCGGAAATCGACGCTGAAATAGCGCGGGAAATCGCTGAAATAAACCTCCGTCGGCAACGCCGTCAGCATCCCAGTGATTTTGTACAACCCAGCTCTTCGCGCGCCGCTGCCCCCGCTCCGCCGCCCCCAGAGCCTGCCACCCCATCCACGCCCGTCAATCTACCCAGTGATATTGACCCTGAACAACTTGGATTGTCCCCAGCTGAACTGGAAGAGATGAAGAGAAGATTAGAACAGGAAGAGAGAGATGCCAGACTGGCCAGAGAACTCAGCCATGAGGTTGAAGGTAGCGATGCTCTGCTGGCTGACATGAGATATGCTGTTGAAGCCCAGGATGGAGAGCTAGCTAGGCTGCTTCAAGAAAGAGAGTACAAAAAACTGCAGCGAGCAAAAGAGAAAGCAAGACAGAAAGCCTTATTGAAGAAACAGCAAAGAGCACAACAGCAGCTAAATGAACCACTTCAGGAATCTCCAACTTTACCCCCTCAAGCTACCCTCTGTGATGCGTACAGCAACCCTCGAGACATAATTCGAGAGAACAGATTGCGTCTGTGCAAATCTGTAGACTCAGATTTGAATTATGTTGAGCCTTTTGAAAAAGAACATATCCAGTCCAAAGCCAGTGCCTTACAGAGTAGAGAAATGTCTAGACAGTATTATTCTTCACGTCCAGAACCGAGTACATCCAGCTCAAACATCAACTTGTCTCATGTACATTCCAGATCTTATGACTCAGATAAGCCATGTCCTCCCAGCATCAATAACATACCGATCCAGCATCGACAACCACCCCCACCACCAACTACATCTAAAAAGCCAAGATTCCCTGATCCAATCAGCATCAGGCCTGCTTCACACTACCCTACAGACAATACTATACCTCAGAATGAAAACCCAAATATACCGCACAGTTACAGTGACAATAATAATTTATACAGTTGTACTTTCCCACCGGACCATAACAATAGTCCACAGAGGAGTCATGACAGACCAGACATGTCCAAGAGACTATCGGTGATCTCCGACATCACCGCTGAAGGGTTAGCCAAGAAGAAAACAAAGGAATTGCAAAAGAAGAGAAAGGGCTGTAAGATACAGTGAATTTGAATTTCCAAAAGTGTCTACTTTTTTATTTTTAGTTTTATTTGTTGTGTTGTCCTTTTCACAGGGTGCAGTGTGCACAATCCTATATTTATTAGTAGTTTTGAAGTCCTGCAATGCAAGTTATTTTGTAAAATCATAGCAACTGTAGTATTCCAAAAAGGTAAAAATTAACCAGGATGTTATTATTTACTCTACTTTTAAAAAAACTTGATGGACTGAACTAAAAAATTTTTTTGTGTCTATAACGCTTGATACTGCAGTTGCTTAAAAAAATCTCAAAAGTTTCTCACTTTGTATACTCAACAAATTTTAATTATAAGATTACATAAGCAAGCCAGTTCATGGTAATTTAGTCTTTATACAAAGTATTTATTCTATATTTACTCAATTAAGTGCAGAAGTACCTGCAGAACCAATGAGCCATTTTTATATTCTAAGGACCAGGTGCCTTTTAGACGTAAGTGACTTAATCTAACATTCCCTATTTGTGATTGTTTTTTCATTTAATTTCATATTATTCTGCAAAGAAAGCCATGCCTTATGGTATAAAAAACTAGTTTTTTTCTATAATTTATAATATTATGATAATTAATTATGCTGATTTAGGTGCACAGGTTTAATATTTATTATTTGTTTTTCTCTACCAACTACTTAGCACTCAATGTTCAAATTTATTTTTCTCTAATAATAAGACTGATTTTAAGTTAATCGCAATTTATCTGGTAAAAAGCCATTTTTTTTCTTTTTTGCACCTATTTGGTGCTAATTTGATTGAACATAAAAAAAAAAACATTTCACCAAAATGTGTTTTGTTCAAATTTTATAAACTTTCTATTTCTACATTTATAGTGTTGTTAATTTACATACATATTATTATTTTGATGATTCCATGTAGCTGTACATGTTTTCATATTTTAATGTTCATGCAAAATTATATGTTTTATAATTTCTTTAATAGTGTGTCGGTTACTTTTATAGCACATTTATTGCAAATTCTCTTTAGTTATGTCATTTTAAAAGTCAAAATTTTGTTATTATTTACTTAACAAAGTATTTTGTAGTACTTACTTATTAATTTCGTAATTATTTTCTAAGAATTTCTAGTTACTCATGGTGTCCGAATTTTAGGCAGTTCAATGTGGTATGCTAAACTATGGTTAAGGTTTATGTTAAGAAGTATTCGTTTTAAGTAATGTAAGCTTTAAAATCGCAATCTACGGCCTTTGACGTGCCTTAATGTAACTGAACCAAACTCGAATAATTTAATTTATAAATGACTTTTGTGTTAGTTTTAATTATTATAATTATTGCAACTTTCGTTTTAGCAAAGGCTAAGCTAAAGCTAAGTTGTATCACTATTGCTTGTATTTTTTTCTTTGAACACAATAGGTAGCTGGTATCAGCTGGTATGATATTGAATAATCTTGATATTATTTTTATAATGGCTGAAGCTAGTAACAACAGTAATTATAGTATTCCTTCATCTATAAACAGAAAGTAAAGGTTTCATTGCAATATACAAGAAACACTTTTTATTTTACCATGGGAGATATCCCATGGCCTTCCTGGCAAGCTAGCTACTTTATAAACATTTGGTACTGTTTTTTTATATTTTATGTTGTGTTATGTAATTACTTCTAGAATCTGTGAGTCAGATTTCGATATGGATGGAAACATACCAGTAAAACTTGTACGATTTGTACTTCCATTTTTTTAATAAATTGTCACGATTTTGTATCAAATTCTGGTTTTATTTACACTACCCCGAGTTACGAAATAGCACAAAATACGTTGAAGTTTAACTTTGTAAAGCGCTAACCTGCTTAGGTAGATAATACAAATTCGTTATTATGAAATTGGGTAGAAATTGAAACCACGGGAACGACACGACTTAACGTACGTCTCGAAGCACGAAAAACACTCACTACACTAAAGTAGCAAGCCTATGTAACGTATTTAGTTGAGTGTTCGACTCGGATGTTTATTGCCTTAGTTTAGGAGACAGAGGTTCTTGTATAATTTGATTTGTATACAACCAACCTGCTTGTTTATATCTGTATCTGCTATTGTTTGATGTAATAGTTGTACTCTTTTGGACAATAAAATTTATTTATTTATTTATTATTTATGTTCCGGGTTCAAATCACGGTGGGGACACTGTCAATTAAAGGGAAAAAATCTCTTTGTGATACTTTCCCTTTGACTGTACGAAATGAAAGATGAATTCTTGCTTCGGCAAGCACGTTCGGCTGCTATCTACAGAAGTAGTCGTTACACGAGCCGGCCTCTAGTGTAGTGGGATTTTTTTTACTTACGTACGTGAGGAGGTCCACTCAAATACTCGGGGTCCACTATAACGTTAGAAGATTGTCTAGTTTAGAAAAAGTTTTAGAGCATTATGGCAGGAAGGGGCAAGTGTATGTATCTGCCTTCTGTGCTAAAGTCCCGGGTTCGTTTCTCGGATAGGACGGATATTAATTATTATTATATTCTAATAGGCGATCAGTCACTAATAATCAATTGATATTTATTTAGGGTCTGCAAGGTTTGCGCATCAGTGAATATTTTCATGGCAGTCCCGACGACAGGAGTCTGGGAAGGAGGTACTCTGTGAAGGGAGCTGTTGGGGTCGCATTCTGCGAATTCAGGCGGGCGCAAAAATATGGTTTCAACCATGATCCTTGATTTGAAAAGAACAAATAAAACCACGAGTTTAAATTTGAAATTGACTATGTTCATCAGCATCACATTAAAACAAAGATAAATACAAAAATACGACACACAATCCAGATGTGTCCAAACATAAGACGGCAGGAAATAATCAAAACCTTAATGCAATGGTACTTTACAGGAGTTTTTAAAATAATTCTTTCTACCTATAATAAGACATGAAATAAAAAAAGAAGCAGTGACTTTTTAATCTCATATCCTATGCTTAAAAAACTAAGCTATGTGCTCAATAATGATGATAGAAGTATTAAGAGTAGCTTAAAAACAATGCAGAAACATTACAGTGTAGGTAAATTAAACTGGCTGTTGTTCTTAGTAGAAAATTGAAATGCCAATGGTCATATTCACATAAAAATATGTCTGCCTAATTTGATATGAACTAGATGACAACAGATGTTATTTGGACAGGTTAGCAGCTTGTTTTTTTGCTTTGACTAACTCAACAAGCTCCTTGTAACGTTTCATACATTCTTTCTTGCTACGGTTCGGTATACAGTCAGCAATCTTGTCCCATCGCTCTGGAGTGCTCGATGGGAATGTCTTCATCGCCTGCTCCAGAAGTTCTTGTTCGGTCTTTGTCCACGGCTTCTCTTCTTTCTCCTTCTCGGGCTTTACTTCTCCATTCATTTTAGGTTTGGATGCACCGTTAACTAGTTTAACACCTGGATCATTCTTTGATATGCTGCTATCGTCAACATGGTTGGCAATCTTTTTCTTGTCTTTTTCAAATGTGTCAAATGCTTCCTCATTAGCAGCCTTTTTGAGGCTGCTTTTAGAGAAATCTGAGCTTTGCAAGTCCTTGGCTTTGTTTAACACCTCTTTTGCATTGAACCGTTTATCATCGGTGAAAGTGCAATGTTGGTTGAGAAAATTAGCTACTACTTCCCATCTCTGGTTTGTACCAGCTGGAAACAGATTCACAGCTTTTATGAGCATTTGCATCATCTCTGCGGTCCACTCAATAGGCGCGCGTACAGCAAACTCTTTTTTTACTTTCTGTGTCTCTTCTTTCTTAGTTTCAAAGAGAGCTTTCCGTTCTTCTTCCAACTTGTTCTCGGTTTCTTTAACAGTTTTCAGGAAGGCATTTCTACCATTTGCTTCTAGGTCTTTCATGAAGTCTTGCAGTTCATTAACTTTCATGAGTTCACAGATTTTTTCAACGGAAGCCATGTGTGATACTGTTTCATCTTCGTTTCGAGCATAGTATTTGTTATTTTTACACATATCTCTGAGCGCCTTGCGTTCCTTACGTAGGTTTTTCTTTTGCTGTTCTCTCTCGGCTCGAGCTGCTTCTATACGGGCCCGTTCAGCTTCCTCTGCTTTCTGCTTGGCCAACTGTGCTTCCTTGATGAGTCTTTCCTCTTCAGCTTTCTTGGCTTGTACTGCATTCTGAAATTAGGAGAAATTAAATTGCAATTAGTTTAAACTTTTTTATTTTATTTTATTTATTAAGCCTTCAGCAGATACAACTATCTAAATATACAACAATTAAACAATTATTCGGTTTTTACTATCATCATTAGTTTAAACTTACAAACAGACAAATTGAACTTTATTTTAAGCAGTTGCCTCTGTAAAACTGTCATATCCATATCCAGTTGCGGATCCTAGATTCACTTTAAATGAAATACTTTATTGCAAAAAATACTTAAATACTTTTGGGGAGCTTATGGTAGATTTTATGGAAATATTTAATTTAAAATAAACAGTGAAGCGGTGACCCCTTTTTCTGGGTGGCTTCAAAAAAATAGGAACAAAAGGTTTAGAATTTGAGTTTAACCAGTTAATATTATTGGAGAACAAAAGAAACAAGTTTGAATTTAGAAAAGAAATACCAACCTGTCTGGCTTGCTTTGCTGCTAACTTCTTATCCTTGTCTTCCTGCCTGAACCTCTGTATTCTAGGGTCATGAGTATATGCCAGGTCAACCAGGCTACGTATCCTGGCCATCTCTTCCTTCTTTAGCTTAGCTCTTGCAGCTTTGTTCTGCTTCTCTATCCATCTCCTCTCCTCTCTATCTGCACCCCTTTCCTTCTCTTCTTCATCAAGGTACGAGAATTCACGCCAAGACTCAAATTCGTACCAAAAAGCATAGAATTTTTCAACTTGTTCCCTTGGACTGTTCTCATCTCCTAACAAAGGCACATGTTTCTTTTCTGACCAGCGGGAGTTTATTTCGATCAACTTTGTAAATGCTTTGAAGAAACCATCTTTTTTTATCTCTGCTACTGTTGGTACATTGTCATCTACAAGAGGATCAACCGAATCATAAGATCTGCGCTTCGCTGGAGTCCCGAGGATCTCATAAGCCTTTGTTATACAAGTGAAGTAGTCGTCGTCGCTTCGAATCTCCTCGCCTTGTGCCTTGCGTTTGTCAGGGTGGTGTTTCAGCACTTTCTGGCGGTAAGCACGCTTGATATCGTCGTCAGTGGCTTTGTTGCGCAAATTCTTCATACCCAGCACAGCATAGTGATCTTGATTCTTCCAGTCCTTCGGGTCCAGACTACGAAGGTACTCGACATCGTCGTCGAAAATAACCTCTTCAGCCTTTTCCTTGGAATTGGAGGTGTCTAGAAGCGCATCTTCCCCGTGGCATATTATCTTGTGATATCTCAAAAACGCGCCTCCTGCACATTCTACTTTTCTTTTCACGAACAGCTGGGGTATAGCCACCACCCGGCAATCGTTACTATTTTCCCCCTCACTCATTTTCTATTAGTTTTACGTATAAAATATGAACCAAGTGCAAACATAACCTATAAGGGAGGTAAACACCTCGAAATTAGTTTGTTCTCTCCCGTAGTCGTCTTCTTCTGTACACAGTTTAAAATTATGATCAAAACTACAATAAATAAACGTAACTAATTACTACTACGACCAAAGTATCATAATTTATTAGAAATTAAAACGCGCGACGAACTCGTCGACATTGTTCCAGACAGATGAACGACAAATGAACGAGAATTAACGAATGGGTCGGTGACGCAAATGTCAATGTTCAATTCGTTCATTCGTTTGTTTCATTCGTTCACATCATCACAAAAAAAGCGTATCCGAATTATTAAAAAAAAGCCAGTGCTGCCAACGTGATGAAATTTAAAAAGTCAGCTGACTCTGTCAAATGGCGAAATAAACATTTCACATTGATAATAGGTAATAATTTAGTTTTACTGAGTTTCTATCGCAGTTAAGTGTTGAAAGTTTCTTGGGCGAGTAAAAATGGACAATAGCCTAGATTACTTATTCAGACCGATAGTCTTGGTGACAGGATTTGGCCCTTTTGTGAACCATCCAGTGAACGCAAGTTGGGAGGCGGTGAAACTTATGGATAAAGAAGAATTAGAGAAAAAACACAACATAGAACTGGTTCAGATTGAAATCCCCGTCACGTACCAAAATGTGGATGAATTTGTGCCCGCGTTGTGGGAGACACATGAGCCTAAAGTAAGTGCATCATTTTCCTTGAACATTGATTATTTTTGGGTCCTATTATGTTGTAAAATATTAAAACTCTTCTATCTATTAAATTCTAACCCACAATTAGGTTTTTTTTATTTGTTCTTTACAAATTAACAGAGACTGTTCTTTAGATATTTTTTTTAACAAATATTTTAAGGGGTACATACTTTTTAAGTAAAAGTATAGATTTGAATAGAAGGTATACTTACACACAGTTAAAAAAAAGTGATATAATTTATCAAACTGCCAATTTCAGCTAATGATCCATGTGGGTGTCTCCAGTGTAGCCACTGAAATAACCATTGAGAAGCAAGCTCATCGGAAAGGCTACCAACGCATGGATTACTTTGACCAAAGACCTGCCAACCACGTTTGCCCAGCAGAAGGAGCTGTGCGGTTACATACTAAGCTCAATGTGGAGAGGATATGCCAGGAGTACAATGATTGTAACTCTACAGAGAAGACAAGTGCTGTCTGCTCTTTGGATGCTGGCAGGTTAGATTAGTCTTCCTTTTCAAATTCTTAACTTATATCTATATTTTATTTTCATGTTTTTTTATATACAGTGTAAGTTGGTGTATAACAAGTTATTACTTCTTTCTTTATACAAATATTAAAAACAAAATTAATAGTTCATTAGAATATTATAGCGAATAACAAGTTTGGTAAAAATATTTGTAAAGGGAATAAATTATTATTTACTAACTTACTTTATCTATCATAAAAAAATTAAAGTACGTACATTACAGAAAAATTACACAACAGACCTACTTATTTGTAAAGAAATATTTTCTAGTGGACATGCTCATGTGGATATGATAATGTAGTGTTAAAACTTGAAATTACTATTTTGGTTTTCCACTTTAAAGCAAATAAAACAATAAACTGTTCCATTGTTTTATTAAAATAATATTGTTTACACAATATTTGAAGTACTTCATTTCTTTAATCAAACACATAACATAACTTGGAAGTATTGCACTGCTTGCATCGTTATCTTACACGTTTTCGCCATATAAAACAAAGCTCTTTGTTTCAATATTTATTGTGTACCTGTATTTCATTCCATCTGATAAGATTATAATCAGTCATCATCATTTATATTATTTTCTGCTCTTTCATACATGTTTAATCATAGTTTAATGTACTTTGTAGTATATGAAGGTTTTTTTTTTTTGGTTTTTATTTGATGAATGTGAATGAAGCGAAAGAAGTATGTCTGGATCGTAGCAAGTGGAAGGAAGTGGTCTCTGCCTACCCCTCCGGGAAAAAGGCGTGACTTTATGTATGTATGTATGTATATAAAAAAAAAATGTCGTAATGCGGCTACGGAAACATTTCTTTTTTTTTTTTTAAGTAAAAAAGTATTTATTCAGCTAAACATCTTCAATTCAGTACAATGCACATTGATTCTCACACTAGGATACCCTGTGTTGTGATTGTGAGTAATCAGCCCCTTCCTTGGGACAAATTGTTTACACTGAACAATTAAAATCTAAATGCAATAAAACTAAATTAATAACATAAACATAAGTGATGCTGATATGTGATGCATGATGGTGTGTGTGTGTGTGTGGTGTGTGTGTGTGTGTGTGTGTGTCTGTGTATATAGGTATGTATGTATGTAGGGGGTATGAGGGAGGGTGTGTGTATGTGTGATTCAGTGTGGTGATTACTTTATTATTTCCAACAACATTTCTGTTTCGTCATAGTTTAAGCTAAGTAATAATTTTTTTATTTGTTTCTTGCAGATTGATTTGGTATTTTTAGTTTTTTATTAATTTTTTGATATATGTATGGTCCAGTAAATTCATACGACTTATTTGCAAACACTGTTTTTGAGTTTTTATGTTTCCATTTTAGGTCTCGCAATGATCTGTTAGAGGTAATTGCACTTTGTAGGGCTATTTTATGAAATTTTAGAGTCACAGCTAGGATAAACAGTTGCCGCACCGTGAGCATCTGACAGTCAGTGTAGAGCAGCCTAGTAGGATATCTAAAAGATTTTTTTATAAGCCACTTTTAGTACAGCTCTTTGACCACGTTCTACCCGAATAAGATGTGATTCTGCAGCAGCACCCCAACTAGTGACACAGTAATTCAGTATTGATTCACATAATGAAGTATATACTAAACTAATCAGACTAGTATCAGCAACTCTCTTAAGCTTATGGAAAATGTGGAGTAGCTTTTTTATACGGGCAGTTAATACTGTTTGGTCCAAGAAAGTTTTGGGTCAATAAATACACCCAAGTATTTAATGTAATCCACTTCTTCTATGGTAGTGCAAGAACTGTCACACTGTGTTTCGTCCTTACAATTATGAATTTTTTACCTAAGTTCGCAACAAATTAGGTACTCATTCATTTTTTTCCTTGCAGATACTTATGCGAGTACATCTACTACACCTCCTTATCCCACGACAGCACGCGGACTTTGTTCGTGCACGTTCCAGACACACCTACATACCCCTCCGAGCGAACCGCCAGAGGCCTGGAGAGGATCCTGGACTTGTGTCTGAAGCAAATTGCAGAGGCGGATGGCGCGACCGATACGGCAGACCAGCTGCAGAAAGCCACAATTATGTAGTTTAGAGTTGTAAAATGTAAGACTTTACTTACAGTGGATTTGAAAACGATTTTTTCAGATATAACCGATAAATAAGTTAAATTTTAGTAAATAGTTAAAGTATTCATAAAAGAATTATGTGTCCTGAAGTGCAGTTGTGTGTATATTTTGATGTTGTTACATTATTCCTAATATTTTAATTGTGAATATTATTAAATAGGTATTATTTAATTATTGTTAACTGTTCGGTTTCTTTGTTTTTTATTAGATATTAGCGGCCCGCCCAGGCTTCGCGCGGGTAGATCAACGTCAAAAACAAAAATCCTATTATATTATGGACTCCTTAATTTACATACTATCTATGTACTCAAATCAAATGAAAAACTACCCTACACCATTGTGGGGGAACATTTTTTTGTTCTACCAAATAGTTTCCGCTGCGTATGCGACAAAGCCGTGTGGTGACGGCAGAGTAGAATACATTTGTCACCAACCCCTACTCTTCCCGTGGGTATCGTAAGAGGCGACTTAGGGACTACACATTGAACAGGGAACGGGCAGCAGCGCTCTCTGATACAGTACCTAACCTTTTAATCTGCGATTTTCAACCCGCCTGCCAAGCGTGGAGATTATGGCAAAACCCTCCACTTAAGTGGAGGAGGCTCATAGTCCAGCAGTGGTCTGTAACGGGCCGTTGATGTTGATGATGCGACAAAGAAATTAAAGCAAATTTTTTTACACCTTAGTTCACGTTACTGAAGTTTTAGCAAGGATCCCTATAATTTTTTCTAGTAATAAATATAGCCTATTACTCAGGGATAATGTAGCATTCTAATGGTGAAAGAATTTTTAAAATCGGTTAGTAGTTTTATTCGTTACAAACATACAAATCTTTCCTCTTTATTATATTAGTATAGATAGACACGAGAGAAAACGCCTGGTAAAATATGAATAGCAATGAGCACGTAATATAATCATATTTTTTTTTGCTTTGTGAGGCACATTTATGCATCGACGTCGCAAGTTGGGACTAAACGAGGGATGCGCCACAGTGGATGTACGGGTATCCTTGAAATCCAATTCCAGATTGGTAGTAATAGTAACATAAAGGCATTTTTGGTGTGGGCAAGATAAGGTAAATGAGAACAGTGGATGCCACAGGTCTCAGGTCATGTTTCCTTAGTGGCATTGGTATCAACTTCTCTACCAGTATCAGAATGGCAGTAGATATTCTGCAGACTATATTAAAAATTGCCAAATTAAAATGAAATGCATGTGTTTAGAAACTTATGTAGGAAATTTTGGAAATAAAACCCTGTGCTAGCGTATAAACACTTGTTTATTTATTAGTCTAATCTTCCTCCTCGTCAGCGTTGCCGCCGCCGCCCTGTCCCTTGCGCAGGTTCTTCCTCTTGACGCGACCAGGACGGCCACCACCGAACGGAGACTTCAGCGAGAAGTCAATGTGTTTGCCAGAGTCCAGGCGGACGATGAACGATGGGATGTTCACAACTTGCTTGCGTACACTGGAAGGAAGTAATGCGATTGATTAGTGTAATGCTTGTAATGTTGGAATCGCTAGGCTAGGTTGGATGGACTAACTAGGTTACCTGTAAGGCCAGAAAAATAAACTACAAAAATATGTAAAAGTGAATTAATTTTTTTAGGCTTTTTTTTAAATTTTCATCTTGATTTGGTTATTTTCGGTACTATAGAACATAACCATGATATCAAAGGAATGTCCCTTGAGAATTAATTCTTTTTTCCTCGCAGACACAGGTTTTTGAATGAACAAGTTTTAAATACATTACCTGAAACCATAGCTCAATGAGCTTACATTTCAAGACATTAACCTCGACAAGCGAGAGTCAAGTGGTCTTTTAGAACATGTTTCAATCATGCGAGGCAGCTGTCAGCCACCACTGGTCAGGTTACCTGCAGTTTATAGCTAGTTAAAGTGTGATTTTAGACTTGGTACTGTGAAATTAATCACAAAGATGCTTTAAAATTAAAATTTTCCAGTCAAAATGTGTAACACGTACCACAACCACACCACATTGCAGCATCAAAATGTAGTCAAGCAGTGGCTATGCGTGAAATAAAAAGACTGCAAAATGAGTTATGTGTGAATAGTTCTATTAATCTTCAATACAAAATATATGCTCGACCACGTGGTGTGGTTGTGGTACGTGTGGGTTGGCCCTTACAACCTTCCAAAAATGTGTCTGTATTTTGCAACGGATACAATAATTTGAACAGATATACAACATAAACTGATCAATGACGACTTAAAATTGTATTGAATAAATTGTTTATAAAGAGCAAGGATTTTTCGTAATTAACTTACCGGATATGCCTTTGCCTGATCAAGATGCGAGCATGATGGATAGACTTAGCGAGACCAGCCTTGAAGACTTGGGTCTGCAGACGACGCTCCAAGAAGTCCTCAATCTTCAGACCGAGCACATAATCAAGCTTCATTTGCTTCTCATCTAGCACTCCAATCCTCACGAGACGACGCAGCAGCGCATTGCCTGAAAATTACAGAAATCTATTAGTTTATTGAAGTAAGGAAGTGACTAGTAAGAGGTTGATAGTGTGATATCAGTTGAAATAGGGTTGTCAACAGAATTGTGTCTGACAAGAGGTTGCCAGATATTTATCATCATTTTCAAAGCTGACTAAATACTGTTTGACTGAACACATTATTTAAATCTAGCCCAACAGAATAGTAAGGGGAAAACTGCTTTAATATGTAAGTACATTTTAAGTATCATGTGCAGCACACATGTTTTCTAACCATACACATGAGCCACATATGAGATCAACAGCATGCGAGCACATGTATTACACACCTTCAAACAGCCTCTTAGGGTCCTTCTCCTCTAGGGTCAGCAGCTCACGAGCAGCCTTTCGGATGCGCGCGAGGGTGTACTTGACTCTCCACACTTCACGCTTGTTCCTCAGACCATACTCTCCGATGATCTTCAACTCCTGGTCAAGACGCGCCTTCTCGAACGGACGACGCGGGGTCACGTAGGTCTTTGAGAAGACCGAGGGCACTCGGTTGTTCACCATTTTGGCGAGCTGAAGAGGTTTAGGTTAAGTTAAATTTTAAGGTTATGTTTTAGAACTGTTTGCGACATCGAATTAAGTTTGAGAATGAGGTTTGGTTTGTCGCCAGAAGCAAGTTGCACACGTAAACAACTGAAGATCAAGTAAGTAATCCTTCAGTCCAACTTACGCCTGGGAATCATTGCACATGGCTTTGCTTTAGCCTTTGGTGTCCACCCATGACGTCCGTAAAAAGATCGCCATGGTCTACATAAAAGGCACAGAATACAGAAAGAAAAACATGCTTTTATCGTCAAATTCCATCCATTCGAATCTCGAGTAATATAACAAAAATTACCGATTATAATATCACCGGACACTGTAACAGTAATGATTTAATGATTTTAGCAAATATTTCCAAGTTCTATCACATTTAACAAATTATTATGGAATAATCACCTCGTTCGCGTCGGCTCGCCGAAAAAAGAAAGACGGAAAAGGTTTTGCAGTTGCAGACGACTGTCAAATTTCCAGTTGCCAATAAAAAAATATAATCTCCTCACTTCCGCCCGCGATCGCCTACTTCTTGTTTGCATTTTTTTTGCCTTGGGATTGGAAATAAAATATTTTTGTCCTCTGCAGTAAAAAATTTGCTTGTAGCCATTATGGCTGGTTTACACGTATTAAGTTGTTAAGTAGTAACAAAATTTTATGCAGCTTAATTTTAAGTAAGTGTTTTGTCATTTTAGTAGTTAAGCTCTTTAGTTAGCCAAAAATGGACGATCAACAGCGAAATAAATATAATAAATAAAATACGCTATGAAAAGCGGACAGACTTTCACATAATAATTTAAAGTTAAAGTAGGTAGGTAACGGACCAAACATTTATAGTTCAATTAAGATTTGGCCAATCAAGCTGACGTGAATCCCACCTAATAATGGCGAGACAATCTGTCACTTGAGTTAGTTTAAATAAAGAGAGCATTAGGAGTTGGGTGCGATCATGGACCTAAGAAAAAGGGGGTGCGATACAAAAATAATGGATTCTGCGAGGTTGCCATTTCCTGTAGGTTATTTTAATACTAGTGGCTCTGTGAGCTGTAGACCTCCGATCCGAGTCTGTCTTTGCATAGCTTACTTCGAAATGTGTTAGGTATGGGTACATACCTACACCTCTTTACCTCTTTGGCTGTTGCTGGCCGTAAACATTTAGATTATTTTTGAATTAGGAAAATAAGTTTTGACGTGAGAAAAAGAGCTGATTCTATGGGTACATACCTACACCTTTTTACCTCTTTGGCTGTTGCTGGCCGTAAACATTTAGATTATTTTTGAATTAGGAAAATAAGTTTTGACGTGAGAAAAAGAGCTAATTCTAATTTAGGTCTCGCGTGTGTACAGATCTATACAAAAAGAATAAACGTTATTTGCCCAGTAACTCTAAAGTCGTTTTAAAATACCTCCACCGCCGTCGCAAAATGGTTAAAACATTTTCTTTTTTATTTCCACATTTCTGCCATTTTGGAAAATTTTGAAAAACCGAATCTGCTCGCAAAATTTTACAAGAATCAGTTGAAAGATGCGAATCGTTCTTCCGTACAACTTGCTTGAAGTTGAAGTAAGTGTAACGAAGCCAGTTCGCTTAGCCGGTCGACCTACTGTAGAAGGGATCAGTTGTACATCCGGACAGGAAATAGGAAAGCATTTTTACCATGCTGAATGAAACGGAAACGCTTTGTTCGCGTTTTGTGCTCGCTCGGTCTATTGACACAAAACTGTTTTTTTTTACATTTTCAACCCCCATAATATTATCTCCACCAACACCTATAATTATTATTATCGTATCTTCCTTCACTAGAATCGATTGAGAATTACGACCTGTTATGTGTGTTTTGTATCCGGACATACAAAAGCGTTTTTACCTAAGCTGAAACGAAGACGTTTCGCACTTGCTCGGTCAAAAACTACGTCACCGCCGCTTACATAAATCACACTATATTATAAATGTGAAAATAATATATTTGGATGTTTTTTCCACCTTCACGCTTAAAGTACTCAAAAGATTTGGATGAAATTTAGAATGGAGATAGTTTGTAGCCTGGATTAACATAGGATACTTACTTTTTACGGTAAATAACTTTTCCCCCGCTAGTTAAACATAAACCTAGACATAAACTGATCATAGCGTTTTATAATTTATATATTTCCCATTAAATTAGGACCATTTTTACTTTGGCAACTCAGCTTTGTTGTTTTTGAGCGTTTTTGCAAGATTAGTAAGAGACAATGTTATATATCCAACACATATTTTAATTGAGGCAAAATTGGTACAACCTTAATTTAAATAAAAATTGCGGCAAATTCAAAATGTACTTATTCCTAATCAGCCTGCAAGCTATTTTTCTTCAGAAATCTTTGATTTATAAAAAACTAGCTGTTGCCCGCGACTTCGACGACCGAACTAAGGCAAAATACACTACACCTATACGTACCCTACACGTACCAGAAGGATTTTTTAAAAATCGTTATTGTTTTCGTAATCAGCGACCCGATAAACCATACTCATGTTAATTTTCAGACTTTGTCACCCCATTTCCCCCTTTTAAGGGTTGAATTCTGAAAAAACTTGAAACACGTATTTACTCATTTATTGATAGGAGTACTCCTGTGAAGTTTCGAATAAAATAGTCTAACCAATCTTGTTTCCCCATACAAACTTTGCACCCCCATTTTACCCCTTTAGGTGAATTTAAAAAAATCCTTTCTTAGTGCACCCCAAGACCTCTTAAGTAACCTATGTGCCAAATTTGGAATCTCTAGACCCAGCGGTTTGGGCTGTGCGTCGATATGTCAGTCACTCAGCCAGTGTCTTCTTTTATATTATTTAGATGAAATGAAATAATATACCAACAAAAAGTACCGAATTTTGAAAATTGGCTTGTTGATTGTTCGCTTCTCATTCCAGAGGTTCCGGGTTTGAATCCCAGAAGGGAGAAGTCCAAGTAAAGTTGTTTCTTCACTTTGCAAGCTAAATCACCAGATTGTCCGAAAATTAAGATAATTCTCTGCTTTTAAATGTTTATGTTGACCGTAGATAATCAAAGGTTGGAAGCCGTGGATCCCGGCTACGTAATGCACGAGCTCTGTCAGTCGCCTTTAGCTATAACATTGGCACTAGGGTTTGTGAGGTCGGTTGTTGTCTGTTGACTTAACAAATTCAATTGAACGAAGAAAACTATGCATTGGTTGGTGGTACGTGTTACTCTTGATGTAATGGTAAGTACTACATTACCTACGTCAATGAACTTAATTCATATTATTATCTCCTCATAGACCTACTAAAAACACTCGTAATCAAATATTTAATTTATACCAAAGTACACAATACCCAGGGCCATAGTGCGAAAAATCCTTAGGGATTTTACCATTAGCAGATTTAAAATACAAACAATCTTTTGTTAGACAATCATTTAATTGGAATATACCTACTTACACTAAAAATATTCTTAACTATTCTTTATTTAAAACTTTTTATATTTCAAGAAACTTCTGTATTTTTTCGGATTCAATCCATAAGCCTTGAGTCTTTCATCTGAAAGTTTGTTCAGTGGATGTTCTGAAGACTGATCTTTGCTTTGTTTGTTTTTATTTTGCATGAATTTGTGTGGTCCTTTACCACCTTTATTATTAGCAGAATCGAATTTCTTCTTTTTGTTAGGAACTTTATCAGATTGTTGCAATTTTCGTTTCATGTTGCCTTTTTGCCTGTTTTCTTGAGCAGGTTTCTTATTTGTATTCGGTCTCGTAGCTCCTGGTTGACTAGGTCCCTGTTTTTGAATGTTTTCTACAACAAATCCATTGGGTTTGGTTTTCGTTTTCTTCTTCTTGTTTTTACTTAATTCTGTTACTTGGCTATTTGTTTTATTGTTATCATTTACTTCTTGAGTATTTATTATTACATTTTCAATTACACTAGTTTCACTATCGTCTGTTTTCTTGACTTTATGTTTTTTATTATGCTTAACTTCACCGTTTTCTTCATTATTGACTGCTAATGAACTCTCACTAACTTTCTGTACTTTTTCTACGTTATCATCTTTAGCGACTTGAGTGTTAACATTACCGTCTTTATTCTTGTGTTTCTTCTTATGTTTCTTTAGACTAACATCAGTATCTTCTTCAACAACATCTTCAATAGCATCTTCGCTAGATTCCTTGTGCTTTCGCTTCTTTTTCTTGGTTTTGACATCAGCACCTTCAGCGTCGTCATTGGTTTTACTACTTTCAGCGTCATTCGGTTCATTATCCTGAGAGTTCTCTGTTTCTTCTTTCTGTTCCTTCTCTTTGTTCTTCTTTTTCTTCTTCTTCTTCTTTGTTGTTTCTTCTAATGGCACCACTAGTTCTGGTTCTCTGTAAAATATAATTTCATAATTAAGATTTTAAATGAATGAAATTTATTTTAGTTTTTATCGTCTTCTTAATTATCATAATATCTCGTGATTTGTAAGATGACCAACTCTGGCGTCAGATCAGACCTATTAAGATACATAGTTCATGTATTAAGTTCAAGATATGACTAATACCTCGACCGGATAAGGTCTCAAAAAGTAATTTCAATTTGACAGTTTTTCCACAGGGATTCGACCTTAAGCCTAAAGTCAAAACAGGAATAAAAAGAAGTAGTGAAGTGAGGTGATTATTCCCCTTCGTCCGTTTATAGAACAGGAGTTCGAACAGGTTCCGTACAAGTAAATTAAAATCCTCGATCGGAACCAGTTCCGAAACAAGACAGATAGAGATAACAAATTGTTAAAAAACTAGGAGTTCCTTTGTGAGAGCTGGTGCGCGTGAAACTCCGGTTCTACAACGTGCTGCAAAAAAAAACATCAAAGGCATTTAATTAAATATTCCCATCTTTAGTGTCAATTAACCTGAGATGATTACTTAGATGATAAAAACGTCTGGCCAACTGTTGTTCCAAATCAGCAGAGTAGATTGTAATTATGACTCATGTATGATTCTTTATATATTTAAAAGAAAAGTACAAAAGATACAACTCCTGTGGAGTTTCTTCTGGCCGTTCTTCTCCACAGAGGGCGTACACTGGTAGTGAACGTGCCATCCGTGATAGCTATGACGTCGAAAAATGATATGTAAAAATCTTAATTCGAATAAAAAAAAAATACTTTTTTTTTAGATTGACACCTAAAATATAGACTATCGATTCTCAATACGGTATAGTATTTGTACACCATTTGTGCCTATATTTTTATAAGAGATGTAGGTATTTAAATCAATTTATATTAGAAAACATTATTTTTTGCCTTATCTTTTTTACGTATTTACAAACATGAATATTATTTTGAAATATTTAGTTCATTATTTCATAAATTTATTATTTCATAACAATTATTTAACAAATCTTTTTTCATTTACTTGTAGTTTTTTTCATTTCGAAATTAATTGTTCTAAAGTGAATGTTATGGTACAAGTAGTACGTAATCATTTTTAACCGTAACAGTAAAAATAGTCGAATTGACCTAAAATTACATATCTGGTCTGAATATTCTTTGACACAGCTGATCTCTAGAGATGGGAATATTTAATTGAATGTCTTTGATAAAAAATATTCTTTTTTTGGTATTTTTGTAACACGTTGTATAAACGGCCGAAGGGGACTGCTGCTTTTGTAAATGTGACTCTTACTAAAGGGTGTCCAAAAATACCCTTTACCCTTTTTAAGAATACCCTTCTCACTTTTAAATATCAATAAATCGTCTTAATGAGGGTAGATAGCAAAAACAAATATAATGTCATAAGTGGAATTTATTGGAAATTAAGTTGAAATGGATTCGTATACCGGAGCTCAACGTGCATTTTGTGTACGAGCTTATTATCAAAACAATAATTCGATAATAACAGCTCGCCGCTACATCGCGCGCAGTTCAATGTACGGGACCTGTGACGGGACATTTCTTTATCTCCCAGTGCGAATATCATTAGAAAATGGATTAAGACGTAATGGACGTCATTTGGACAACATATTTTTTTTGTCGTAAACTTTGCATTGTATGTACTTTTTGTAAATAGTAATAAAATTATGAAATGATATATTTTCATATATAATTTTTGGGTATAAACTGCCAACATCCTTTTTGGAAACCCGGTAGTTAGCCCTTTCATTAGCGCTCAGGTGGCTGCAGTAGCCAAGGGGATTGCTCTTGTTCTTACTCTGGCAGGTCCTTGAAGAGACTGGGCAGTATTTTCTTCTTGACCCGTTCGTCAGCTGCGCGTTGCTTGTACGTGTGAACCTCATTCTTCTCCACGGCGCTGGGTCGGTGCTTCACTATCTTCTTCAGAGGCACCCACTGGGTTAGCTCCTTGTCGTCTGCTAGAAGAATCTGAAAGGATATTAAATTATAATAATAGATATGTGGGGGTGGGGACATCTTCACACACGGCCATCTCATCCCAAACTAAGCAGAGCTTGTACTATGGGTACCAGACAGCTGATACACATTACATAAATAGATAAATACATACTTATATAGATAAACAACCAGACACAAGGCAAACACAAGTGCTCATCCCACTAATGTTTGCCCTGGGCGGGATTCGAACCCGCGACCCTGTGCGTCAGAGGCAGATACACTACCACTTGGGCTATGGAGCCGTATTGATCAGATGATATGTCAATAGGGGATCGGACTGTTCCTAAATATACCACATTATATGAATTATTAATAAAATATAGATTAGTAGCAAACGATTCGCGAAAAAAAAAAACAAAATCAGTTGAAAAACGAATTTACAGTGATTTTTTAAAGTTTCAATATGTCTGTCTCTTTCAAAAACGATTATTTGTATGTAGATTATATGGCGTTACTAACAAATGACGTCACAAGTGGGTATGTGCCTCTCCGTCTAATCTTGAATTTCAAACCTTTATAACTCGGTCAATTTTAAAGATAGAGCAAAAATTCTTTTAGTGTTCGATAGCAGAAACTAAGAGGTTTGGATTTATAAAATAAAAAAAAAGTAGTCTAATCCCCTATTGTTTTCAATATGCCAATATTAATGTAAATACATTAAGTTATCACTCATATTAATATATTTGTTTATTATATTTTTATTTTTTTATATTACATACACTTTCCTTTCCATTTTTCATTCCTATTTCTTTTTTTCGTGATATTTATAGTTTCTCTACCTTTTGTTTGTAAATTAAATAAAAACTCGACAATGGCACATAGTTTACTAGTGCCATAAAGAAAAAAAAAGTAACTTTTTTCTTTGTTGCCTGAATTCGAAATTCAACCATGAACAACTTACCTCTTCAATAGTCAATCCATAGTCATTGGGCACCACCTCTCTATACTTGAACCTCGTCGGCAGGTCTCCCCCGATGACATCCTCACAGTCCATCCTGTAATACTCCTCCATGTACTCGTTATAAGTCTTGTCGGGTACAGGGACGAACTTGGGTTTCTCGGTGGCTAACAACTCGGCAAGTTTGGATTTCTTTTTCCGATTGCGTCGTTTTTTTCCTAGGGTTGACTGGATTTCTTCTATGAGCTTTGCTTTGGCCTGCTTAGGGTCGTAGTCCGCGTCCATCTGCATTTTAGAATAAAATAAAGGTTTAATTATTATTTAAGATTGTAAATGCAGTTTTGTAGTCTTTTACAAGTCATATCATACATAACCATAATCTGTTTTTTTTTTCTATGACTAAAACTGAGAACGTAATAATCAAAGTATTGATTTTATAATAAATAATATACATAATTATAAATTAAATTCACTACTGGTACAACTAGCGGCAAACTTCTTGAGCATCGCGTGAAGTGGTGGGGGAAAGTTTGCGCATGTGCAGACGACGGCGACGCGGTGCGGGAGGCAAGGGTCAACTGACCAACCGCTCCTGTGCGCGTTGCCATGGCCACTAGCGCCCGCCTCCTCGCCCCGCACCGCACCGCCTCCTCGCCCCGCACCGCACCGCCTCCTCGCCCCGCACCGCACCGCCTCCTCGCCCCGCACCGCACCGCCTCCTCGCCCCGCACCGCACCGCCTCCTCGCCCCGCACCGCACCGCCTCCTCGCCCCGCACCGCACCGCCTCCTCGCCCCGCACCGCACCGCCTCCTCGCCCCGCACCGCACCGCCTCCTCGCCCCGCACCGCACCGCCTCCTCGCCCCGCACCGCCTCCTCGCCCCGCACCGCACCGCCTCCTCGCCCCGCACCGCACCGCCTCCTCGCCCCGCACCGCACCGCCTCCTCGCCCCGCACCGCACCGCCTCCTCGCCCCGCACCGCACCGCCTCCTCGCCCCGCACCGCACCGCCTCCTCGCCCCGCACCGCCTCCTCGCCCCGCACCGCACCGCCTCCTCGCCCCGCACCGCACCGCCTCCTCGCCCCGCACCGCCTCCTCGCCCCGCACCGCACCGCCTCCTCGCCCCGCACCGCACCGCCTCCTCGCCCCGCACCGCACCGCCTCCTCGCCCCGCACCGCACCGCCTCCTCGCCCCGCACCGCCTCCTCGCCCCGCACCGCACCGCCTCCTCGCCCCGCACCGCCTCCTCGCCCCGCACCGCACCGCCTCCTCGCCCCGCACCGCACCGCCTCCTCGCCCCGCACCGCCTCCTCGCCCCGCACCGCACCGCCTCCTCGCCCCGCACCGCACCGCCTCCTCGCCCCGCACCGCACCGCCTCCTCGCCCCGCACCGCCTCCTCGCCCCGCACCGCACCGCCTCCTCGCCCCGCACCGCACCGCCTCCTCGCCCCGCACCGCCTCCTCGCCCCGCACCGCACCGCCTCCTCGCCCCGCACCGCACCGCCTCCTCGCCCCGCACCGCACCGCCTCCTCGCCCCGCACCGCACCGCCTCCTCGCCCCGCACCGCACCGCCTCCTCGCCCCGCACCGCACCGCCTCCTCGCCCCGCACCGCCTCCTCGCCCCGCACCGCACCGCCTCCTCGCCCCGCACCGCACCGCCTCCTCGCCCCGCACCGCCTCCTCGCCCCGCACCGCACCGCCTCCTCGCCCCGCACCGCACCGCCTCCTCGCCCCGCACCGCCTGCTCGCCCCGCACCGCACCACCAAAGAGACCTATTTTTTGTTTCTGTGCATTCAAGGACGATGCTCACGAAGTTTGCCGCTAGCTAGAGCCACTTAGTACTTAAAACGGACGAATTTTATAGCTAAAGGGCACTATAGGTCTGTTAGCAAAAATAAAGCAAGTTAAAAAGAGTTAAAAGAAAAAGAAACTTGAAACAAAAAATAAAAACAAATACACTAACGTTAAAGTCTTCATCTTCACAGTGTGGTTGTTCTGCATCTTCGTTGTGGACGCCAGGCGCCGCCCTGTCACTCTCCGGGTCGTACTTATCCCAGTTTTCTGTAAAAAATTAAAATAATAATCATTCAATGAGGAATTTTCCGACAGCCAATTAAAAAAAAAATAGTTCATAAATATTCGAAAGATGGCGTTGACGATTCGTGAATTTGAAGTTTTTTTTTTTTGATGGACCTAATCGCTATTTCTACCAGAGTGGTAATATAGCGGGCGCGGAATCCGAAGAAATCCGGCGAGTCACCCAGGGCCATAAAAGGATTAAAAAAAAACCACGAAGTACACCTGGCGCCATCTATCGTCTTAATTAGAACTATTATTTTTATTTTTTAAAGAGCTGTCAGAAAATCCCCCATTACAAGTTCATAAAAATACTATCTGTTCAACCATGTTCATTTCAATTGTTCTCGTTGGAACAAGACTTTGCTTGTGATAAAGTAAGTGACACTGAAATAACTTTTTATTATAATTTTTATTGTTTTTTTCCGCATCCCACTTCTCAGTTCAAGCGTCGTCCTAGACACGCTCTCTCAGATCCGGTCGATGATACCACTGTAAGTTTTCTCTGTTCACCCTTACCACAGATAATATAATACTACGTACAGATGCCTCATCTCATACAAAAAAACTGTACCCTCAAAACTCGGGCTATTCTTCGGGCTACTTTGTTTCCTCTATTAGCTCACTAGATGGTGCTACGTGCGCGCTGACCTACAAAATTACGCAGATACGCCATCTAGTGCCAAGTTGACGACCTTGAGAGCGCCTTTATTATAAATATACTTCTTTTATTGTTTTCTGTTAGCTATTATTTAAATCTTTTCAAAAATCGTTACTACTATCTAGAAACATTAAAAATGTTTTAATGCAAGAACAAAACATCGCTGTGTCAAGGGCCAAGTTTGATAAATATTAATATTATAACTATTAGATAATAGATGTCACTGTATGTGTGATATGTCACAAACAATATACCTATTAGACGATAGATAGCGCTGCAAATGATAACGATTGCTTAGACTCTACGTAGTGCCAATGTTGTCACTAGATGTCATCACTAATTTAGAACAAAATTTCCGTACTAAGGAATGAGACCCCGTGCCCTTACCAATCTCCAGCTCCTCATCCAGGTCGGGGAAGACTGGTTTCTGGTCATCTGCTTCTCCATAAAACTCCTCGTCGAATAGAGCCTTCATTCTCTTATCGTGCTCCTCAGGGTCGAAGTCACCTTCTATGTCATCGTCCTGGGATCATACATCGTTTTTTTTAATATGATGAAATAAGAATAATTGAATTTTGTTTAATAAAGAGGATTATAAATGAATAATAAACTGATCCTCTAAAAAAAGACGTTATTCAATATTAGGATTAGGATTTATTTATTATCTAGGTTTTTTAGCCTTTTACATTGTATTGCCGAGAAAAGCCCCTCCCCAACTTTATCTACTGTTCTTTTTTTATACTGTGACGATTTAAACACGATCTGCAAATATTTGCGGGAATGGAACCTCTAGAAAAAGGTCTGTTATAATAAATCAATCAGCCTATTGCAGTCCACTGCCCCCCTGCCAGGTGGACTGATGACCTGAGGAAGGTCGCTGGTGGTGGCTGGATGAGGAAAGCGGGTGATCGTGCGCTTTGGCGTGCCCAAGGGGAGGCACACGGCCACCAGTGGACTGTTTTAATATTTTACCTTAAAAGCCAAGTCCTTATTCCCGGTGACCTCCTTAATCCTGGCGATCTTCTCTTGTATCTCCTTCAGTTTGAGCGCCTTCATCCGAGCTATCTCTTCCATCTTTCTTCTCTTTTCCTCTTCCTTTCTGCTGCGTACTTCTGCTCTCTTCTTTGAGCGGCGGTCGTCTTTGGGCCGGGTGTAGTTCATGGTACGGGGGTAGCGTTTTAACTGCAATATAATTTTGTTAGTTTAGAATTCCCCAGACTTTTTTTTACAGTAATGCTGCTATCATATTACTGGAGTCCTTCACCGTACACAGCACCCAAGTCTTAGGATTAAGGCTGTCTGTGTATCTCATGCTACTTACTTAGCAAAACCACTTGATACTGGCGAAATACTACAAGTGAAACGCCATAAATAAAAAATTGAATTGAATTGACTTTTTTTACAATAATCAATATCATATTGAGAGTTTAAATTTCGTAGAAAATGTCATAAGGGACCTTTTGTCGTAAGTACACTAAATATCAATCTAATATTATAAATGTGAAAATATATTTGGATGTTTAGATGTTTGTTCCGGTTTCGCGGCTAAACTACAGGACGGATTTGGATGAAATTTGGAATAGAGATAGTTTGTAACTTGGATTAACACATAGGATACTTTTTACCAGGAAAATTAGTATTCCCACGGGAAAATCTTACATAACGCGAGCGTAGCCGCGGACAGACCACTAGTATAATGTAATACTGACACCAGGGTTTGTGAGGTCGGTTGTCGACCTTACAACCCACGTCAGGAATACAAAACTTACAAACTCATCATCAGGCTCTTCAAAGCGAAAATTGTATGCTCTTTCGAACTTGTTCTGCTCCTCAACTCTTCGCTCGTCTTCTTCCAGGTCTTCGTCATCACGGATCTTATGCTCGGCGTCGCCAGGGTCGCCTTCATCCAGATACCTGTACAAGACAATTGGAGTCAGCTAGACGTGGCTAGACTAGACATTATACTTTACAGATCAGCTTCGCCACTCAACCGCCTGTGCGCGCTGAAAAATGAAGAATTTACTAAAAGTAGTTAGCTTTTTCAACGAATAATACTGGGTATGAACTACATTCGATTTTGTCGAGAAGGTCACGGCCGGCCGGCGCGAATTGAACAAGGCGGCGCGAGGGGGGACGGGGGGACGCGTAGCGCCAGTATCCCGTAAAGAACACACGAACAAAGTGTCTTCCCCTTAATAGAGACAATAAGAAAAGTGTTGATGGACACATTCTTAGCTAACATGTACTTAGCAATTTAAGTTAAAATTTAATTACTCTTTAGTCTTTAGGCTAGATTGTAATATTTATTCTGGATGTCTTAGTTCGTCCAGCAGAACCACTTAGCTCATAGGCTAGCTCATAGGAAGGAAAAAAATAGTTTAGCACTCCATTTTTATTTAATAGCTGTCTTAATAGCTGTTTTAATAGCTGTCCGCCCGTGGTTATAGTTTGTCACAGGATTAATATAGTATGCCTTATGTAAGATAGTTAACTGAAATAAGACTTTTTTCCTTATCATCATTTCTAAGTAATCTATTCAAAGTAATCTATTTATTCAGGAGCCAAAGTTCAACCGTTTTTGCGTGATTGAACTACAAACTATCACATTTATGATATTAGTAGACCCTATTATGTGGTTACTGGACGAAACGTAAATAAACATGAAACTTTGTCGTAAAAAATTCTACCGCCTCTATTTTTGCACATCGCCACAGTCATTTTATTAAAAACGAGGAAACGAATATGTATTTATTAGGATCGGAATTTGGATAGAATTCAGAAAGGATTATTATAGGAAAATAAACAGTAGGTAAAAGAGGAAATATTATACGTAAGATTTAAATACCTAAAATATTAAACTTTGTGCTGAATAAATTATTGTCTATGTCATTGGACGAAAAATTCGAATTTTAGTCAAAACTAGTCAAAACCTAAAAGTAAAGAACATTATAAAAATGTATATGAAATATGTAAAGAAACAAAACGCAATGGTGTCGACTCGGCATACGCTCAACTAAACTAAACTAAAATTAGTCCTGTCACTTTCTATCATTTTTAATTGAAAAGGGACCGAAGATCATCGGTTTTGTTTTTGTCTTTGACTTTACAACTAACTGTTAATTTTTAGTGGCTTTTTAGTCGTCATGGTAAGGTAGGCACTAAAACAAGACTAAATTTGACAGTTAGTTGTGAAGTCGAAGATAAAAACAAAACCAATGATCTTCGGTCCCTTTTCAATTAAAAATTATAGAAAGTGACAAGACAAATTTTTAGTTTAGTTTAGTGGGGCGTATGCCGAATCGACACCATTGAGAACTTAGTCTCAGTTTTGAAAATTATAAAACACCACTTGCTTCTTGTTCAGTATGTAGTCCCTCAGGAAAGCCTCGCCTTCATTCAGCTTGGGGTCCGACCACAGAGCCTTGAGAGGAGCCAGGTCTTTCTCCACCTCTTCATCTATGTGCTCCGCCTTGCCAGTCAGGAAGTCTTTGATCTTGGCTTCCTATAGGTAAAAGATGTCCTTTTTATTCTTGTGAGTAATGAAAAATAACATTTTTATGACAATCGATTTTGTCAGACTATATTTTTTTCTAGCTAAAAGTATGGAAATTGTATTTATACAGGGATTATCTCAGCTGTCTGATACACATTGGTTACACAAGGTTGCCTGGAAGAAATTGCTATGAAGCAATAAGGCCACCTAACTGTACATGACTACCTGTTCTTACTTCCACTCTGTCATCTATTATTTCTGTGTGTGCAACAAAGTATATTCATTCATTCATTCATTGTAAAAGCTCTGCTTAGTTCGGGATCAGATGGCCTTGTGTGAGATGTCCCCACATATTTATTGACTTATTTATTTATTTTTAAACAGATAAAGAACATTCATACACATGCTAAGATCTTTAATCTTATGTTTAGTTGCATCTTCTCTTAAATTCAAATAATTAATTGAAAAAAAAAAACCTAATGAAAAAAAAAAAAAAAAAATTTTTAACAAGCAAATTTTACCTTGCCATGTTTCTTAGAATCTGCAGGCTTCTTCACAGCCTCTGTGGCTATTTCAGCCTTCTTCTCCACTTTGAATATATTTTCATCATCATCTCCCTCTGAATCACTGTCTTCAAATACCAAGGTCTTTGATGGTGGCAATATTTCTGGAAAGTAATATGTAAATAATTCTAAATACTATTCAGAAAGAAAAATAAAATAACTATAATCGTTTTTATAGTTATTTTAGGGTTTGATTTTATTGTAAAATGTTAAACCTAGTTTTTAAGATCCAGATTACAGTTATGCACCTTCTTTTTTATCTTCATTTTCCTTAAAAGCCTTATAATTTGGGTCATAGATCCTCGGGTCCTTAGTCTTCAGTAATGCAAGGGTCTTGAGGAACTGTGTTTCAACTTCTTCTGACACTTCAGGCGGTTCATCATCATCATCATCCTCGCTGTCAGACAAGGAGACATCATCGGCCAGGGCATTATTGCCATACTTCTGTTCTACTGTATAACCAAGAATAAAATAAAATAAATCACAAATACAAATAATATGAACAGAAAGGCATGTTGCCAGTTAGCAGGACAGGTACTAACGTAACAAGTCGTGTGGTGATTTTAAAAGTTGAATTAGGTACTTTTCTGGTAAATAAGCTAGGTAAATTTAAACGTTTATTTTCTTGCTGGATGTTTTAATGGGTACTAATTCTGTGCTTAAGGTTAGTTCAAATACCTACTTTTTAAAGCTCTATTACCATATACTAAATTAAAAACAAGAGAAAACATGGTCAGAGGGTCATTTTCAGGGCGGGGTCAGTTTATTTCGAAGCGAGACAATAATGAAAAACATTAATAATATCGTCAAAAAGATACTCACACTTATGGAGCTCTTCTTTCTCCCTCCAATTATCGTATTTTTTAGCGTACTCATTCTCCGTTTTGAATGAAACTTCTTCCTCCGAATCCTCATCAAACAGTTTCTTTCTGGACATTCCACCAGTTGGAAAACAAACGTTTTTCTGGAGAAAATAACCAAAAAACGTGAAACACGCACTTCCCCACGAGCCAAGATTATGACAACTGCGGTTCAATTCACGTAATGTATCTAAACTAAAAGTTAGTTTAGAGTCACTTTTTCAGACTTTTCTGAGTGTAATGGAACGTTACGTTATTGTGTTGCACACCCAATAAAAAATACTCTTAAACAGGTTAAATCTTTATTCAGTGATCCAAATTAAAATTTTACTAACGTAACTAACACGTGTTTTCGTTTATTTTACAGTATTTCTTACCAAAGTGATATTAAAATCTACGGCTGTAGAACTCTCTTTGTTCTCTGAATTGAGTGGTTTTAGAAAAACACAAGACAACGAGGAAACTGGAAAGATTTTATGGTAACATCGATATAACCTCGATTTCAGCAGCTCAGCCGGTTCGGTTGTCATGTTTTGTTTTTACAAAATTCAGCAATTTTAACTGAATAGCGACGTAATTTGTGAAAATTGATGCTCTATCATATTAAAAGTGCTCTGAAAATAATTCAAAATGACTACCAACCCGAGGAAAGGCACAGATACGACGCCGCTTGAAGAAAGCGATCAGTTAACGATTAGGCCTTTGTAAGTGTACCTATTTATTCATCACGTATTTTCTTAAAGGGTTTGTGGCCTTATGGCCCTTTGACCATGCTTTACGATCACCGAACCTTGGATAGAACCAGAGCCAGTGATAAATCGGCATTACCTGTTTGGAATCATACTATGGCAGTTGAGGTAGAAAGAGTCTCTTCTTGACCAATATGACGATGAGAATGAAGCGAATGACTGACAAATGGCTAAAAATATGTATCATTTTGTCTTCAGCCTGGTTTACCCTGCATACCCAGACGTGCTTTAATCGATCACAGCACTCTTAATTGCTTATCAAATCTATTTTATTTATCATCTTAAACTTTAGCATCTCAATTGTTTTTTACAGAGGAGCTGGCCAAGAAGTTGGCAGATCATGTATCATGCTGGAGTTCAAAGGAAAGAAAATTATGGTAAGTGTTTGTTAGTTTTTCAATCAGATTATCAACCGGGATTGTCAGTTGTCGACCTTACAACCCACATGATGATGATGATGATGAATCAGATTATTTTTATTTGTTTTTTCTTTTAGTTTCCTGTAAAGGCTTATTTGATATGGTTGATACCATATAATAGAATTTAAAAGGATATCTAGAAGTCTTAGCCTGAGGCTATTTATTTGGTAACTTGGGAACTCAGATAAATCATGCTGGCCACTAACTATATACTGGATAATAACTATTAAAAAAAACAGTGAATAATCCAACATAAAAAAAAAACTAATTGACCAGTGGAAGGAGACAAAGGAGGCCTTTGCCCAGCAGGGGGACAACAAAAGTTTACAAAAAAAGTTTTTTTTTCTTTCTTTTTTTATGTAACTACGTAATACAAGTATGAAAAATATTGCTGTTGATCTAGAAATTATTGAAGCAACTGAATAAAATTGTGTTTGATATTTTATTACAGTTAGACTGTGGCATCCATCCCGGGTTGTCAGGCATGGATGCTCTACCATTTGTGGACCTGATAGAGGCAGATGAAGTGGACTTGCTGCTTATTTCACAGTAAGTAACACAAGCTGAAGTCAAATTAAGTTTTTGTATGTGGCTTTCCAATATCCTAAAGTTGCCTGGAATAAATTGCTATATTTACAATAAGCTTGCCCATCTGTACACTCTACAATTTCTGATTTCCTTGTGTGTAATGGGCCATCAAAATTTATACTTAACAAATTTTTTAGTGGAGTTTCTTTGCCTTTCTGTATTTTTTAAACTAGATATTTTTTGAATTTTGAATGATATATTCGGCCTTAAATTAACATTTTTAAGCAGCTGTAGCTTTTTAGATGCATCATTTTCAAGTTTTCAACACAATTTTTATGTCATTCACAGTAATTTGTGTTTCATTCACTTTTTTTTTTATAATTGTCTTCATCTCATTTTCATCATATTTTCAATCTTCTTCAATCGTCAATCTTCTAAAAAAATTTTTGTTCTTTTTACAGCTTCCACCTGGACCACAGTGGGGCTTTGCCATGGTTCCTCACCAAAACCTCATTCAAGGGCCGCGTGTTCATGACGCACGCTACCAAAGCTATCTACCGCTGGCTGGTCTCCGATTACATCAAAGTCAGGTAACATATTTGCTATATTAGGATATTAATCCGAGCCCTCACGGGCCATTGTAAGCTTAATAAGCATCTGAACAGGATGGGTCTATCTGAGAACCCTTACTGTAGATTCTGCGCAGATGACGAGGAGACTCCACTTCACATCCTATGTGAGTGCGATGCCCTTGTCAATAAGAGAAGCCGGGTACTGGGAGGACCCAAAATTGCCATCCAGGCTTTAAGCCCCTTATCGACCGTCAGCTTCTTCAAAACTGTTGGTCTAGAGGAGGCTATTTAACACCGAAGGGCTGGCTACAATAGATCCATCTCAGGTCGCAGTGGTCATTGGGACATAATTTGCCTGATCCCTTCTACCTAAATCATAAATCATTAACATATTTGCTACAAAGGAAAAAAATAAAATAAAATGAAGACAGACACCAATTATTAATATTTGTTTGTTTCATACATTAAAATAATATTATTATATAGGGTGTCCTTCAACTATGCAACCTGATATAAAACTATTTACTCCAGATATTGTAGATAGGAGATTCTACTGTAGAAGACTTCACTTTGATTTAAAAAATAGTTGAACTGTATTAAATGTTTAAATAAGATTTCTGGTTCAGCGAATCTGTCTTACAGGGATATATATATATATAGTACCTGGTTGACCGAGCTTAGCTCGTTTATTTTTTTTTGTAAGACACCTACGCATTTCGATAAACTCTACTTACTTCATACGTTCAGAAGAAAGTACACGCGTCTAGACATAGTAGCACCACTCTTATACTTGAAACGAGCAAGATAAGAATAATAAGGATCTCGGAAACGTACGGCTGCAACGATTTCGCAATTTAGTTTCGGGGATAAATCGATCTAGCTTATAAAATAGATTTCCCCGTATTTTCAGTCTTAAAAGAATTGATACGCGATATCATTGAAATAGAAAGGTAATTTTGGCTCAGTCGGGACACCGCGAGTTTGCAGTTTGAATCTCGATAAATATATATTTTTTTATTTCTTTGTTTTTTTTTTGTTTCTTTTTTATATTTATATATTTTTTTTTATTCTTTCATTTAGTTATTTAAATACAAAAATGAAAGAAAATTTCTATAAATTTTTTGGTGGTCTGAAAGTTTTCCATCAGATGGCCCGAGTAAAACGAGGAAAAGAATAGATTATGTATTATAAAATAATAGGATGGGACTTTTGATAGGATTCAGAAAGGATTATTATAGAAAAATAAATTATTCCCATACCAACTAACCTACCAACTTATTAGCAGTAGTTTCAATTTTGGCCACTTCACAGATACATTGGTACAGGCGGCGCTAGTTGTAATATAAATTTGCATTTATTGAGGTTGCGTGATAATTTCGATGAAATTTAGCATTAACTGGGGTTTCGGGAGCGATAAATCGATCTAGCTAGGTTTAATTTTTAGTAAAAATAGATTTCCCTGCATTGACAATAAATTAGGATCGGAATTTGGATAGAATTCAGAAAGGAAAATAAATTATTATTCCCATGCCTAACAGTAACTAAGCCAGAAACTATGTCAGCCCTGGTAAAGGAATGCAAACAAGCATTAAATTTACTATCGAGGAGAAGAAATATTACACTAGCGTGGGTGCCTGGTCATCAAGGCACTGAAGGTAATGAGATAGCGGACGAACTGGCCAGAACGGGTGCTGATGAAACCTTCACTGGTCCGGAACCTCGGCTACCAATACCTCAAAGAATAACAATTGGAGTGATTAAAAAGAAGATAACCACAGAAACAAACGCCAGATGGAGGGAGACAAAAGGTCTCCGACAGTCAAAACTGTTCATCGAGGCGATTGATAAAAAGCAAACCAAAAGACTACTGGAATGTAAGAAAAATGAGGCGAGGCTGGTCACAGGGATAATTACTGGACACTGTGCACTAAACAGACACCTCACTATTATGAAGAAAGCCACAGATCCGTCATGTCCCGAATGTGGGGAAGAAGAAACAAGCATTCACCTAATTGCGGAATGCCCTATGTATTCTCTACCAAGATGGGAGATACTAGGAACCGATAGGATTGATAGGGAACAGTTAAGGGACATTTCAATAGGGAACATAATCAGACTTTGCAAAGCATCGGGTAGATTCGAGGGGTCGACGCTGCCGGGGCACCAGTAAAACCAGTGCTCCTCGGTTGTCTCCTAGAGGAATAGCGGGGCGAGGACTAACCTGTTGAACCGCCGAAGGGGACGAGTTGTGTGACACCATGCGATCCGGAGGATCCCACGCTAAGGAAGTGTGGGAGCACTAACGAGGAACTCTGGTCGGGGGGGGGGAGCTCCGTGGGGGGAATCTCCGGGTTTCCTTCATGCGGAGTGGTACCCCCTTCTGTCTGGGGTGAATCGGATAGGACGCTCCAGCAAGCGCTTACCTGGAGCGGTGGGAGAAGATGCGTGTGGGGGCAGAACTCGTCCGGGGAGAGCGAGGGAACAGGGAGAAATGTCCGATGCACCGCGAGTCCGAAGGGTGACAACCGAACTGGGAATTAGGGGTGAAATAGTTCTACGAATAGAGCAGGTCACCCGTCTGCGCTCCGTCGCGGACGTCCCCCACTAGACATACATACATACATACATGCCTAACAGTGGTAAAGGCAGCGCTAGTAGTAATATAAAATTGAATTTGTTGAGGTTGCGTGGATTAAATAACGTCTCCGTGGATAAAATAGCATTTTCCATTTCTGTGTTACATATCTGAAAAAATAACTGAAAATACTTTTAAATGCTTTTTTAGAAGAAAATTTCGTCACTATGTGAGTTGTAGTGCCATCTGTTGCAGAACTTTCGGTGTAAGAAAAACGAAGTGATTTTCAGTAAAGGTATTTTAATTGAACTAAGTAAATGAAAAAATAAGTAATAACAACGACGACGATGGTAAGTAATAAATAAAAAAAAACATACCTATAAAAATTGCTCTATCTGTTGGAAAAAATTTAGACCACGAAAAAGGTACTAAATAAGAATTTTTATTTCTGTCATTTTTGTATTTAAATAACTAAATGAAAGAATTAAAAAGTTAAAAACAAACAAAAAAAGAAACATGAACAAAAAATAAAAAAATAAAAAAGTACATACATGTGGATTCGATCGTCTGACCTTCGGTTTCATTGCCTCCCGGTTTGCCTCTCCCAACAGAGCCACCGCGTCGTTATGGATAGCGGTGAAATGAACCTTCTCTTTTAATGATATGGCGTACAAATTCTTTTAAGCCCGAAAATATGGGGAAATCCTGTTTTACCAAAAACAAAAGCTAGCTAGATCGATTTATCGCCCTCGAGACCCCCTGTATACCAAATTTAATCGAAATCGTAGCAGCCGTTTCCGAGATTCTCACTATATATATATAGGTATATACAAGAATTGCTCGTTTAAAGTATTAGATATATATGTATAAGGTGTAAATAAATGTGTAAATAAATTAGCTGACACAATTTTAAAGGATCAACCTACCCATGAAACTGAACAACTTTCCCCAAGAAACATGGGCTGTCGGACGAAAAAAATATGCATCTTCCATAGTAAAGCGATTAGCTGGCCGCGCGGTTTTGTATGAAAGGGACAACATTTTTTTGTCGTCCGACAGCCTATGTTTCTTGGGGAAAGTTGTTCAGTTTCATAGGTAGGTTCTTCTTCGTCCTAGCGTTTTCCCGGCCTAGTGCTGGGGTCCGCTTTCCTACTCAATCTTCTCCACTAAAATATTTGTCCTTAAAAATTGATCCTTAAAAATAGTGTAAGCTAATTTATTGACACCCTGTATAATTATGTCATCGTAAAATTGTGAACGCCGTTAGTTTATAATCTAATTCGCGATATTATAAACTTACGGAAAATTGTGAACTGAGACCAACCATTTACAATTTAACGTATTATTTTTCGTTAGTTTATAATCTATCGATGTCAAATCGTCAAATTGCAAACCGTCCCTGATTGGTCAGTTTTGGCTGCGGCTATGAATAAAAATAAAATAAAACGAATGAACTACTGCCAAAACCGACCAATCAGGAACACGGTTCACAATATTACAAGTGATGAAACCCGACAGATTATGAACTCTGCAGCTTTGTTCACCATTTGACGATTTGACATCGATAGATTATAAACTAACGAAAAATAATATGTTAAATTGTTCACAATCTTATGGTGACATATATATATGATACAGATCGAAAGAGTAAATTATGATGATTATTTTTTCCAAATAAATAGTATTATCCTTGGCTGGAAATTTTTGTTTAAAAGGACCTAATAATATTTGTCTTGAACTAACTTTCTCCACAAAGTTTCTTCACAGTCAATACCTTGATTTCATCTCCCTATCATCAATGCTTTTGTCTTTCAGCAACATATCAACTGAACAGATGCTGTACACCGAATCAGACCTTGAGAACTCGATGGACCGGATAGAGACAATAAACTTCCACGAGGAGAAGGATGTTAGAGGCGTCAGGTTCTGGGCTTACAACGCTGGACACGTCTTAGGAGCCGCTATGTTCATGATCGAGATCGCTGGAGTCAAGGTGAGATGCTCTTCATCATCAGGTGATTGTGATGATAAGAGGCTTTTACAACACTGTTTTTTTCTTGTTTAATGGTTTATCTTGATAGTGTCGGTGGTCTAGTGGCTAGGGCCGCTGCCTCCCGTCCGGGAGACGCGGGTTCGGTCCCCGTACGTGTTTTTGAATTTCGAATTCATATGTACGTTTATTCGACGCTCTTTCGGTAAAGGAAAACATCGTGATGAAACCTGCACACTCCTGCGAAGAAATTCAAAGGTTATGTGTGAAGTTGACCAACCCGAACTGGGCCAGCGTGGTCGACTAAGGCATAATCGTCCTAGTTCAGGGTAGGCTCGAGCCCCTCGGTGGGGACGTATATGAGCTGTTGACGATGGTTTATCTGTTTGTTTGTGTGCAATAAAATATATTTCATTCATTCATTCACTGGCCAACTCTAACTATATATTATGTTCATGATAAAAGAATGAGTTAAGATTCTTATCTTGTTCATCAGACTAAATTCATCTTCTTCTTTCTGTGTATTTGATATATTTTTTGTAGAAAATGGTTTCCAAGACTATTTTTTTAGAGAAATTTACAACTATGGTAGCAAATATTTAATTATTTCACAGGTGTTGTACACTGGAGACTTTTCAAGACAAGAAGACAGACATTTGATGGCAGCTGAAATACCCACGGTGCACCCTGATGTGCTTATCACTGTAAGTTCCAGCATGATTTTGTAATCGCTTTTATATTTTCTAATTGAAACTATTAATTACTCATTAGGTACACCGATTTCAAACAATGAAAAATATCTTGAACATGACAATAAAGGTCTGTTCACATTGAAAGAGCAAAGATGTAGCAATCAGTTATTGTATTTAAATCTTCTGTAAAACTGTACACTGGGGTATCTTGGACGTTAGTAATAACGTCTAAACTACGATTTTTATAAAGATGTACCAAAGTGACAGATGCAAACGGATTATTTTTCTTTTAATGTTGCTATCTATAGAAAAATAGTGTTGTTAATGATTCAATTCAAGTTATTCATTGTATCGATATGACTTGAGTCATTGTTTTTTTTTTAATAGTACTAATTTTAATTGTACACTTATTGTACGTGCCAGTGTCGAGTTATAAAAGGTAAGGAAACTATTATCGAGTATACGAAAAAAGTAAGTCGGGTTAATTTTACTGTTGGGCGTACATATTATATCTCAATAAATCAGAATTACTCAGGTCAATTATTTGAAAAAGTTTGAATGTTTGTTGCGATATCTATTAGAGCGGTACCTCTCTCTCAGTCATCCCACCCTTACCCTATGCGAGAAAGAGAGCCACCGCTCGCTCAGCGCTTAAGATACGTGCCGCTACCTATACGTCATCGCAACCAGAGTCGCGCGCGTCATTCGTCTCCCTACTTCGCTCGCGATCGGTTGCACGAATATTTGCTCAATTTTGCCCACGCTTGTTTCTGTTGTTATTTTCTGTTAAGTTTCCGTTGTTTCTTCCTTGTTACGTTATTCATTTGTTTGTTAAGTTTGTGCCTGCTTGTTGTTATTGTTGTTAAAACGCCATGCCATTTTTCTGACAAAACATACACCAAAACATGAAAGTATTTTACACTAATAAAACTGCAATCTATAACAACAATAAAAACTGAAATTAACTAAGCATGCAAATAAGAACTTTATGTTTAAATATCAAACTTCAATAGGTAATCGAAACTCTAGTGATTGTAACACTCAACACTAATTGTTCAACAACAATCAAGTTCAATGAGCAAATAGATTCAATCACAAAATTGAACTACGGATCACTCAGGTACAACACTATTTTTAATTTGCGCAAAAGTGGCAACACTAAATGTCACTTTAGTACGTCTTTAAAAAAATCCGAGTATAGTTTGCAACAAAAATGTATAGCTTGATGGCCTGTCCGCTGTACTATCAAAAAAACACGATAGAATGGTAGCAGGTACAGGCGCAAGCAAACAAACTTTATTAATTAGTTGTTTATTTTTCCAACGGTTGTCAATAAAAATTTAAATGGTAATAAAGAAAAAAATAAATATTAAAAGAGAAGTGTTTTCGAATTTCGAATTCATATGTAAGGTCAACCAATAAATTGGTTTACCACTCTAAGGTTGAATGCCAGTTGCAAATCATAGAACAACAAAGATTATTTTCGTTTGCAGAACGATCTTGTCTGATACCGAGTATAAACCTTATTGAAATTTTCGATAACTAGGAAATTGAATGAAAAATGGTAAACCACTTTCTTGGTCGACTTTACGTTTATTCGACGCTCTTACGGTAAAGGAAAACATCTTGATGAAACCTGCACACTCCTACGAAGAAATTCAAAGGTTGCGTGTGAAGACCCGCACTGGGCCAGCGTGGTCGACTAAGGCCTAATCGTCCTAATTCAGGGTAGGCTCGAGCCCCTCGGTGGGGACGTACGAGCTGTTGATGCTGATGATGACCAATATCGGTTACGACACATTTAACTTCTGCTTTAATTTCACAGGAATCTACATACGGCACTCACATCCACGAAAAACGCGAGGAGCGAGAGAGTCGCTTCACTGGATTGGTGAGCGACATCGTGCAGCGTGGCGGGCGCTGTCTCATCCCCGTGTTCGCTCTAGGACGTGCGCAGGAGCTGCTACTTATACTAGGTAAGCTACAAGAGTTGAACAATTTACAACAACAATACAACAATTTGTTATTTTATTACTTTTCAGTTTGGCAAGTTGCCGGTTTAGTAAGTTTGCTAAGTTGTCTGGTTCGGTAAGTTGTCCGGTTTGGCATATCGTCCTGTTTAGTAAGTTGTTACGTTCGGTAAGTTGTCCGGCTTGGTAAGTTTTTTCCGGCTTGGTAAGTTGTCCGGTTTGGTAAGTCGTCCTGTTTAGTAAGTTGTTACGTTTGGTAAGTTGTCCGGCTACTCTTCCCGTTTTGTCCGGTTTGGTAAGTTGTCTGGCTTGGTAAGTAGTCTAGTTTGGTAAGTTGTCCGGTTTGGTAAGTCGTTCTGTTTAGTAAGTTGTTACGTTTGGTAAGTTGTCCGGCTACTCTTCCCGTTTTGTCCGGTTTGGTAAGTTGTCTGGCTTGGTAAGTAGTCTAGTTTGGTAAGTTGTCCGGTTTGGTAAGTAGTCTAGTTTGGTAAGTTGTCCGGTTTGGTAAGTCGTTCTGTTTAGTAAGTTGTTACGTTTGGTATGTTGTTTGGCTCGTATTATCGTGTTACATAACTTTGTTTCCTAGTACTAACTATATCTATTATTTTCAGACGAGTTCTGGTCCCTCCACCCGGAACTGCAAGACATTCCCATATATTACGCGTCGTCGCTCGCTAAGAAATGCATGGCGGTGTATCAGACGTACGTCAACGCTATGAACGACCGCATTAGGAGGCAGATCGCGGTCAACAACCCCTTCGTGTTCAGACACATATCCAACCTCAAGGTAAGGCTTTGCTAGACATTCCTGTATGCAACACATTCCTATATGACACATTCCCATATGCCGCATTCCCATAAGCCACATTCCCATATGCCACATTCCCATATACTACGCGTCGTATAAAGATAAATAAAATTGCCTTTACTTGTAGGAATATGTACGAGTATAATTCAATTTTAAAGTTCCTTGGTGATATGATTACGTACTTAGGTTAGTATATTGCGGCAGGCTGACGCCACTACTGGCGGTGGCGGTTCTCGCAATGTAAGTGTCTAACTGCACGTGCTGGCTACTGTACGTTGATTAAACCTTTCCTCTATTATTTTTGATTTTCTACCATTTAGAGCTGATGAAGAAACTCAAGCTAGAATTTATTTGAAACTAGTGGTTAATTTGTAGTTGACAAATGGTATAAAGAAGATCTTCTTCTTCTTCGTCCTAGCGTTTTCCCGGCCTAGTGCTGGGGTCCGCTTTCCTACTCAATCTTCTCCACTTAGCCCGGTCTTCGGCATCCTTAGGTGTGAGATTGTCCTCTTCCATATCCGCTTTCACGACGTCCAGCCAGCGCTTTTTAGGCTTACCACGTGATCTAGGGCCCTGGACAGTGAGGTCGAGGCATCATCAAGAAGGAAAAACAACTAAAAATATTTCATATTATTTTATTAAAACATTTAACATTTTTATTTTATTGACATTTATTAAAATTATGATATCTTGAACTAAAACTAAAATACTTTGACACTCACTGATCACTAACTGGCGTTCTGTTCACCAATAGCGAACACGTCTATCTCCGGCTTGACCTTGTCGTACAAATGAGGGAACGCGCCTTCAGCCTTGTACTTCTTCCTCACTTTCTCGTATAGTGATAGATCGAACATTTCTTCAAATTCTTCTCTCGTCATAAAGATATCAGCATATAAGAAAGAGTATCCGCCTACTTCGCGAGTGAATTCTTCCATTTTACGCATAGCCGCCACAGGGTTATAAGGTTTCTTCTCTTTCACCTTCCCTGGCACACCGTATACCCCCAAATCGTTGTAGATTGCGTAGTTAGTTCCTGGAACTATGTATTTGGGATCAGGGCGTTTCAAAATACTCGACGATGGACCGCGATCTATGACTTTGCAAGGGTAGACTAGTAGAGGATATTTGTCGAAGAGTTCTGTAGCTACTTCTATTTGGCGTTCCAATTCGTAGATTGGTAGAACTATGTCTTGGAAGACCTGTTTTGTAAAAGTATACGCGCGTACTCCTGGGGTTGTGGTGAATTTCAAAAAGGCTGGTTTTGGTGGTAAAAGCCACCCGAATAAGAATCTGAACAACGGGTTGTTACCGTAAGACAACATGTCTTCGACAACCCAAAATATGGCGCGATTGTGTCTCAACAAGTAATCTCTTAAAGGTACCAATTCTGTGTGCTCCCCTTCAACCAAAAACGATTCTACGTGCTTATAAAACCAAGGTTTATACCATTTCGAGCACTTATTCACTGGGATAAACGGGTCGTTATGTGCATACTCTCCAGTCATAATAACCGCCTTATCTTTACTAAATATTGTAGCTTCGATATAATCTGGGAATACCTTTGGTTCCTTCTCATACGCGCCTGATAATGCTCTTAACATATTACAATACTCCTTCTGTCCATCAACTGGGGTGTAAGTTAGTTTGATATAGGGTTTTACTTTGATGATCTTCAAGGTCAAAGCGACTAGGAATCCCAAGCTTCCGTGGCACCAAGGAAGCGCGTTGTAAAGGTCTGAATGTTCGTTGTCGGCGGTGGCTGTTACTAAAGAGCCGTCGCCAAGTACGACCTCGTAGCTGACTATGGTTTCGTGGTAGAGGCCGGCCTTGTGGGAGTGCGTAGACATGCCCGTGCCGAAAGCTAGACCTGGAAATAATGATAAAAAAACGCTTAGGACGAGTGTATGTGCTCGAAATGTCAACTTGTAACTTAATGAGAGCCACCGAAATAAGAAGAAAATCCAATCGACGGTCGACTGCATCCAAAAATGAATCGTTTAAGTGTTGCTCGCGCCTTGTGAGCTAATTCATCACGTAAAGGATAAGAGCTCGACTTTTTGTATTACGGACAGAATAGACAGTAAAGCAAGAGCGTCGGTGGTCTAGTGGCTAGGGCCGCTGCCTCCCATCCGGGAGACGCGGGTTCGATCCCCACCACATACTAATGTGTTTTCGTATTTCGAATCCATATGTACGTTTATTCAACGCTCTTACGGTGAAGGAAAACATCATGATGAAACCTGCACACTTCTGCGAAGAAATTCAAAGGTTGTGTGTGAAGTCGACCAACCCGCACTGGGTCAGCGTGGTCGACTAATTCCTAATCGCCCTAATTCAGGGTAGGCTCGAACCCCTCAGTGGGGACGTATATGAGCTATTGATGAGACAGTAAAGCATAGTAAATAAATTAACACTTTGGGAGTTAATTGGCAATCAAATAAATACAGTAAATTGAGGCGACATTTTTGTTTTCCTAATGCGTTCAGAATTTCCCTAAAGCTTTAATCGGAGTTAAAAATAAATACTGACAACTCGACTGGAACAGTCAGTGTGCGGAAATAAGACTTACCTCCCAAAGTAGCGTCCACCAGCTCAATAGTGACCGCTAAAGAGTATCCCTTGGGGATTAAATACTCCGTAATATCACCTATCGTCACCATAGGCTCGACCCTCACTGTCATCCTAGTCTCGTCAAGTTCGAGTATGTCGTAAAGCGGGATCGGGACTTGATGGTGTAGATGCTTCTCGAAGAACGTGGTGGAAAGAGACAGCCAGTTCGGGCGCGAGGTGCAGAGCAGGCGCCGCTTGTGACCTGGCAGGTTGTTCCATTGTTGAACCTGGAAGAGAAATAATATGGTCGTGTATGGTGTAGGCCGTGTGGTGACGGCAGAGTAGAACACATTTTGTCACCAACCCCTACTCTTCCCGTGGGTGTCGTAAGAGGCGACTTAGGAACTACACATTGAACAGGGAACGGGCAGCAGCGCTCTCTGATACAGTAACCTTTTAATCTGCGATCTCCAACCCGCCTGCCAAGCGTGGAGATTATGGCAAAACCCTCCACTTAAGTGGAGGAGGCTCATAGTCCAGCAGTGGACTGTAACGGGCCGTGTGTACAAGCTCACTATGCCCGCGCGTTTTGAAGGAATATTTTCACGGGTTAAGGGCGTCGTCGGCGTAAAATAGCCTCTGATTTAATGCATCTAATAATACAGAAAATTCTAGTATACCACTAGCTAGCGTTTGCTTATAGATAACCTGGTCAGATAAGCAGTTGTCCAAAGAACTACATATAAAAGAGTAGGTACAAAATATACAAATACAAAAATAGAAACTTTTTATTTGCCAGAAAACAGTAAAGTACAGGTCGTATTCATAGATAATATTAGTGTTTGTAAGCATGCAAATATTTATTTCGGTTCTATACCATGCTAATTATTGATAAAAAAGTATAACAATAATAATGTCATTAAAATCAATCAGTCATGTCCAGAAATTCTTTAATACTATAGAAGCAATGTTGTAGTAACCATTTTGTCAAATTTAATTTTAGAGGCCTAAAATTGTACGCGAACCGAGCAGGCGTGGCTACGATTAAGCAGGTCTGCTACCAGTACCCTCGATGAAGAGGGTACAATGCGAGAAGTGCGATTGCGAGTTAGTGGTGTTCAAACCGCAAACCCACTAGACGCTTTCACGCTTGGAAACCACGTTACATGGCACCAATACTATCAAACGTCAACAGTATAAACTTATATCTGAATTGCGGAGTGAAAACGTACAAAAAACCTTAATGTCTAATTGAAAAACCTTTGCCTAATAAAATCCGATTATAATCGAGAGGCCTTTCATTATTTTAAAATTGTTAGGTAGCTTATTATACAACAAAATGCACATGTTAAAAATACTGTTTGGTTTCTGAATTAGGAAGCTGACGAGTTTGAAAATGGACAAGTTTTGCAAGTGGACTAAGTCAAAGAAAGGGTTGATTTGCCAGGTTCAAACTTCTATTAGCGAACACTCGACAGGCGCTTGACAATTTATTTTGCTCCTTTCCGATCACAAAAGTTAAGCGAAGGCATGCGAAGATAAAGCCGATATCAGACGGTTCACTTTTGCTTTCATTTTCGATGCTTCATCGAAAGTGAAATGTCTAGTTTTGACGTTTCATCTTTCACTACTGATGCGCCTTTTTGGTGAAAGTCAAATCCACCCGGTTCGCTTTCATCGGGCATCGTTCATTGTTGATCGCGATGAATGATAAATGTAGCTTGTAGACAGCCGCGGCAGTCATTTATTCATTGGTTTAGTGTTACTTTTTATTAAAAAAAAATACAATGACATGGTTTTGAAATGGTGTAATATATAGAAATAATAATATAATATTTTTAGCTCTTGAATCATTTTAAAAATAACGATTCTATAGATCAAAAAATTTCCACACGCACCACACGCATCGAAAAATACTTTCACTTTACATTTTGCACTAAATACATGAAGTCGTTCACTGTTCATCATTCACTGCCCTTTCATCGGAAATGAATCACTTTTGGATGGACCGTCTAATATCGCCTTCTGCCATGGTCATAACGAGAAGTGTTCTGTATCACGTACCTTGTTCTGTATCTCTCTGACGGAAGAGTCGTGTTTGTGAGGAGTGCTATTGAGCCTGGTCCACCAGGAGCGCAGCATCAGCGCGAGGCTGAAGAGGAAGCTGGCGGGGAGGCAGAAGAAGGCCACCACCAGCTCCCTGTTATCTTCCAGCCAGGTTATCAGCCGCCCTTTGAAGGATTCTGCCGGCATGGCTGGTTCTGAATGACATTTAAGCATTTTAAATTCTCGGTACAATGATATATCGCGATTAGAACCCCCGATTAACTTTGTTTTTTAATGGCTGAGTGATTAAATTGGATGTTTTATAGTTATTTGATTTTACAAGGAAAAAGTACCAAATATACTAAAAGTTCCTGTCTAGAGTAACCCCAACCCTTACAAGACAACACAACCCAACAAACACCCCTACAACCCAACAACCCTTTTTAGTAAAACCCTTTTACAAAACTTACCGTAATAAAAGTTATATGAAGGTAATAATAATTGGCGTAGCAAGTAACAAATACATCTTAGCTTTTATTATATTTACTTTACTCTTAGACGAACGTGAAAGCACCAAAAACAAACCTCAAAACCGCTGAAAACATAAACATTACAAAACTGCTTACTCTTAAAGAAGACACAACAGTCGGGATTAAAAATAGATTATTATGTTACACACACTTCGTCAGTACTCTTTGAACTTGTTATTTAGACTAGTTTATTATTCCGTATTTGTCTGGAGATAACGGCTAATATCAACTGTTATCGACCACCGGTGTTGTTTTCTAGTCGCTATCACTCACTACACTATACATTGACAGTTTAACTCAATACTAATGTCAGCCTGCGACTACGCCCGCGTTTGTTGCGATTTCTTCCGTGGGAACAAGAATAGGGGATCGGGCTACTTTATTTTTATTTTATAAATTCAAACTTCTTAGTTTCTGCTATCGAACACTAAAAGAATTTTTGCTCTATCTTTAAAATTGACCGAGTTATAAAGGTTTGAAATTCAAGATTAGACAGAGAGGCACATACCCACTTGTGACGTCATTTGTTAGTAACGCCATATAATCTCCATACAAAAAATCGTTTTTGAAAGAGACAGACATATTGAAACTTTAAAAAATCACTGTAAATTCATTTTTTACCTGATACTGTTTTTTTCTTCGCGAATCGTCTGCTACTAATCTATATTATAAAAATAATTCATAAAATATGGTGAACAGTCCGATCCCCTATTTTGCTTCTGTAAAAAGTAGTCGATGTCCGTTTTTGAGTGTCGAATTATTTTAAGTACTATGACGATGGTGGAGCCAACTCTACGAGGAATGACACGACGGGATATAGTTAACTTGGAATATTTATTGGGGCTTTTCACAAGTACAATTCTAGCTAGTGGTAGAGAACCGGAGCGCGAGGCGGCTCGCGCCCGACTCCGTCAAATCTCTTCCAATTTTGGTTACAAACGTTATGTTTCATAAATCATCGCCTATAGAGGCGATCACTTAAATTTTATTATTTAATTTCTTCACTGTACACGCGACAGCACAGCAAGCGTAACATGTTGACTTTGAGTGTGCTCTTATGCTGTACAAATTAACGATCAGTTATGTTCTTATGCTTTATAAATGAAGTTCGGTCAACGTATTGCAACGGTTTGCCTTTCTGTGCTGACGACTGTACAGAAACCTCACTTTTTACTTATGTACGTTTTAAAGATGGCTAAAATTACGTTGTACAATTTACAAAATCTATGATTATTGTTCTGCTACTGGTTACTCGGGGGTAGTCTGTTATTTGCTCCAAAATTTTTGTCCATTGTACTGTATCTAATTTTTAAGAAATGAGCTGTTGATTACCTTAATAAAGAGAAATAAAAAATAAAATAAATAAAGGCGTGACAAAACAATGGCAGTACAGAATAGTAGCGGGTAGGCCATGGAGGCCGCACGACACAGTACCATTCATCATAAACTGTAGGCCATGGAGGCCGCACGACACAGTACCATTCATTATAAACTGTAGGCCATGGAGGCCGCACGACACAGTACCATTCATCATAAACTGTAGGCCATGGAGGCCGTACGACACAGTACCATTCATCATAAACTGTAGGCCATGGAGGCCGCACGACACAGTACCATTCATCATAAACTGTAGGCCATGGAGGCCGCACGACACAGTACCATTCATCATAAACTGTAGGCCATGGAGGCCGCACGACACAGTACCATTCATCATAAACTGTAGGCCATGGAGGCCGCACGACACAGTACCATTCATCATAAACTGTAGGCCATGGAGGCCGCACGACACAGTACCATTCATCATAAACTGTAGGCCATGGAGGCCGCACGACACAGTACCATTCATCATAAACTGTAGGCCATGGAGGCTGCACGACACAGTACCATTCATCATAAACTGTAGGCCATGGAGGCCGCACGACACAGTACCATTCATCATAAACTGTAGGCCATGGAGGCCGCACGACACAGTACCATTCATCATAAACTGTAGGCCATGGAGGCCGCACGACACAGTACCATTCATCATAAACTGTAGGCCATGGAGGCCGCACGACACAGTACCATTCATCATAAACTGTAGGCCATGGAGGCCGCACGACACAGTACCATTCATCATAAACTGTAGGCCATGGAGGCCGCACGACACAGTACCATTCATCATAAACTGTAGGACATGGAGGCCGCACGACACAGTACCATTCATCATAAACTGTAGGCCATGGAGGCCGCACGACACAGTACCATTCATCATAAACTGTAGGCCATGGAGGCCGCAGGACACAGTACCATTCATCATAAACTGTAGGCCATGGAGGCCGCACGACACAGTACCATTCATCATAAACTGTAGGCCATGGAGGCCGCACGACACAGTACCATTCATCATAAACTGTAGGCCATGGAGGCCGCACGACACAGTACCATTCATCATAAACTGTAGGCCATGGAGGCCGCACGACACAGTACCATTCATCATAAACTGTAGGCCATGGAGGCCGCACGACACAGTACCATTCATCATAATCGTTATTTACTATCGTAGAAAAATATTGAAATTATTTTGATATTGACAATATGCTGTAGAAATTCATCTACGATACGATCAAGTATATTATTTCCGTCCTTGGGTGTCCGATTATCTACATAAATCGCTTTAGTATATTGGCCGTAAAGAAGAGAGCATCGTCGGTGGTCTAGTGGTCCCGGGAGACGCGGGTTCGATCCCCTCCCCGTCACGTACCAATGTGTTTTCGAATTTCGAATTCATATGTACGTTTATTCGACACTCTTACGGTGGAGGAAAACATCGTGATGAAACCTGCACACTCCTGCGAAGAAATTCAAAGGTTCTGTGTGAAGTCGACCAACCCGCACTGGGCCAGCATGGTCGAATAAGGCCTAATCGCTCTAAATCAGGGTAGGCTCGAGGCGAGTAGGCTTGATCATCATCAAATAGCTCACATACGTCCCCACCGAGGGGCTCGAGCCTACCCTGATTTAGAGCGATATGTATGTCATGTTTGTTACGTTTTTACGGCCAATATCATCATATTGGCCGTAAAAACGTAACAAAGATATTGACAGTAAAAACGTAACAAACATGACATACATACATACAGAGTTTATAATAGATTTACGTAGAGTTTACAGATTCACGCATTAATGTATTATGGAAGTGATAAAAATGCGTACATGCTAGTCAGGCTAATCTTTTATCTACCATGTATGTACATAATTACTATAATGATTAATTATTGATAATATTGCTCATTTTGAAGTAAAGGTATATAAACTACGTGCATACTTTGACTGCAGCACTTGTTACTAGCTGCAACATGCATTACGTATTGCTTGTTTAGCAAATATATTTTATATTAATTTTTATTACAATAGGGGATCGGACTACTTTTTTTTATTTTATAAATCCAAACTTCTTAGTTTCTGCTATCGAACACTAAAATAATTTTTGCTCTATCTTTAAAATTGACCGAGTTATAAAGGTTTGAAATTCAAGATTAGACAGAGAGGCACATACCCACTTGTGACAACATTTGTTAGTAACGCCATATAATCTCCTAACAAAAAATCGTTTTTGAAAGAGACAGACTTATTGAAACTTTAAAAAGTCACTGTAAATTCGTTTTTCAACCGATTCTGTTTTTTTCTTCGCGAATCGTCTGCTACTAATCTATATTTTAAAAATAATTCATAAAATATGGTAAATTGAGGAGCAGTCCGATCCCCTATTAAGATTTCACTTGTACTTTGGAGCTCCTACAATATAGGTCTAATATGTCTAATGGGGGCTTTTCTTTTAGTTCTACAAAGGCCCGCTATGTGGCGCTGGGTTCCACTTTTATCTAACCTGAACAACAACCTTCCACTCAAATAGGGTAAAAAAACACATCAAAACTGTTTTACATATTTGTATTTAATCATTTTACGTAGTTAATAAAGTTTAGTAGTAAATGTAATGAAAAAATATATTTTTTTAAATTTTTAATAGATTATGTCAAGGAGAGTACCAACAGGGTTTCAGTTACAGGGACACAATGCGCAAGAGAGCAAGTGTTCCATGCTTTGTGCCGGGGCTCACAGTCACAGTGGTTATGAGTCTGGTCTATGAAACCCCATCTAGCCAAACGCACTATCAACATATAACAGCCTCCGTGGCCGAGTGGTCGAGATTTCGACGCCCATTACGGAGGTTCCGGGTTCGATTTCCGGTGGGGACACTGTCAAGTAAAAATCTTTGTGAGACTTTCCCCAGTTTGGTTAGGACATTGCAGGCTGAATCACCTGATTGTCCGAAAAGAAAGATGATTCCGCGCTTCGGAAGGCACAGTCCTGGCTACGATCTAGTCGTTACACGAGCCAAGTCAGTGGCCTTTGGCGGCTCTATAACTTTGACACCAGGGCCCCGTTTCACGAAGCAACAAGTTACTAGTAACAAGTTACAATTTGATATACATTGCGTATCCAATTCGCCTGAACTGTAAGCCCTTATCGTTTTCTCTAATCGTCTACGCAATGTACTTACGTCGAATTGTACTTGTAATTTTATTTGTAACTTGTAGCTTCGTGAAACGGCCCCCAGGGTTGATCAACATATTAATTTAAACTTTAAACCAACAACAATCAAAAGACCTTGACCATTCACTAACTCGATGAGTATAAATTTTAATGTGACAAATTCAAATCAATTCAATTCAATTTGAATCTTATCGCGTTGCCTTAACAGCGATAAAGAATGTGTAGTTCCGTTAGTAGATAAACGTTGTAATACGGTCGTGACGTCACTGTTGCGTGAAGACAAATCTGTCTGATTATTTTTATTATTCTATAGGTACTAGCTTTCCGCCCGCGGTTTCACCCGCGTTAATTGAGTTTTCCCGTGTGAATTAAGTGTTTTCCCGCCTGTGTGAAGTGTCGTAGCCTATGTCCTATTCCAGGGCGTACCAAGTTTCATCCCGATCCGTCCAGTGGTTCGGCAACAAACATCCAAATATCCAAACTTTCGCATTTATAATATTACCTAGTAGGATTTTGTGGGGTTCTAATTGTTTTTAAGATTTATTTGATGTGTCATAAATGAATGTATCGATATTGATAAATTGGCATAACCATAAAGCAAACCATAAATTATTATTTATTATACTTAAATTATTTGTCAGTAGCCTTTGGCAGCTCTATAACAGACACCAGGGCCCCGTTTCACGAAGCAACAAGTTACTAGTAACAAGCTACAATTTGATATTCATTGCGTAGTTAATTCGCCTAAACTGTAAGGCTTTATCGTTTTAATCTCACTGTCTACGCAATTTGTAACTTGTAGCTTCGTGAAACGGCCCCCTGGGGTTGTGAGGTCGGTTGTCGACCTTACACCCACACGATGAAGAATATTTATTTTATTTATTTATTGTTAAGGGTGAACACTAGCGCCACTTGGATAAAAAATCATTACTAGTGAAAACACAAAATATCATAAATATGAACGATCAAATTGTTTCATTAATCTTGTTGTATTTTTAGAATTGATAAATTCAGTTATCTATTGTTAATTGTAGTAACAGATACACAGCGCTAATAACGGCCGTTTTTAGCACTTTCGCTATCTCTTACTTATCTTAGGTATTTCTAAAAATACTAAAGTACCTACACTTTAAAATGATCGTCCACATTTTTAATATATTTAGTTTTTTCGGAGTCATGATTTTTTTTTCGAAATGGCGCTAGTGCGCTGTTAGGTAGCCTTAACTGTTGAAGGAGTTTTCATAGCCAGTTGTATTAAAACCTTTTACTTTTTTGATATCTGTTCCTTTGACTGTCTGTGTGTCACTATCTTGATTTATCGTTGTGTACATTATATTGATCTATATTCTATCTTAGTTTAAATAAACAATTCGCACTCTTTAACATTAACTAGCTGTGGTAGCTGGTAGCTGTGGCTCGTGGCTAAGCCTACTTGGCTTTTTATTTCTTCCTATGTGAATAAGATTTAATCACTCGGTAAAAATAGATATTCACTCTCCGTTCTTTAATCTTAGTCTCTAAATTATTTAGTTATAAGATTAACATTTTTATTGAAGGATTTTGTTCAGATTGATTGCCTTTTTTTTGACATTTTTAAAACAATTTTGATTATATTGGTGAAAATTACAAACAAACCGCCATATTATGCACTTTTCTTTGTTTTTGTTTTGTGCCAGTGTCATACAGAGCATACAGCCAACTCAAATTACTACGAGTCGTGTACGATTCATATAAAATTTGAATTTAGAAATTAGTTTTGTAATTTTCGCCGCTTTTATTTTTATCGTACTATTTATCTATTTTGTTACTTATTTATCATGATGGAGTTAACTAATCATTGAATTGGGGAAATATTATAACAATGAATGGTTCAAGAAATCAAAGTAGAAAGTGATAAAGATTAGAACTTATAAGTTTAGTGCGATACAAGTAGACATCTAAATTCAAGGTACCACAATATTTTTAGTATTTTGTAATTTCCTCGCATATTTCAGAGAAAAGCACTATACAAGCCTCGGCCGGAATTACTCTTGCTGGACTCGTACACAATAAAAGTCCTCGCCTGCGCCTCGGACTTTAAACGTGCCCTCGTCCTTTCCCATCCAGTCTTTTGTTGTTATCCCATCCAGTCTTTTGTTGAGAGAGCCATTGCCAATAGAGTACACTCCACAGAATGCCCTTCTGGTAGCAACCGCACCCGCCGGCGGGGACGCGGTAGACCCAATCAAGTTCTGCATAATCCTGGAAGACCCCGTCAGGGTCATTCCTCTCCCACGCGCTTCTCGCCATGGCAACGTCCTAGGCCGAGGTCCGTGCCCCCAATTGGGCGCCCTTAGGCTGTTGCTATAATACTAGGGGTAAGAGCCTTCCGCTCCCCCAAAAGTCCGGTTACGCTTGATACGTCGATTTTGCGACACAAGCATTAGGTCCTTGTCAAAACAAAAAAAAAAGCCCTCGTCCAGCAATAACAAATTTTGCGGTCGCGGCAGTAATGTACTATAAAACTAACATACATATTTATAAAAACTATATACCTATATACCTAGTTAGGTAACACGTGGTGTCAGTGACGTGTAACGCGTGTCAGCTGGCAGCCGTTCCCGTATTATGATTCGTAGTCTGACTCTAAACTTTTTTCTCTTACAGGGCATAGACCATTTCGAGGACATAGGTCCTTGCGTGATCATGGCGTCTCCTGGTATGATGCAGTCGGGCTTATCGAGAGAACTGTTCGAGTGTTGGTGCACTGACCCCAAGAATGGAGTCATCATAGCTGGTCAGTATATTGATTGAGCATTTAAAATAAACTCCATGATTATTACCTAATAACAAATGCAATTAAAATATGCACTTTAAATTTCATCTTAAAACAACAGGCAATTTTAAAAGTAATAATTTTTGGAATCCAACACTTCTTTCACTGTTTGTTTTTTTGTTAGTCTGTTTTTTATTTTAATAGGGAATATGCATAAAAAAATAGTTTCTTTCATAGTTCATCTGAAAGTATACAAAAATAGAATACTGTCAGTCAAAACAGAATCGAAATTGATCGAAAAACAAACTAGATACAACATTATTAAACAAATTATATGTCCCTCTTTTCATCATCAACGAAAACAAAATTTTCTCTGGCGGATGTATGGCCCGCGTGACCAATGACGTCAATGATCATGTCGGACCTCTCTGTCTAACCAACAACTTTAAAGCCTTATAACTTTGTTTCTGAGCAAGATATTTGAAAATATATTTTTATGTGTTTATCTGGAACTTGAAATATATCGATTAAAAAATTAAAAAAAGTGCATATTCCCTAGTCTAAAGTTATTTATAGTCTTACTTAGCTTTGATTAAATGTAATTCGTGTAAGTGTATTTAACATAATTAAGTAGTAATCAAGCTGTACGACACTGTGTAAGATTTTCCCGTGGATATAGGACTTTTTTCGGAAAAAAATATCCTATGTGTTAATCCAGGTTCCAAACTATCTCTATTCTAAATTTCATCCAAATCAGTTGCGCACTTTAAGCGTGAAGGCGGAACAAACATCCGAATATATTTTCACATTTATAATATTAGTGTGAAGTGCAATATGTAAGATTTTCCCGTGGGAATACGACTTTTGCCAGTAAAAAGTATTCTATGTGTTTATCCAGGTTACAAACTATCTCCATTCTAAATTTCATCCAAATCCGTTGAACACTTTAAGCGTGAAGGCGGAACAAACATCCAAATATATTTCACATTTATAATATTAGTTTGAAGTGCGATATGCAAGATTTTCCCGTGGGAATACGACTTTATCCGGTAAAAAGTAACTTATTTGTTAATCCAGGTTGCAAACTATTTTCATTCGAAATTTCGTCCAAATCCGTCCAGTACTTTAGGCGTGAAAGCGGAACAAACATCTAAACATCCAAATATGTTTTCACATTTATAATATTAGTGTGATCCTTCGCTTTTATTTAAAGATTGTAAATTGTTGTGTTCGTCATATTAAAAAAAAAAATTGGTTCGTAAATTTCCTTACATAATAAATAATAATAATAAATAAAATCTTTATTTTGTTCACAAATCACTTATTCACAATAAACTGGTGGCTCCTTTTAAGCTTAACAAAGCCTGTGCCAGGAATAGAATAGAATAGTATTTATTGTCAAACTGTGTAGTCACCGCTCTTCCATAAATTTAAATATGACGATGTTGTTGAACAAATAATTGTACAAACAAAAAAAGTTAAAAAGTAATAAAATAGTAAAGTAAATGACATAACGACATGGCATATTAAGGGTGGCTTTTACCAAATAGTGTTTAAAATTAGCTAAATTTGAATTAACTAATAATAATTAACCCCTAATTGCAATTTAAATTAATTAAAATTAGTAATGTCTTGCACCAAATAGATTTTGTCATTAATTATGAAATTGTAATTAGAGTCTCTTCTGTGACAATTTTTGTAGAAAATAAACTAAAAAATAATGTCTATGACTACCAACCTACGTTCCATTTTACGTCAGTAACATTTTTGACTATAGAAATTTAAATTATTTGACAGGTTCCATACCGTACTTCGAAAATTGTTTGCTTGGTTTGAAACGTGTGCATGGCAGCTAAAAACCGTTGTCTTGACGACTGCAGCAAACAACATCAAAATGACACTTTTGTTAATCGCTATTAGCTTAGTTAATTTGCAATTTTTCTGTAATTAATTTTGACAGCTCACCTAATTGTGATTATGTATGGTGCAATACGTTAAACAAAATTTTCTATTTAAATACCATTTTAATCTCAATTAGGGGTTTCGTAAAAGTCGCCCTAAGACTTGGATTTACGAGTATTACAACTAAATACTGGCCCCGATTCACACAGTCACACTCCAATCCCAATCTCAAAATCCAGCTATCCTTTTGCTTTTATGACCAATGAAAGAGAGGAGATGAATCCAGATGAAAGAATGATATTATTTTAAATGAATGATAATCTAAAATAAAGGCATAGCTGTCAGATTAAGAGATTTTTAAGTCGCATGTTTTTAGTGCTCTCTAAAATTGTGCAATCGACGCGGCCATAAGGTTCAAACTCGATGTCCGACAGCTCCAACATTAGAATGGCCTTCTCTTGTCCCTTTTCAATCTTTTAAAGGTGAAAACCCATTTCTTATCTCCCCAGGTTACTGTGTCGAGGGTACATTGGCTAAGACGATTTTATCGGAGCCTGAAGAGATCACATCCATGTCTGGGCAGAAGCTGCCTCTCAAGATGTCAGTGGACTATATTTCCTTCTCAGCGCACACTGACTACCAACAGACTTCGGAGTTCATCAATATCTTGAAGCCGCCTCATGTGGTAAGTTTTTTTTCATAGAAGTTTCTTTTTATATTTGTCCATAAAATGTAGGGTTATAAATCAGCAGAACCAAAACAGAGTACTTGTTCTGTGATTTTGGCGGTCTCTCCAGCTCTGTAGCCTTGTCCCTTGATGAGGTTCCATTGGCGGTCTGTTCCGACTTTAAGTACCTCGGTTCACTGATTCAGGGAGATGGCGAGATAGACCGGGATGTAAAGCATAGAATTAACTCAGGATGGATGAAATGGCGGCAGGTCACGGGAACAACATGCAACCCCCGAATGCCTCTTAAGTTATAAGGGAAAACTTCGTCATGTATGGATCGGAGTGTTGGGCCATCAAAGGGATGGATGAAAGACGACTTTATGCTAATGAAATGAGAATGCTGAGATGGATGTGTGGAGTAACAAGAATGGACAAGATTAGGTATGGATATATAAGAGGAAGTATATAAGTTGCGCCAGTGATAGATAACATGAGAGGAAATCGCCTTACCTGGTATGGGCACGTAATGCGGAGAAATGTTACGTGGGGAAAAAGGTATTGAATTTGAATGTGGAAGGATATGTTGGGAGAGGACGACCAAAGAAAAGATGGATGGATTGTGTAGAACATGATATGTTCAGGTAGGATGTGAGTGTTGGAATGACGGCTGATCCCAAATGATGGGATAAGGGCAAGCGAATGATGATGTCCATAAACTACATCTATACAAAAATGCTGTATTCTACATTTAATGCGGTGCAGCTAGGTTAAGAATAATATAGAATATCTAAAAAAAAGTTTATAGCATGTTTAATGTTGTTTTGAAGGATTCAATTTAATAATGTAGGTATTATTCAGTAAGTAATTTTTCTTATCATTATTAATCAGTTAGCTTATTTGAATTTCTCCCGAATTGATTTCAGGTGTTAGTTCACGGCGAACAGAACGAGATGTCGCGATTAAAGGCGGCTTTACAACGCGAACACAGGGGCAAGATCGCCATACACACACCCAGGAACACACAGCTACTGTCGCTCACCTTCAGAGGAGACAAGACTGCCAAGGTAAGGTACAGGAACAGAAGATATAACGATTAAAGGCAGCTTTACAACGCGAACACAAGGGCAAGATCGCCATACACACACCCAGGAACACACAGCTACTGTCGCTCACGTTCAGAGGAGACAAGACTGCCAAGGTAAGGTACAGGAACAGAAGATATAACGATTAAAGGCAGCTTTACAACGCGAACACAAGGGCAAGATCGCCATACACACACCCAGGAACACACAGCTACTGTCGCTCACGTTCAGAGGAGACAAGACTGCCAAGGTAAGGTACAGGAACAGAAGATATAACGATTAAAGGCAGCTTTACAACGCGAACACAAGGGCAAGATCGCCATACACACACCCAGGAACACACAGCTACTGTCGCTCACGTTCAGAGGAGACAAGACTGCCAAGGTAAGGTACAGGAACAGAAGATATAACGATTAAAGGCAGCTTTACAACGCGAACACAGGGGCAAGATCGCCATACACACACCCAGGAACACACAGCTACTGTCGCTCACGTTCAGAGGAGACAAGACTGCCAAGGTAAGGTACAGGAACAGAAGATATAACGATTAAAGGCAGCTTTACAACGCAAACACAGGGGCAAGATCGCCATACACACACCCAGGAACACACAGCTACTGTCGCTCACGTTCAGAGGAGACAAGACTGCCAAGGTAAGGTACAGGAACAGAAGATATAACGATTAAAGGCAGCTTTACAACGCGAACACAGGGGCAAGATCGCCATACACACACCCAGGAACACACAGCTACTGTCGCTCACGTTCAGAGGAGACAAGACTGCCAAGGTAAGGTACAGGAACAGAAGATATAACGATTAAAGGCAGCTTTACAACGCGAACACAGGGGCAAGATCGCCATACACACACCCAGGAACACACAGCTACTGTCGCTCACCTTCAGAGGAGACAAGGCTGCCAAGGTAAGGTACAGGAACAGAAGATATAACGATTAAAGGCAGCTTTACAACGCGAACACAGGGGCAAGATCGCCATACACACACCCAGGAACACACAGCTACTGTCGCTCACCTTCAGAGGAGACAAGGCTGCCAAGGTAAGGTACAGGAACAGAAGATATAACGATTAAAGGCAGCTTTACAACGCGAACACAGGGGCAAGATCGCCATACACACACCCAGGAACACACAGCTACTGTCGCTCACCTTCAGAGGAGACAAGGCTGCCAAGGTAAGGTACAGGAACAGAAGATATAACGATTAAAGGCAGCTTTACAACGCGAACACAGGGGCAAGATCGCCATACACACACCCAGGAACACACAGCTACTGTCGCTCACCTTCAGAGGAGACAAGGCTGCCAAGGTAAGGTACAGGAACAGAAGATATAACGATTAAAGGCAGCTTTACAACGCGAACACAGGGGCAAGATCGCCATACACACACCCAGGAACACACAGCTACTGTCGCTCACCTTCAGAGGAGACAAGGCTGCCAAGGTAAGGTACAGGAACAGAAGATATAACGATTAAAGGCAGCTTTACAACGCGAACACAGGGGCAAGATCGCCATACACACACCCAGGAACACACAGCTACTGTCGCTCACCTTCAGAGGAGACAAGGCTGCCAAGGTAAGGTACAGGAACAGAAGATATAACGATTAAAGGCAGCTTTACAACGCGAACACAGGGGCAAGATCGCCATACACACACCCAGGAACACACAGCTACTGTCGCTCACCTTCAGAGGAGACAAGGCTGCCAAGGTAAGGTACAGGAACAGAAGATATAACGATTAAAGGCAGCTTTACAACGCGAACACAGGGGCAAGATCGCCATACACACACCCAGGAACACACAGCTACTGTCGCTCACCTTCAGAGGAGACAAGGCTGCCAAGGTAAGGTACAGGAACAGAAGATATAACGATTAAAGGCAGCTTTACAACGCGAACACAGGGGCAAGATCGCCATACACACACCCAGGAACACACAGCTACTGTCGCTCACCTTCAGAGGAGACAAGGCTGCCAAGGTAAGGTACAGGAACAGAAGATATAACGATTAAAGGCAGCTTTATAACGCGAACAAATTGTCACAATTTTTGTCAAATTCTAGTAACCAATATATTTCTAAGTTTTTTTTTTAGTTTTTTCTCGAAAATTGTGACAATTTGATTTCTATAGTAACTAGTAACCAGGCTAAAAAATATTTAAAAATGTATTTGCGCGTCGCTGTTCTTTCAAAATGAACCTAAAATGCAAGATTTTAATGTCTTTCCGTTAACTCCAGGTAATGGGAGCCTTAGCCGTAGACCCACCAGAGCCTGGTCGGCAATTACAAGGCATCCTCGTCAAAAGGAACTTCAACTACCACATACTCGCTCCGTCTGATCTCAATAGTAAGTAGGTATAGTTAACTATATAACACTAATGGAATAATATAACATTTTTTTTGGCTAAAGGAAGGTACACTAAAATTGTCGATGTAGAATTGTTGTTGTTGTGTTGTAAGGAAGGTACTCTGATCATTTTAAAACCGTAGTTAATTACACGACTGCCCCAAAAAAAGAGTTTTATTTTAAGGGTTCATCTATATGCTTTGATACTTAACGATGTACTTTTATAAGCATATTATGCTATGGAGACAAGGCTCTCTCAAACATTCAGCCTCTAATAGATTCTTAGTTAAAATCGAAATAATTGTATTCTTATTTTTAAAATATTACTGGCTGATATATTTTTGATACAATTTTTGTAAGACACGATTCGTTTTTTTTTTTAATTATTATTATTATTAAAATAGTCCTGGCTGAATAATAATTATGGAAATTTAAAAAAAAATGTAATGAAAATCACATGTTCGGTAAATCGCATTACCGTATTGTTTACTGCCGTCGTAAGTTCAATTTTCGAGCAAGGTGTATTGAAAAGTGTATTCTTCCACTCATTCCAGAATACACGGAGCTAACCCAGTCGTCGGTCTCCCAGCGCCAGTCCATCCACTACTCGGGGTCAGTGCCCCTGCTGCGCCACGTGGCGATGCAGCTGGCGGGCCCGGTGGAGTTCCTCAGCGAAACAAAGTGGCGGCTCTACGGCTGCGTGCTGCTGACGCTCGCCAACAACATGATCACTCTGGAGGTACGGCACTAGCGGTGTTCGTAGGGTAGTATAATTATTGCACCAATGAAGTATGATAAAAAAACGGTATTAAAAAATAATTAAATGACAACCGCGAGCGTTATGTAAGGTTTTTTCGTGGGAATACGACTTTTCCCGTAAAAAGTATCCTATGTGTTAGTCCATGGTACAAATTATCTCTATTCCAAATTTCATCGAAATCCGTCCAGTAGTTTAGGCGTGAAAGCGGAACAAACATCCAAATATATTTTTACATTTATAATATTAGTGTGGTAGACTATTCTAAGTAATGATATTATACATATAAGAGATAGATATGCCACCAACGCACTTAGGTGCGTGCCGTGAATTGGTCCTAATTGTGACCATTGCAGTCAGTCGAGCTGTGACTGCTGTCCCTTTCACTCTTACGCTTTGCCTGTTTCCTGTCGCGTCTGTATGTATACGTGTTGCGGAACAATTTATGTTGTGCGTGCAGTATGAACGTGACGTATCTTTCTTAAAATATCATTGATTCTAAGAAATTAATTTGCCTATTTTGTCTCTTAGATCGTTTATAATTTTTACATAATGGATGTTATATTTTTGTTTCAGTGGCAAGCGCAGCCTGTGACGGATATGTACGCCGACGCCCTGGTGGCAGCCATCCTCAGCGCCAGCTCCCTGCCGGCGCCCAAACACCTCCCGCTCGCACCCAAACTGGACAGGATGCACTTCAAGGTAAATATCATAACTACAGCAGCCGTGAGAGTCGTCTTACATCTGTAACCTGTAGACCTCGCGAAAAAAAAACGAAATGGCTTAAACATGTCTTTTTACGTTTTTAACCCTATATCTGCGCCATTTTGAAAAATATCGAAAAATCGAATCGACAATAAACGTACATACAGCATGATTTTGTAATCCCTAGCAAAATTTAAATATGATGTTCAGACCATCATAAGCAACAACTTTTCCCAAGGAACATGGGTTGAAAACCAACCACTATACTTGGGTTACTATAGGATGAGCTCTGACAGATTAAAATTTTAAAAACTTTTTAATATTATTTAGTTTATTTATTTATTTGTTAAGTAAAATTACATACTGGGTGAAGTTACTTTTCTTTAATGTTTTAGCTATTATGGTTTTTAAACTGAATATTATTAAAAAAAGTTGTTAACGTCGTATGAAAAATTTTGAAGCTGTCAGAACCCATCCTATAATAACCCAACTATAGACCACCACACTCTAAAAATATATGTTTGTAATTACAGGAATGTGTGATAGAGATGCTACAAGAAATATTCGGTGAAGACTCCGTGCCGAAGATGTTCAAAGGAGACAAACTATACGTGACCGTGGACGACAAACGAGCGGACATCGACCTGCTCACCATGGTGAGTTGCAGCCTTCGACACTCACTACGGATGTCCCGGGTTCAAAGCCCGGCGAGTACACCATGGTCAAAAACCATTGTTAAACAACGCCATCTATTCGAGATTGACCGAACTTGATGGCTCGTCAATTTAAGCTTTGCATTGATTTCATATGTTCTTTGGTAGCTGGGCAGATAGTTCGAGATAATTTCCGTAGATGTTGCTAATTTAGACCATATTGGTACTATTGTAATAATATATAATATGTAACGGCAAGGAGCCTCTCTCTGTTCACTTCCGATCGGCTCACAATAAAGACGTGCACTTTCGAAAATCCTCCTTTTCATTTTGGGCATCCATTTTACAATCATTCAGTGGAAAAATGTTGATACTGTCTAAAATACTAAGCACGCTGTATCGTGCCAAGTGATTGCATATTATGGTGACGTCATAATTTCATAGAAAACACCCCCGAGACCCCCTATATACCAAATTTTATCGAAATTGTTGCAGCCATTTCCGAGATTCTTATTATATAGATAGATATTTCCCTAATTCAATGATTAGTTAACTTAATCATGATGTAAGAAAATAGTACGATAAAAGAGGCGAAAATTATAAACCGCCTTATTGCATTCTTTTCTTTTTTTTTCTATGCCAGTGTCATACAGAGCATACAGCCAACTCCAATCCCTACGATTCGTGTACGATTCATATAAAATTTGAATTTAGAACATAAGGTATGCTGTAAAAAGGCTCAAATACATTGAAATTTCTAGACGAAAGTTACTTTGCCAGTCTAGGCCATTTGAGGGCACATTGCTGGCCGCTGTTTTGTATGGGGAAATGTTTCGTCCAAAAATGAGTCACTTCGCGTATTGTTTTTTGGCAGTAATGATCACATTTTCGAGCGTGTCGGAGAAAAGGCTATTTTACTATTTCAGACAACTATTACTTATTTATTTATTTATTAATAATAGGAAGACCAACAGCTAAAGTTAACTTGATAGTAAAATACAGTAATACCAAAAAGCCATTTACAGGTCTCCACATGTAGGTGCCAGAACATAAAAAAACACATAAGGTCATACACTCATAGGCCTGAATACTAGCTCGCAAACAGATTGTTAAAAAAATTGTCTATTTAGCAGACGTCTCGCTGAATCGGAACCAGTATTAAACAGGTCCAGGTCAAATTCTTGGCACAATTTATTAAAATTGCTGCTTGCACGCAAAAGAAATGAATTTTGCCGGTAGTTCGAAGACACTGAGGGAAGATGGATGGGAGCGCTATTACGTAAGGTCAGTCTGGGGGTTCGGACAAAAATTTTGGAAAGCAGATCTGGGCAATCAATTTTGTTAGTGGTGATTTTAAGTAAATAAGATAGATCCGCAATTTCTCTTCTCATAGAGAGTGGGAGAATGTGGTGTTTTTTGCTTAAATAAAACAAAACCCGAACTGTAAAATCTGTGTAACGTGTTGCAAAATATCTCCCCAGGAGGTGTCGTGTCCCTCGGACGAAGCCTTCGAGCGCACGGTGCAGGCGGCCATCAGCAAGCTGTACACGGCGCTCGCGCCCGTCAAGCCGCCGCCGCAGCCCTCCGCCTAGCATGCGCACGCGCACACCGCGCCGCCGGCTCGTACTGCTGGTGTAAACCGAGCCTCAGCCGAGGAAGCACAGTAAACCAGAACAGGGAATATTCATAAAAACATATTCAAATTTTACCTACCAATAAATTTTTTATTATGTTTCCTAAGACGTCCGAAGTCCATTTATGAGAGAGTACATCGCTTTCGTTCCGCTCACGATCGTCAGATGTCGCTGTTGACGGATCGTCAGATGACGGATCACGTGACAAGCCCCTAGCGCCCCTATCGATCAATTCTGAAACTACTTGCGCCGCCAACAAGCCACCGGTTAGCTTTCGTCATTGTTCGTCTCATCCGCCGTCCTAGGAAACATAATATAAATTTTATTGGTTGGTAAAATTTGAATATTATGTGTTCCGTTTGACGTCCGAAGTCCATTTATGAGAGACCTGTTTGTTATCTTCTGGTGGCTTGTGAAGAAAAGCGACAATGTGATTAGTACCATTTGAGATACAATAACTTTTAACTAGCAACGGATAATAGAGTAGAAACCCAACAAAAAGAAATAAAGATTTATATACAATAATTGCAATATTAGGATAATCAGTTCTATAATTACAAATCAACTTAAAAGGAATCAGTCGGTAGAAAAGAACTGAGACAATGATTTCTCAGCAGAAGTTTCATTATCATAGAAATGTGCATTCATGCTGCCAATTAGCTTTTGATAAAATCTCGTTTATCGGGTAATTCTCAATCCAATTTAACGATGATACTGCAGATCTAAAACTACCTGGTGAAGCTTGTATACCTGCTTCCGATAGCAACTTCTTTACCCAGCCACCTATTATGGTTGGACTAGCTGGTCTAAATGGGGCACGGGTAGTAATAAAAAGGTTTGTTAGAGAACCCCTAAGTTCACTAGAATAATTTTTAAGGGTCCTCAGCCAAAAAACTGGATCTATGTTTTGAACCGGGGCTTCTAATAAGGTCCAGCTAGATTGCTGATACGATGCCGTGTCTGTCTTAGAGCCGGAATGAGGATAATGGAGTCTCCTTTGTCAATAAAATGCGCCGGATCGCAATGCAAGAGGGTCGTGAACCCTACGACCGGATGTTAGTAAAAGAATTGCAGCAACACTTCTAGATATATCAAATAGACTATTTTAATTAGGACTAGTCTCGCGAAGATATTTTATAAGTACTCTAGCATCCCAGATAGGCGCTTTGGAAGGTACAGGTTTAGCTAGTGATACCGCTTTTAATATATGTTTTACTATATGACTGGAAGATATTTTTACATTCGATCTAGCTTCACAAATACATAGATGATATTACTGATTTATGAACTGGACGTAGTTATGGAATATTAGATTAAGCGACACCCGGGTCAAACTGAGATATTTAGCTTCAAAGTTTTCAAAATGAAAATTACCGCTGAGTGTGGATTTTTTATGTTATGAATATAATTTTTAGTTTAAATGTATAAAAATATGTATAGTTTAGACTCATTAAGATTTTTTTACGATACGTTACGAACTTTCGAAGTTTCAGGCTTTTTTCCGCTTAATTCGTTAATACATTTTAGTATATACAGACAAATTTAATTTGACAACAACGTACTATGCGACTATTACGTCGTTTGATTCGTTAATTCGATTTGACTTGGGTTAAAAAAAGCGCAATATTAGATTAAATCCATAAAATTTTAATGTAATTTGCTTATATTTTAGGTTTTAGACATATTCTAATTAGGAAAAAATACATTATTTCCATTTTAAAAGGCTTTATTCTCATTGTAGTACCTACAAAAAAAGGAAGAAACTAAAAATAACACTCTAAAATTAAATCTTTAACTATGTATCATCAGAAACTTTACAACACTTTTCTTATTTTTTTCATCCTTCTCTTGTATTTTTTTTATCAGTTTTACAAATCTTAGAAATCAGTCTGAAAAACTCTATTCAAAAATAAAAAAATATTTCTTATCAACATAAAATAATAGGCAATCTTAGTTTTCTACCCTTCATCTTCTATTTCAAAATCAATATTTCCATCAAAACCATCTTCAACCATCTTCAACATCATCTTCTAAATCATGAGACCCAGTCAAATTTTCATAATACTGTCTTGCATCTGATGGTATGAGATGAAGGAGGGATTTTATATCATCAAGCTTTGGTTGAGAAATAGGCTTTCCTTCTGGCCAAAGTTGCTCATAGTGCCTTGACAATTTCAATGTGGGGCTTGTTTCCCCTCTTTTAAGCCTTTTTTGAATATTTACTTCATGAGGTTGACCATCATGAGTGGTTGAAAGATATACCCGTCCAGGTTTGTCTTTGAAAATATTTATTTCTTTAGTTTTCAACCAGCTCACGGAATTTCCTTCTGTATCCTTTTTTCTGTTGACTATTTTCTTCATCATTTCAGAAACTCCGACAAAGTCTTCTTTCTCCATTTTAACAGCTGTCAGCTTGTTTCTCTTGCGACAACTGGTCATCACATCAATATAGTCTTGTGGAGTATATATCCGGGTATGCGTTTTTAAAGCCGATTCTATATCACTAAACTCGCTATCATTTTCTAGAAAGCTATGCCCAGGAACCATAAATCGCAGGGTGATTTTCTCTAAACCATCATGTTCTTCAAGTAATGCAAGTAGTAACAAAGTCAACTTGATATTACGGTTCTGTCCACCACATGAATCTGACCAAAGGATTAGTTCTTTGATATTTGAATCTAGTTGTAAAGATATATGTTTTCGCAAACTTGAACCCACTTCTTGAGCCCCTCTACCTGCTTTTCCTTCCACCCATACGTAACAAAATCCTTTACCAGTTTTTCCTGAATGAACGCCGCAATTGTATAACCACAGTTGGCGTTTGTAAAAAACTATGTTGGTTGGAATTCTTGGCAAGGGTAGAGTTTTTTCCATGTCGAAAGTAAGGGTTTCAATATGTTGACATGTCTTAGCTAAATCCAAATCCTGTTTTTTCAATGCTCTTGCATCTTCTGCTTCTTTATGGTGATCATCTCTTTCCTTCTCTAACTTCAATTTTGCTTCTTGTGCATTAGTGTCCCGTATTTTTACAGCCAGTAGATCACACTTATTGCACGTGTCTTTTTGTGGCTTTTTCCTTTGAAGATTGAATTTGGAGTAAAATATTTTTTTATATGATGAAAATGAAACTTGTTTAATTAAAGTATCAGAGTTTTCTTCAGATAAATATAGCTCGTACATTTTGGATAGGGTCATATCTGGTGGTAAAAACATTCTATCTGTTTGTTCTCTACAATAGTGCGACTTGTATTTTGGAAATCTATCAATATGTTTAATTACACTTTGCTCTACATCTGGAGGTAATTTGTGAGAAGGTTTTGATAGTTTGCCCCTTTTATCTTCAATTTTTTCGAGACCTGAACATTTTTTTAAGTATCTATCAATCCTTGATGATGATATGCCTAAAGTGTTGATGAACATTTTTGCACAAATTACGATGTTCTTTAAAGAATAAACGCGTGTGTTACTTCTTTTCATTGAAGTCTTGTTCCGTTTTCGATTTACTGGCACCACTTTAACGTTGGAATTTATATACAAGTTTTTTCCTTCAAAGCCTAGCTGCCAAAATTTTGAAAATTCCGCTTCACGATCCGTTACTGATATTTTTTCATGACAACCGTCTTTACAGTGAAAATCGACAAATTCTCTTGGATTGACTTGTTTTCCTTTTTGATATATATTTTTTATTCGTTTCGCACAACTTCTTACGAATTTGACGGGTCTGTTCCGGATATTTCCTTTTTCTACCTTTCTTTGGCCGTCCTGTCCTAATTTCATTTATTGGTTCCGGTGTTGTCATGTTTTGTGAATGGCCTTCATCATGATGATTCGTTAACATTTCTGAATTAGGTCTACAAAGATTTTCATCAGCTGACACTTGGTGTAATGTGATGTCAACGCTTAAAATACTCTCGGAGAAGTCGCTATTTGTCACATCTCCATTTTCTTGTTGAACGTTGTTGAAACATCCTTCTGGAGGTAAAGGTTCTTGTAACTCCCGATTTTCATTGATGGTAGTATTCCGTAATACAGAATCTAAATACCTCGAGTCTAATTCACAATTATTTTCCATCTGCATTAAGTTCTGGTAAGCATCATCTACTTCAGTACATATACTTATGTTTTCATTATTTTCAGATTCTGTGTTTCTAAAACTTATAGAATTAGATATATCGAGTAAAACTCTTTGTTCATTTATTTCCGTTAACTCATCTTCAGGTAAAACACAGGAGTTAGTAGCCTCAGGTCCATTGGTAATCTCATCATACAATTGGGTGTATTTATACTGTGCTTGATTAACGGCGGTAACCGGAGTAGTATCCTGAAAGAAATAAGATTATTTAAGTATTAAAACTAAAATTTCAGGTAATATCCAGGTCAAAATTAAATTTGAAAACCAATATGATACGGTTTATTCTTCGTTTGAATATCCGAGTTGGATCTTAAACCTTAACGACATGGTAGTAAAGTTCGTTATTTTTCTCAAAAACAAAACAAAAACTTATGATATAAGACTAAATAGATGTAAGTTAAATAGGTAGACATTTCAAGTCAACTCAATTTAAGGGGAAAGTAAAGTAAGTAGATAACAAACAAGAAATAGTAGGTAAGAGATACATACCTGCAAGGAGTTGCTTTCAATTGCATCATTGTTTGTTATTGAAGTTAATAATTGATAACCACGCGTATTCTTCTTATATTTATTCATTTTCAACACTATTCTTTTACCATTCACTCACTAATTAACCGATTGTGATAAGAAAGTAAACAAATCATCCTTCCGTAATTGCATAAGACGCGGTACTGAGATCCCTGCCGCCCGCACCGACGCGCGACGCCCCGCACACCACCACTTATTCCCAAATGTCCTTGAATTTTGAATTGTAACAACGAATCATACGCCATAAATTGGCGCTTCATTTGCAATTGAGTAAAAGATCGCGCGAGTCGTGATTTGTAACACCGAATTAAGCGACATTTTAGGCGGTTGTTTCGATAATGCGTTTAAAAAACAAATGCACCAAAAAACATAAATGGATTATCTAAATTTTTATGGCGTTTGATTCGATTATGCAATTTGAAATGCAAGATTGTGTATTTTGTAATAGTAATTTAGGCACATAATTCTTTATTGCGTAGCGACAGTGTGCACAATTTCTAACAAACTTTTACATGTCGCTTGATTCACCCCTTATTATAAGGCACTAGGAGTGATTTTTGAACTAAAAATTTGAGTGAATACATAGATTATCATGCCTAGAATTGAACTGCATTCATAACTTTTTTTTTTCAATTTGGTCGCTTGATTCGATATTCCATAACTGCGTCCAACTAAGATTGTGCGATACGCTAAGCGTTCTGTTAAATGTAGGAATGCTAAATATCGGGCGATGTCTTTTGGCTGGGGAGAACAAGGGTTCATATCATTCTGTTGCCACCATGTTGACCATTTGCTCCATATGGGCAGGTAAGTTCTAAGGGTAGATGCCCGCCAACACGATGAAAGGAGTTCTTTCTCTTGAAGTGACCAATCCTGCGTCAAGGAGTCCCACCCGAAATGAGCCAAGATTTCAGCTGCAGGCTGCTGACATGCTGTGAAGGCAGACTCGTCCATGTGTCCACTAAGTTGCCTCGCAGGTTCAGTATCTTGACCGGACGAACCAGGGCGCGGGCTTTCAGATCGGGGCGCCAAAAGGGTTTCTTCCACTTGGGTGCTATTATTATGTACCGTCCCGTTGCCGAGTTGAGATGGCGAAGAACACGAGGCAGCAGGTCGGGAGGAGGAAAAGCCCAAGCCAGATCGTAATGCCAGCTCTTGCTGAACGCGTCGTGAAAGCAAGCGTTCGAGTCGGATAAGTCGAGCGAAACATAATTGGGAACTACGAATGCTCTTTCCGAGGCGAAGAGATCTTTGAGGAGTCCCCCACAGATTGAAGATTCTCGACTTTGCTGCATCTATTAGATACCATGTTGGCCTCTGTGTTGTACAGTCCCGGAAGGTGATGAGGCTGAAGGACAACATTGAGGCCGTCCACTAGATCTTGTAGTTCCTTGGTCAACTCCAACAGCGCACGAGACTTCGTTCCGCCCTCGTTCTTGATGTACGACACTACTGTTTTGTTGTCGGTCTGAAGGAGCACATATGAGTCTCTTAAGTTCGCAGCTTCGCTGGAAATCGCTGCTATCACCGCGTACATTTCCTTCAAGTTGCAGTGCCACTTCAGTTGATGATGATCCCAGTGTCCGTAAATCCAATTGTTGTTGACTATCGCACCCCATTGAATGTCTGACGCATCGGTTATCACGTAGTTGGTAGGTCGCATCTCCGGATGGATCAGAGTCGATTGACTGACATTTTCTACCCACCATTCTAGTTCTGCTCGAGCTTCCTCTAGATACGGGCTAGCTTTGCGAGTATTCCTGCGCAGAGTGTTGCAGTGGCGCTGCAGCGTACGGCAATGCAACCTTCCCCGGAGGGTGACGAAGGTCGCAAAGTTGAGAAGCCCTAAAAGGCGTTGCGCCTGTTTGAGGGTCCAACTGCCGGCTGCTAGACGAGTTGATAGACATTGGCGGATTTTGGTTGTCTCGTCTAAAGGTAAGGACTTGGCGTTGCACCGTGTGTCCCAGTTTATTCCGAGAAACTCGATCGACTGTACAGGATTTGTTATCGATTTCTCGTGGTTGACGCACCATCCGAGCTTGGTCAAGAACTGAATAGCCGTTGTTACCTGATGTTGGAGTGTTTTCCTGCACTGGTGAACAATCAGGTAATCGTCCAAATATACCGCCACACGTAGACCCTTTGTCCGTAGTAGTCCAATTGGTTACAGAAGCAAAAATTTGTGGTGCTGCAGCAAGTCCGAACGGCAGACACGTCATTTGAAGCAAGCGGCCCTTGTAGCTGATGCGAAGGTAACGCCTGTGCTCTTGTTGAATCGAAAGATGATAGTAAGCCTGGCACAGATCCAATTTTACCATCCAATCCCGAGGTTGAAGGAATTGTGGGACGTGATGTAGATGAAACAGGTGGAAATGTTTCGGTTTCATGAAAAAGTTTAACGCCTTCAAGTTGAAAATAAGACGGTTTTTTCCATTGCTCTTGGTTATAAAGAAAAGAGGGGATATAAAAGGAGTCAGTGGAGCTGGCTCCAACACATGACACCGCATCATTTTTTCGATTTCCAATGTCATTTCTGATGATATTGGAGTCTCGAATTGGGTTGAAACATCTAAGGTTGGGAGTATTAATGGCGGCTTTTGATTGAAAGGTATGCGAACACCTGATATCATTTTGAGAATCGACTTGGGAGGATCTAACAAAGCCCAGATGTCTAGATAGTGCCTCAAACAGCCGCCCGAAAAAGTTAGATATTCATTTACGCTTGTGGGCAGCTTTCTTCCCGCTGCCCCTGTCATTCCGCCTCCCCTTCTTTTTTGTGGAGAAGGACTCATTAAAATTTCGTCGAGAGCTTGCGTCCCTTTTAGGATTTTGGGCTGGTTTACTCGAGGTGGGACGAAATGACCTCTCTTGGCTGGATGTGGATGGCAAAGGCGATTTTGAACGCGAAGATTTAGAACCAGTAGGCTGTTTTTCTAATTTGTCGATCCCTCCAATTTTTAGAATATACGCAGACAAAGCGTGAGGACTAAACATGTACTCTGCTGAAGGGGGAATTTTTTCAAGGTCTTAATTCGAGAACTTCGGCCCTTTTCCCACAAATAATTTGAAGTATGTCATGAGAAACGGTTTTGTAAGAAGACTCATTACCGAATAAGCTTTTTAATTTTTCGTAAAGTGTAGTAGTGTAGTCGGGGTAAGTTCAGCTTCAGCTGACCAATCGATGAGGTTTTGCAAGGCCAAATTAACTGACTCGTTTTGATTAAGAAAAGCATTAGATAAAGCAGCAAAGCTACGCTCCATCTGATGCCACTTTAAGGGCGCGAACGGATCTTCAAACCGTCTCAATTCTTCATTAACTTTTAATTTTGAAAAAGCTGGAAAAGCAGTGTACTTTTTTTGAAAATCAGTGTAACGGACGCAATTCCACACGGAAGTATCAAATCTTTGCATAGCACTAATCTTGGAAACACGATCTGGATTAGCTTTTGGTATAGCTGGTTCTTTAATAGATCCACTTAATTCCGCAATATTTTCTATCTCGGATCTAGGAAGTGGCGGCGGTCGCAAAAAGGATTGCTCTGGAACAGGGTCAGTACCAACCGCGGAAATATTACATGCCGCGCTGGAATTTGGAGGGTTGATCGAAGAAGTACTGGGAATGGCCATATCCGAAGAAATCGAAACCAAATTCAAAGGGGGCGCGGCTGAGACCCTGGCATAGTTCGCACTGATATTGTTTACATGACGCACCAATTGTTGGGATAGCAAATCAAACCTCTTATCCAGATCGGACTCCTCAGCGTCATAGCGGCTGCTGTTCAGGCGCCGCCTTTTGCGCCCATGCGCCCGCGCACCATCATCCGATGAATCATCGTCTGAAGACGATGAATCAGAAGAACTTTGCTGATTTACGATCACTTTGTCTACATTATCTTGGTTATCCATTTCAAAAACACAAATAAAATTTTTGCACACGTAACGGAAAATCAACTAACAAAAACTATTTGCCGAACTTTCTACTTTAAAACTCGAAAGAACGCACAAAAAGATTTTTAAACACCACGTGGTATTCGAATTGCGAAAAATCTAACGACCGTGGGCGCGGGTCGAACGACAACGCAACAATGACGAAAGCTAACCGGTGGCTTGTTGGCGGCGCAAGTAGTTTCAGAATTGATCGATAGGGGCGCTAGGGGCTTGTCACGTGACGGAAAACAGCGACATCTGACGATCGTGAGCGGAACGAAAGCAATGTACTCTCTCATAAATGGACTTCGGACGTCAAACGGAACACATAATATTATAGTTTTTTTTTTCATAGTTCATCTGAAAGCATACTAAAATAGAATACCGACAGTCAAAACAGAATCGAAATTGATCGAAAAACAAACTAGATACAACAATATTAAACAAATATATTTATCCCTCTTACGAAAATAAATTTTTCTATGGCGGATGTATGGCCCGCGTGACGGTTACCTATTGTATTTCAGATTTTTTTTGTTCCAAATATTGTTTTTCCGCTAACATTTTTGTCATTTTTTAGTTAAGACTTTTTTTATAATCCTAAATTATGTTTGCATTTGTATTAACTTTCCGCGTTTTGATTGACCTTTTTACTTGTTCACAGTTGTTTCAAATTTCCGCTAAACTATTTACCGGTATACCGAAAATCCGTCATAACATTAAACATTTTATTACTTGTCCGATACTTCGATTTACCATTATATTACAAGGCGGATTTTCTTTTCTCCGTTTTATGCTTTTCGAGTAATATAATGATATAATGGTTACCTATCTTTTGTCCGTATTTTTTAAAACCGATTATTATTATACCGAAAACTATTTTCATTTTTTTCACCTTCCCAATTAATTATTTAACGAAATTATTTTTCCCATATTATTATTTCCCAGATGTTTGTTTCATTTTTTATTTAATTGACCTTTGTTGTGATGTACCACAAAGATGGATCTCCGAAGAAACTTTTTCCAGATAATTCAGAATTCCACATAATTATTTTACCCAAGCATGCATGCAGGCAAGCAAGCAAGCAAGCAAGCATGCAGGGATGCATTATGTTACAGTTAAAACCAGTTTTTAAATAGAACGCGTTTTCCCTAGTTAGAACTAGTTTTACTAAATGCCTTTGTTATAACTAGAAATACCTAGTAATATTGCATGCCTGCAAGCAGGCATGGGTGGTCACAAGACAACCTAACCCCGAAGGGTATGGCGGAGGAAGCCGAGCTCGCTTTGCTCGCCTGGCTCCCTCCGCCATCCCCTTCTAACCTAAAGTCGGGGTGCCCCGAACTCCCGTGCTCGCTACGCTCGCACCCGCCCTGATTTTGAGCATTAGTTAATGACATGAAGACATGATTTTGACATGTAAACTTATGGAAATAGTAACTTCGGTTATTAAAACTTATGGAAAATGAAAATATATGGAATGATACAGCTAGCAAACAAAAAAATGTTGTTTTAAGAATATGGTTACAGTTATTCTGGGAAATGATACTTCTGATTACTGTATTTATAGGATTATGATGTTCTGGAAAATAATACAAATGGTAGCTAAAAATTCTGTGAAATGTTTTCGGCTTATTAAAATTCGGGTAATAAATATTCGGAGTTATGAAATGTTACCTTTTTTAAGTAATTATGTAGTTTAATATAGCTGACAAATAAGTTTTCGGAAAAATGATACTTCGGATTGCCAAACATATTATGTCAAATAAATTGTCTGGCGTTTAAAAAAAGGACGAGTGAATTTAAGGTAATAAGTAAAAAAGGTTAATCGTAAAACGGAATAACGTTGTGCGGAGAAATAATAATTCTGTAAAGTGATATTGCGGTGATTTAACATGTCAAGTCATACATATGGAAATTGCAAAAGTACGAATCGTTTACGCAATATTGAAATTCGGATATCAATTTTTCGGAAATGTAATATATCATATGACGTCACATGTCACGTCGCACCTCTCTGTCTAACCATCAACTTTGAAGCCTTATAACTTTGTTTCTGAGCAAGATATTTGAAAAAATATTTTTTATGTGTTTATCTGGAACTTGAAATATTTCGATTAATGAATTTTAAAAAAAATGCATATTCCCTATTATTATCCGAGTTTTAGCGTCTTTTATAAAAGGCACGTTTTACACTAAGTAGTACTTTGTGATCTTTAATAAGTGTGGTGTTTTAAAATAAGACTGTAAATTAATTATAATAACCTACTTGATGTAAGAATAAAAGGTATTTTAAAGTTAACATCAGTTTTAGTTTTCTTCTAAAATTAATTGCATGTAATCCTTAATTTTAAGTCCAACAGTCCTTTGAGAAGGAGATTTACTTCAATGAATGTGCTGAATTTTGAAACAAACAATGTATATTTTCGGGTAATAATCAAGTGAAACAAAAACATTGTTATTAAATTACTTTTACTAGTATTTACAACTTAACACTAAAATCTTTACAGTGCGACGCAAAAGAGATAAAAAATAAATAAAAATGGAACTAAACTCGTTACCAGAAGCAACACTATACACGGTGTTACAAAGAGACGAGTAAATATTGTATGGAGACCACCATCTACATTTTGTATGGGAATGCGATTTTTAAATCTTTTTTCTTTGGGGAAAGTTGTTTAGTTTCACGAGCAGGTTCACACCCTTTCGGCTTTATTCGTATTTTTGTAACACCTAAGATAAGATGGCTGACGATCGTTGACAGATCATTTGATACGATATTGATATTGATGACGATCATTAACCCGGGGGCGTTTCACGAAGCTACAAATTACAAATTAGAAGTACCAACAGCTCATATACGTCCCCACCGAGGGGCTCGAGCTTACCCTGAATTAGGGCGATTAGGTCTTAGTCGACCACGCTGGCCCAGTGCGGGTTAGTCGACTTCACACTCCTTTGAATTTCTTCGCAGGAGTGTGCAGGTTTCATCACGATGTTTTCCTTCACCGTAAAGGGCCCCGTAGTCAACGTAACGGTCAAATAAAATAATGTTACATAAAACCTTAACATTAGATTAATTTTAAAAACTTCCCGTTCTCACAACGGTGCATAACTGACCAGTGTTTAATGAACGGGTTGTCAAAGTCAAAGTCAATTTTTTTTATTCAAATTAAGATTTTTACAAATCATTTTTCGACGTCAAAGCTATCATGGATGGCACGTTCACTACCAGTGTACGCCCTCTGTGGAGAAGAACGGCCAGAAGAAACTCCACAGGAATTGTATCTTTTGTACTTTTCTTTTAAATATATAAAGAATCATACATGAGTCATAATTACAATCTACTCCGCTGATTTGGAACAACAGTTGACCAGACGTTTTTATCATCTAAGTAATCATTTATCGTATAATAGGCCTTAGAACATAAAATAGTTTTAATTTTAGCTTTAAATTGGCTATCGGACAGATTTACAATATCATCTGGTATTTTATTATAGAAGCGAATACAGTTCCCCATGAATGAATTATTAACTGTGCACAGTCTAAACTTTGGGTGCGCTATTTTATTTTTATTTCTAGTATTTATATTATGTATATCAGAATTCTTAGGAAATTCGCGATCACAGACAGCCTCGAGTTAGGACTGCTCCGGAGACGATCCCAAAGCGAAGCCGTCCGCGCTCGCAGTGCGGAGAAGTCAGGGACTCTGGCATCGGCGAACATGCTTTTTGCGCTGCAGAATCGCGGAAGTCGGAATATATTGCAAAACGATAAGGGTATACAGTTTAGGCGAATTGGCTACGCAATGAATGTCAAATTGTAACTTGTTACTAGTAGCTTGTTGCTTCGTGAAACGCGCCCTGGCCGTGATTGGTAGCCAAAAACAGGAAATTGCAATGATTGGCTGAATGTTGCCAAATTTACTCCGTACAGCGCCTTAATTTTTTACTCGACTACGGCGAATCAAAACGGAGGGTTATGTTCCCCGCGTATCTTATTATAATTGAACAAATAAAGTATCGTTAGAAGCGTCTTGATTGTTCGCTAGTTATAATTAAATAATATCTCAATTTCAGTTCATAGTATTTTATTTATAGTTTTGTACGTTATTAGTATAATAATTAAACATCACTTCGCCATCATGGGTCGACATCTCTCCTTGGGATCCGGTTGACAGAAAGGCTCGACTGAAAAAAGGCGTCTAGCTCTCTCGAGGTAGACATATGCTGAGTCGATGCCTTTTCACTGTTGTGCCCTATTGCATACTATAGTGTGGTAACTTAAGTTTTTACATTTCAGTATGTGCTCTGTCACAGCAGTTTGAATAAATGGTTTTTCTTTCTTTCTTTCTTTATAATGACGACATACTAAACTCAGTATGGCGCCTTTTAGAGCTCGTTTTTATCGTAGTCGGGTTTTAGTTTCTAATCTTATTTTTTATACAGGGTTAACATAGGTGTTTAAAACATTTTGCCTACTCTTTCGTGTCGTACTGTAATTGCTTAAAAATATCCAGTTCTGTAAAGGCACCATTAGAATAAGAGTAATGCAAAGAGACCTACGTACAATGAAAAGCACGAAAGATCAAAAATCACCGAACACTTTTCTTAGCCAACAAAGATGGCTGACATTGACAGATAAGGGACCAGATCAATGTCTCTTTTTATCAGCAACCATGCCAGGGGTTTTGAATTGTTGAATTCAAATCTCGTATGTGTTTATTGCCGTGTGGTGACGGTAGAGTATTCTACATTAGTCACCAACCCGTACTCTTCCCGTGGGTGTCGTAAGAGGCGACTTAGGGACTACACATTGAACAGGGAACGGGCAGCAGCGCTCTCTGATACAGTAACCTTTTAATCTGCGATCTCCAACCCGCCTGCCAAGCGTGGAGATTATGGCAAAACCAAACACTTAAGGGGAGGAGGCTCATAGTCCAGCAGTGGACTGTAACGGGCCGTTGATGATGTTGATGTATTTATGTACGAGATCTTTATATATCTGACTATAGTATAGGGTCTTGTAGTACCCCTATAAGGGTTTATCGAGATCCCGAAGTGCTTGTATAAGGGATTATGGGGTATTGAAGTGCCCTTATTAGGGACTACGCGGTCTTGAAGTACCTTAATAAAGAACCATATTGTCTTGAAGCCCCTATTAGGGACTGAGATCCTGGAGTGCTTGTATAAGGGTTTATGAGTTCTTAAAATGCTCGTATAAGGAACTACGATGGCTTGAAGAGCCCTGATAAGGGACCATAAGGCATGAACGTACCCGCGTAAGGGATTATGAGGTATTGAAATGTTCGTAGGACTATGAAGTCTTGGAGTATCGTTTCCAGAACTTCTTGTCGTCGTCGAGTCCATGCCTCGTGACCTCCATGGTCCTGGACCGCTCGTGCTGCCAGGTCAATACTCACTGCTTTTATGATCTCGGAATATGCTACTATGAACCCCGTAAAAGCGACTATGAGATCTTGGAGTACAGCTATGCGGTCTTAAAGTGCCTTTATAAGGGACTGTGAGGTCTTAAATTGCTCATATAAGGAACTACGAGGTCTTCAAATGTTCTTAGGCACCGGGGGTCTTGAAGAGCCCTTGTATAGAGCCCAAGAGGTCTTTACCTGAATGTACCCGCATAAGGGTCTATGAGGTATGAAGTATTCTTATAAGGGAATACTAGGTATCAAAGTTACCCTTCAAGGGATTATGAGGTTTTTAAGAACCCCTACAAATTGTTGTATAAGGGACTATGAGGTCTTGGAGTATCGTTTCCAGAACTTCTTGACGTCGTCGTGTCCGTGTCTTGTGACCACCATTGTCCTGGACCGCTCGTGCTGCCAGGTCAATACCCCCTGTTGCTTGGCGTAGTCGCGGAGGACCACGAAATCCGCCTGGAAACAAACATATTATCACCATGAAAAAGATTCATCAAGATCATCTCCTTTCGTTGTCTCAAATGACAATCACTTCCTATACTAACAGGGCCATTTTATTGAACACAGGAAATGGTTGATTGGCCTTTATTTGGTTGCTTGGCCGTTTTCTGTGGAACTGGTCTTTACCTGTGACAGGAACTGATTGATTGGTCTTTATTACCTGTGACAAGAACTGGTTGATTGGCCTAACTGGTTGATTGGCCTTTACCTGTGACAAAGTGTAATTAGTGGGCGCGGACTTGAAATTACCTGTGACAGTATCTGGTAATTGGGCTTTACATGTGAGAGCAACTGGTAGATTGGTGTTTACCTGCCGCAGGAAATGGTTGATCGAACTTTACCTGTGACGTGCCTGTGACAGTATCTGGTAGATTGGCCTTTACCTGTGAGAGCAACTGGTAGATTGGTGTTTACCTGCCGCAGGAAATGGTTGATCAAACTTTACCTGTGACGTGCCTGTGACAGTATCTGGTAGATTGGCCTTTACCTCTGAGAGCAACTGGTAGATTGGTGTTTACCTGCCGCAGGAAATGGTTGATCAAACTTTACCTGTGACGTGCCTGTGACAGTATCTGGTAGATTGGCCTTTACCTGTGAGAGCAACTGGTAGATTGGTGTTTACCTGCCGCAGGAAATGGTTGATCGAACTTTACCTGTGACGTGCCTGTCACAGTATCTGGTAGATTGGCCTTTACCTGTGAGAGCAACTGGTAGATTGGTGTTTACCTGCCGCAGGAAATGGTTGATCGAACTTTACCTGTGACGTGCCTGTGACAGTATCTGGTAGATTGGCCTTTACCTGTGAGAGCAACTGGTAGATTGGTGTTTACCTGCCGCAGGAAATGGTTGATCAAACTTTACCTGTGACGTGCCTGTGACAGTATCTGGTAGATTGGCCTTTACCTGTGAGAGCAACTGGTAGATTGGTGTTTACCTGCCGCAGGAAATGGTTGATCGAACTTTACCTGTGACGTGCCTGTGACAGTATCTGGTAGATTGGCCTTTACCTGTGAGAGCAACTGGTAGATTGGTGTTTACCTGCCGCAGGAAATGGTTGATCAAACTTTACCTGTGACGTGCCTGTGACAGTATCTGGTAGATTGGCCTTTACCTGTGAGAGCAACTGGTAGATTGGTGTTTACCTGCCGCAGGAAATGGTTGATCAAACTTTACCTGTGACGTGCCTGTGACAGTATCTGGTAGATTGGCCTTTACCTGTGAGAGCAACTGGTAGATTGGTGTTTACCTGCCGCAGGAAATGGTTGATCAAACTTTACCTGTGACGTGCCTGTGACAGTATCTGGTAGATTGGCCTTTACCTGTGAGAGCAACTGGTAGATTGGTGTTTACCTGCCGCAGGAAATGGTTGATCAAACTTTACCTGTGACGTGCCTGTGACAGTATCTGGTAGATTGGCCTTTACCTGTGAGAGCAACTGGTAGATTGGTGTTTACCTGCCGCAGGAAATGGTTGATCAAACTTTACCTGTGACGTGCCTGTGACAGTATCTGGTAGATTGGCCTTTACCTGTGAGAGCAACTGGTAGATTGGTGTTTACCTGCCGCAGGAAATGGTTGATCAAACTTTACCTGTGACGTGCCTGTGACAGTATCTGGTAGATTGGCCTTTACCTGTGAGAGCAACTGGTAGATTGGTGTTTACCTGCGGCAGGAAATGGTTGATCGAACTTTACCTGTGACGTGCCTGTGACAGTATCTGGTAGATTGGCCTTTACCTGTGAGAGCAACTGGTAAATTGGTGTTTACCTGCGGCAGGAAATTGTTGATTTTACCTGTGACAGGAACTGGTTGTAAACGACGCCCTCCGTGTATGTGAATCTGTTTCGTTCGGTCTCCCACAGCTTGACCTGGTCCACCACCGTCGGGGGCAGAACCGACACGGACCTAATGCCACCCGTCTCGGACTTGAGCATCTGGAACCAGTAAGATACGAGGCATTATTTATTTGAGATATACACAATAAAAATGTGCAACTACGAGCACGCACAGCCTAAACGGTTTTACTAAAAGCATAGAAGTTTACATACAAAATAAATATGGTATGGGTATAATTTACAAAAATCCTTTCCCAATGGGTGATGGGGAATAAAAGATAAAAATATTAAATTACCCGCAGAAAACTAACAGATTATAGATAGACAGATAAAGCGTTTATTTTGTACTACAGATAGGCACGTGATAAATAAATAATAATTTATGAATACTTGTCTTTGTAAACTTAACGAATGTCATTCAATGTTGCTTTAGGTGTTTTGAATTAATCATACCTGTCTATGTAAATTTAACTTAATTCGTTTCATATCTAAATAATCTATTTACTCAAAATATGTACTTTAAAATATCATCATAAATACTACAATTACCTTGTAACGTTTTAAATTGTATACCATTTGATAAATTATATAAATTCCATGTAGGTAATAAGCTTTTGATCATAATTTAAATCTTGCTCTGATTGGTCCAATATGGCCCAATGTTATCACAATAGGCATAGTGGGGGAAAAGGGTATTCAAAGCGATGTAATCGGGCTGACAGGGATCTTTTAAGTTCTGGAGGTCGGGCCGATAACACGTAATTTAAGTACCTTTTACTGTTATATTATTTGCTATTGTTTTGTTAATTTCATTTTATGAGTAATAATAAGTAATGTAGTGTAATGTAGATTTGAATTAATATTTCTGATAGATTTAGGTATTTGCACAATTAAGTTCTTATATTATACTAAATAATGAATATTTTATTACCTATTATACTATAATGTTATTTAAAATTATATTTAATGGTTATGATATAATTAACCCTGTAAAATTTTGTCAAAGCTGATTTTATGTGTTTCTTTATTTTTTCCTTATTTTTGTTTGTTGATTTTCCTATACCCACAATTTTTAAATACATAGTTCCGCTGATTTATAGGAAGGTACTCATAACAAACCTTAGTATTAAATAAACATTTTAATAATTTCTATTTTTTAGAAAACAAAATTCTAACACACGCAATATAATCAATAGAGCACATTTAAAATACAAAACCTTAACCAGGGGCCTATTCAATAACACTTACAATCACAATTCGAAGTACATTGCGCAACCGATATACCAAGAAGATAAAGGTTTATAATTTTAGTTGATTGGATACGCAATGTACTTCGAATTGCAAATTGTAATTGTAAGTTTTATTAGTAGGTTGTCCCAGTAGGTTGGTGTAAAAGAAGCATGATATTTTATAAAGAGTTCTTTACGTAAGTCCCGGCTATCATCTGCGGAAGTAGCCATCACATGAACCATCGTGTCTGAGGCTCAAAAAAACTGACACCAGGGTTTGTGAGGTCCTTGCAATCTACGCGATGATAGTGACGATGATGACTCACCTGTGGGTGTGAATGTTGCTCCAAGTAGTGTACGATCTGTTCGGCGGTGATTCCCCCCCGAAGGGCCTGCCGCACCGATTCCCGCGTTAATACCCCCACCACTAGGTTGGGGAACCTGAAATTAAAGATAAAGGAAAGTTGTCTTTCAAGGAATATTTTCTAGATATACGCGCCTGCAGCTAAGCCTCGTTTATTATTTTTCCTGTGGGATATAGATTTTCCCGCGGTAAAAAGCAGACCATGTTCATAAACCGTGATGTTTGTTTGTAACAAATAACTTTAAAAACAAAATTTGTAGACTACTGCACGTTACTTTTACACTTATCTATAAAGCTCAATCTTGTAGGTAAGTATGCGTATACGCATACACCATGTAGTTGGTTTCCACCACAATGTACCCCTGTAGTTTTGTTGTTGATTGTAGTTGCTTGCGGCTCGGACTTTAAACGTGCCCTCTTTCAGAAATGAGGTTCGTTCATCCTTTTCACCTTTTAACATTGAAAAGGGACAGGAGATGGCCATTAGAGCTGTCAAACTTCGAATTTGAAACTTATGGCCGCGTCGATTGCACAATTTTAGTAAGCACTTACAACATGCAACTTAAAAATCTCTTAATCTGACAACTATGCCCTTATTTTCAAATAAATATCATTCGTTCACTTGAATTAATCACCTCTTTATTGTGGTCATAAAAACGAAAAGGATAGCTGGATTTTTAAATTAGAATTAGAGCATGATTCCCGAATCAGGGCCAATAACTAATTTGGCGGCCGCGGCAGTAATGTACTATTACTTTAAAGTTACCTATAAAACAGCTCAGTGAAGAGCCCCAGCAAAGCCACTTGCAGGTTAGTCTGTGTGTAGGCGTACACTCTGTAGTTGGTCTCCACCACGATGTACCCCTGCTGCTGCGCGCCGTCCACGGGCGCGACCAAGGACGCCCCGTCTTTGACGCACAAGATGTTTAGCGCGAGGCGCGTCGGGTAGAAGCGACCGGCTTTTCGCTGGAAATTATAATAAAACAAATTGTGTTTATTTACATTATCAACATCATATCGATCTGTAAAGGCGTCCACAGATAGATAAAAGTCCCATTCAAGGATCTCTGCAATGACTGGTCCTGCACTCTGCGCTCATTCGGCGGCAAATAGGGAAATATGCACAATTTTTCAAATATCTTGCTCAGAAACAAAGTTATGAGGCTTCAAAGTTGATAGTTAGACAGAGAGGTCCGACGTGACATGTGACGTCATATGTCACGCGGGCCATACATCCGCAATGGAACATTTTGTTTTCGTAAGAGGGACAGATATATTTGTTTAATAATGTTGTATCTAGTTTGTTTTCCGATCAATTTCGATACTGTTTGATGTACATTGCGTAGACAAAAAGATAAAACGATAAGGGTATACAGTTTAGGCGAATTGGCTACGCAATTAATACCAAATTGTAACTTGTTGCTTCGTACAACGGTTGAATAACAAGCCGACAACTTTTTGAGTGTTATTTTATATCTAATTAATAACAGCCTCCGTGGTCGAGACTTCGACGCCCATTACGGAGGTTCCGGGTTCGATTCCCGGTGGGGACACTGTCAAGCAAAAATCTCTATATGAGACTTTCCCCAGTTTGGTTAGGACATTGCAGGCTGAATCACCTGATTGTCCGAAAAGAAAGATGATTCCGTGCTTCGAAAGGCACGTTAAGCCGTTGGTCCCGGCTACTATCTAGTCGTTACACGAGCCAAGTCAGTGGCCTTTGGCGGCTCTATAACACTGACACCAGGGTTTGTGAGGTCGGTTGTCGACCTTACAACCCACACGATGATGAATGATGATCTAAGTAATAAACATAATTCTTTAATTTTCTAACAAAACTTGTTTACTTCTTGTTTTAAATTTTTAAAAAAGGAAGAGTATCATAGTCCAGCAGTGGACTGTAACGGGCCGTTGATGTTGAAATATATGAATACCTTTCTTTGGTATACAAGTCCGAATTCCCGTAAATGTTGCAAGAACACCAACATGTTGTTGCTCATACCTTCCGTGCTGTAATCCTGGAACAAAGATCATGATGAGAATACAGAACTTTTCTTCCAACTACGCAGTAATGTTATCATTAATCACTACAAAACCGATCACAAAGGACCTATTATCTGCTTAGAACCAAAACAGTGCAGAAAAGTTATATGAAATCTCATTATTGCACTGTTTTACTATACTGCACTGTTTTTTATTTAGATATCACAAAGATCTAACGTCCTCATTAAAAATTAATATAAAACGCGCTCCACAACTTTGCGAAACCACATCAAACATGAGATACATTGACGAGTATTTGCTCCTGGCTCACTGGCAACGTTTTTAAAAACCATCAATGTATCTCATGCCCGGTACAGTTTTTCGAAGAGTGTATTGCGCGTTCTAACCAACTGGCTGAAAATAAAGATCGACCGAATAAAACCGACTGGGTAAAGAAACAAATGGCGCGCATTTCGTACATTCCATTGTGTAGGTACTTATATTTTATTTTATTTTATTTTATTAAATGACGAGCACAACAGTCAACAATCAAAGCATGACAAAAGAGGTAAGTTCATAGATTAATTCCAGATTGCTAACCAATCACGTGCACGTACAGCTAGGTAATCTCAACTGTACTGTTTACAATAATATTATATTATAACATACAAGGATACATAACAATATTTGTGCTAAGTTTATTCAATTCAAAATAAGACTTGATAAAAACGATGAGTTATTTATTTTAAGGTTTACAATAATGACTTTTTGAATGTTACGCCTTTATCGCAGAATATATCTAGTTGTCTATTTGCTTTAACAAGCTCATTATAAAGGCGGCACAATCGAGCTAGTGGGTTATAAAATGAGGTTTTATTTTTGTAAACTTGAAGAACAAATGGCTGAATGCGGCGTGGATTGGGCTTAATATTCATAGAAATTTTAGAAAGAAGATAAGGAGAATCTAGACGTGAGTGAAGTATTTTATGCAAATATATTAAACTTCACGCGTCAGGGCATCTGCACTGCGAACTTCAATATTTTTGGAAGAGGATAGCACAAGGTCGAGCAGGCGATTGTTAATGTTAGTAATACTGTTAAACTGAAATAAGTTACAAAAAGATAAAGTATCACAGAATAATCTAGATTTAGTGTCTGTTGGGTTGCATGGAAGTAAGTAATAATCTTCTTGTAAACTTTGAGTCCAGCTCAAGTGGGGGAGATTAAAGTCACCTATGACCACTACGTCATCGGTATCGTCTATATTTGCTAATCGAAAAGTAAGATTGTTATAAAAATCTGTTGCTGCGGATACGTTGAGATCAGGAGGGAGATAACAGACACATAAATGAATAGTAGACTTAGTCGTATTATAGCAAGAAAAGTTTACAAAAATGGAATTAGACAGTGATAGTGATAGTACACTATTTGAGTTTCACTTGAGTTTTTATTTTGAGTAGGAATATTTTATCACGGTACGTAGATATTGGTAGTTGAAAGAAAAGTAGATTACGCACCTCGCTAAATTGGGTTAATTATGCACTCGTGCTAATTTATTGCCCTCGCTTGCGCTCAGGCACCAATATAACACTCGTGCATTAATAACTCACTTTGTGCTCAATGCTACAATCTACTATACTCCGTTTCATTTGCAAAGGTGTCGTCTAAATTTAGGCCTTGGTGGTTGGTTATAGGTTTTCCTCATTTATGAGCAAGTAGTTAGTTTTGTTTTTGTTGGAAGTATAATGTAAGCTTATTTATTTATTTTAATGACTACATATTTTAAGTAATTACTTTTTATTATTTTAAGTTATGAGTACGGTTGTTACTGTAGTGGCGCACCACACCCACACCCCTCCCTACTGTAAAACCACTGTGAAGTGAGTAGTGGTTGCTCATGCACGCAGGGTGGGGTAAAGTGGGGTTCGTCAATGGAGAGAGCGGCGGACGATGGCGGCTAGCCAGTCTGCCTCTAACGGTCTACGAGTTCAGTCGTTTTTAGAAAAACAGTGAATTGTGTATTTGTGAGAATTAGTGCAGAAAAGTTAAATATATTTGTTGATTGAAGCAGCTTGTTTTACTTCTGAAAACTTATTCTTATAATATCATAAAACGCTGAAGTTCACGTACCCTATCATATCCTACCTAGTGTTATGAGATTGGCATGTTTTCCTAGGCGCTGGAACTAGCAATATCTTTCCTGCTGCTTAGAGCTAGCATACCTTCCCCTACAGTAGTCCCTTTAGTCTACAGTGCTGACATTGGCATATCTACAAGAGAACTAAAGCTAGCATAACTATCCAAGAGAGCTCAAGTTCTCATACCTTCCCTAAAGTACTGAAGCCGAGTTGATAAAGGAAAGCAAGGCACTCGGCGGCGCTCAAACTCCGCTTCTCAGCCGTGTGGAGGTAGTGCTGGAGGAACAGCCACACTTGCTTAGGCGTGCTCAGTAGAAGGAACTGGAAGCCGGCGCGCGTTATCACTGCTGAGCCGTCGTCTGCGTCCCTGCAACAATTATTAGTTAAATAGGGGATCGGACTGTTCACAATATTTTATGAATTTTTAAAAATATAGTTTAGTAGCAGACGATTCGCGATAGACGAAGAAAAAAACAGAATCGGTTGAAAAACTAATTTAGTGATTTTTTAAAGTTTCAATATGTCTGTGTCTTTCAATTAAACGATTTTTTGTATGGAGATTATATGGCGTTACTAAGAAATGACGTCACAAGTGGGTATGTGCCTCTCTGTCTATTCTTGAATTTCAAACCTTTATAAATCGGTCAATTTTAAAGATCGAGCAAAAATTCTTTTAGTATTCGATAGCAGAAACTAAGAAGTTTGGATTTATAAAATAAAAAAAAGTAGTCCGATCCCCTATTGAATGACATACTCCTCGATCAACAATTACAACTAGATAACGGGTTGCATACAAAATCAAAGCTAAACGCTGTCTGCGTCAATATATACTTATACAGCTACATTTGTTTATTAATCAACCGAGACAACCGTTTTAATTTAATATTTTATATGCGGCGCGCGCAATATTGTAACATTCCTTCGTCTGCGGTGCTTAGCGTCGCCTGCGCCGCTTGCGTACGTACGTCTTGACAGCCGCATACAAGAGGTAACAGTTTTAATTTATCGCAAATCTTCAAAATATAATCTCTTACCTATGATTATCCGTTTTCTTTTGTTTCAACCGAACTAATTCAAAATAAGACCTCACGCCGCAAGTGAGGCGATATTTATAGAGATGGGGTTTTTGCTCCGACCCTTGAGTGCTAAGGCATTTCTGTACTCTTTAATAATTCATAACTTTAGAATACATAATCTTCATCATGTGGGTTGTATGCAAGGTCGAACCGACCTCACAAACGAAATGCTATAAGTAAGAAAAATAAGCTGTAAGTATGAAAAATTTCTTCACCGTCTCACCTAGTCATAAGTCCAGCATGCAGCAGTATCCTGACAGCATCAGCGCTGATGCCTTCAGTCTGCGCGCTGCCCACCATGTAGTGGAGAACGCACTCCCACCGCTCCAGCGCATATGCATCGAGAAAGGCGATGTCGCGCGCTTTGCCATCCGGCTCAAGGGAAGACGACATGCTCCAAGGTCTACCGCTGCAAGTTTGGAGTGAAGAGGAAGGTAAAATAAATGTTTAAAACATTAGACATGCTGAATATTGTCAAAATCAATCAATCAGCCTATTGCAGTCCACTGCTGGACTGCTGTCTCCCCAAGGGCACGGCAAAGCGCACGATCACCCGCTTTCCTCATCCAGCCACCACCAGCGAGCTTCCTCAGGTCATCAGTCCAGCTGGCAGGGGGGCGTCCCACACTATGTTTCCTGAGATCTGGTCTCCATTCGAGAACCCGTCTGCTCCAGCACTCATCGGTTCTACGACAGAAGTGGCCAGCCCACTGCCACTGAATATTGTGCTTAGTATCAACTGAGACCACCAACCAACCAACTCATTAGACATCACCATTATTGCAAAATATGTCTTCCATAAGGTGTGAAGCAATTAAAACAGATTTAAATTTATTTACTAGTTAATATCGTTTCATAAATTTTATAGAGTTAATCTTGTAGGCCTTAAAAATTTAAATCTTGTAAAGTTATAGTCATCATCATCATCTCAGCCGGAAGACGTGCACTGCTGAACATAGGCCTCCCCCATAGGTTCCACCGTGAACGGTCCTGCGCTACTTGCATCCACCGGCGCCCAGCAACTTTCACTAAGTTAATATTTGATTTAGAGCAAAATGCAATAAAATATTGATTGTTTATTCTTTACATGTTTAAAAGAACAGATTTACCCTCCAAGCAAAGCCACCTTCAAGTTCTTCTTGAAAGACTGTGCCAGTATCCAGCCCGGTAGACCACCAGGGATTGGTGCTTCTTGCCAGACTGATAGCTTGGATAATGTCTCACATGCTTTGGACTGCTCCCTGAAAATAGTAATCTCATAATAGTGATGTTTATACCACAAAAGATACAGTTTACTAAAATGGTTTGATTCCACATAATGTTTTCATCATACATATTTGTCAGTTTGTTCTAGTTTCAGACAGCAATGGGATCAACACAATTTTAAGCATATAAATACATATATGAAATCTTAAAAGTAAAATGTCAGAGACAGAATGTTTCCCAAGGGTTTGCATGGGAGGCAAATAAATGTAATATTAGCATTGCCTTTATCCAAAGATGCTGCATTACTTTACAAATTGTACAACTTATCTATAAAGGGTTGATGATAAATTATATGGATAAATACACAATTTTATAACTTGTCTAAAATTGAGGCTGGCATGGTCGCCAAGAGTGATTACAGCCTCGTTAAAATTTAAATATAAAAAAATGTAGTATGTAAATACTGATGCTGAATAAATACTTTTTACTTTACTTTAGATTTCACTTCACTGTACTGGTACTCTAAATTGGTAACCAGATAATAACATCACACCACTTCGGTAAGTACTTACTTCGCATGAGCCTGAGACACCCACGACGCAACGACGGCCTGAGGGACTGGTTGCTCTACGAATAACAAACGAATAACGAAGTGGCGAGCCAACTCGGGCAATTCTCTGAAATACAAAAACAAAAACCTAACCTCTAAAAACTATCTCAATAATTAATTAAAAAATCATTTTAGATGTTGATTATATATTTCTAAACAATAATAATTTAATATATACCGGTAAACAGCCAGACATATTGTAGGATAATTGTATAAAGTCTCCAGAAACTGCGCTGAACGACTTTTTAAATAGTCGTAGAGATCTTTGCATTGTAACGTCGGAGACGGATTTAAATTCAAGGAAGACTTAGATTTCGAAGATTCCGACATTGTTTTTCTTATTTCTACACAATTCTTACACCTAAACGTAAATAAATTACATATTTTTTGGTACACAAAACAGAATAGAGTAGCAAGATCTGACAGCTAGAACGAACCACATTTGGAACCACAGAACACTATTACTCCTGGCGGAGAAGAATGACAACTTCATACATAGCGATCCACTACCGCCATCTTATTATATCCTCCGTAAACTGATAGAGCGCGGGTTCTCGGTATAGGTACTGCCAAAAATATATTTTTTGGGACTTTTTACTTTCACTTGCAAGAAAACTCAATATACTTTCACCGGTATATTATTTATCGTAATAAAATTAGTAAATAGTATTCACCTATTGAGTTTTCTTACAAGTGAAAGCAAGTATTGAGAAAAAAACATTACATTATACAAGATAAAGTTTTATTTTATGTACAAAAAGAGTCACTTTCTCACAAAAAGAGTCACTGTCTCGTTAATAGCCAATGTTAATAGCACAGGAACAGAAATTCAACTCAAAGTTCTAATATATGTAGGATAAAGTAAAGGTAAAGTCTAACAACAACCAAACAACAACAATAAGCGCAGACGCCATTCCGCCATTTTTATTTGACTTGTTTTCTGATGTGTTGCTCTCACTGTTATAACAAAACTACAAATGACATTATTTTTCTATTTCTTTGCGATGTTTGTTGCCTTGGTCAAATTTATATTATAAATAATAAAGTATATTAATTAAAGTATAAAAAATATATTTTTTTAAATACTAAATAATAAAAATGTCAACGACTGTCCAAATCAAATTCTACTAATCACTTTTACTCGCAAGTAGTTAATGTCAGCCACACTGAAACTTAACCCCCGTAGGTATTTTAAGAGGCCCCTAGAAAGTTGATACCGGCGGAACGAACAAACCTAAGAGAACAAACAGATGAATGATGATTGATTTTTTTTTTAGTTCGCCCCTTTCTGGAGCAGGCAAATACATACGCCATGCAGCCATCGTCTTCAGAATAAATGATTGAATGAAATTAAAATGCATTTTATCTATTTTTACACTTTTGCAATCGTTTTATTAGATAGATGCGATAGCGCTATACACATACATAATCTTTTTGCTCTTTCTTTCAATGGTATATGCGTTCAAAACTTTACTTTTTTGGAGAAAAATAAGAATTTATCACTTATTGTGATATTTTAAAATCGAAAATAGAGAAAGAATGAATTCACACAAATTGTACGCTATATAAAAAAATATTTTAAATAAATTTTATGTATGACAAAATATTTTGAGCTATTTAGCACAACCAAACGCTGTTGTAAACAAACCCTGCGTTCTGAAACGCGCTGAAATCGATTAAAGCACCCGTAATCGCGTTCCGAATTACTGTCAGCTGTCAAAACTCATGTTTTTTTGCTTTTCTGATCGCTGACAGCGCTGAAAGTCTGAATCGGAATACGCCCAAAAAAAAAGACGCTGTTGTCAAAGTGACATATTATTTTTTAAACAATTCGGATACACACTCACCCTCAATCATTCATTCATTTTTTGGACTGTGAAATACTGTAAATCCGTGGAATCATGGATTCGTCACTCACTCCTCCCGGTTGGTCTATAGCCAAATAAACCCTAGTCCACACAGCTGTTTGGGTTCCGTAGTTCCGCATATTATTTTAGTTAAAACTGATTCAATCCCTATCTTCATTTTGCAATTTTCAGAGTTACAGTACATGTTTAAGATTTTATATACTTAGGTACCTAGTATAAAGGAAATTAGTTACCTAGTTTCTTTTTACCTATAAAAAATAGTTATAAAATCTTTATTATAAATAAACTTGTTTTTTTTACAATTCCTTGTAAGTAGTAAAACACTACCAAAGCAAATTATGTGTGAAATTCTTTACCTAGGTACTTAGTATCTATTTTATGTAAAATTGTCAACTTTGATAGACCCCTGGCCTTAGAAAAAGCATACAGGTATGCAGTAATAGATTAGTGAGCATCGAAAATAAACGGATTTAAGGTTCAAAATCGCAAAGAAAAAGTGGCTTCTCTCATCCACAATACTTGTTCCAGAGGTTCTTCATAATCCCGCCCAACAAATGAAAAAATTTCACGCACACTAGGACGCATAAATGACGCATACGAGCGTAATTTCCCATGCATGCACGAGTGCGGAGCACGCACACAGGCGCAGGAAGCGCCGAGTTCACGGCATTCATTCTCGTCGGCAGATGGCGGATGCAGTAGACGCCCCCGTCCCTCCGCCCGCAGACTGTGACCGCCGTCAGTCGCGCATAGACAACTCACTGAGCGCAAGTGTGGTCGCTCGTGAGCTCAGCACCATTTTGTATGTATCGTTTCGAACGGGACATTGTGTGTATGTGCTCCGTGAATAAACGCAAACCACAAACGAAATAGTGTCTACCGAGTTCAGTGCTTCACTTTCGACATGCCCGCGGAGGGATCGATGCGATATCTCGTAGAAACCGCGCCTCCGTCATGAACGAGTGATCGTCGACGTGAAAAAAAGTTAACACAGGAAACATGTCTGGGCGGACCGCCGACGCGGATACGAGCGAAGGGTTCGGGTTCGAAATTCGAAAGCGGTCATGTCATCGCCTCTCGGATTTCGTATAAGTCACCGTCCAATGTCAAAATCGTGCACGTACCGCGAGCGCCGACCCTCCGGATCGTGCGGAAAATGCAATCGTTGGTAGTGTGGTGCGCGGTGGTGTGGGCGCTGGCGACGCTGGCGCCGCTGGTGCCGCGGGCTGGCGCTTGCTCCAGCTCCATCTCGAAGCGGCCGGCGCGCGTGGCGCGGCCGCGGCCCGGCCCTCCGCCGCGGCCGCAGCCGCAGCCGCGCCTCAACGTCACCTTCCCCACGTTCAAGTGCGAGCCCGACTACTCGGAGTACTACTGCCTGAACGGCGGCGTCTGCTTCACCGTCGTGATCTCAGACAGCCCGATTTACAACTGCGAGTGCCGCAGCGGTTTCGTGGGCCAGCGGTGCGAGTTCAAGGATTTGGACGACTCGTATGTGCTGACGAGCCGCCATCTGATGATGGAGACGGCGTCAATCGCCGGCGGCGCGACGGTAGCCGTGTTCCTCGCCATTCTAGTCTGCTTCGGCGCGTGGGTGCGGCTGCACCGGCGCTCCAAACAGCCGCCGAGCCAGGAGGAGCGCGGCCACGTGCAGTTGGTGGCGGTGGCGGCGCCGCGCGGGCCCGTGCGCCTGCATGCCGCGCCGGCGCCGGCGCCCCGCTAGCCCCCACCGCCGACTCTCGGCCCCAAGGACTAATGTTTATACTGTATCTCGTGTACATATAGATAGATTATGTGTTAAGTTATGTGGAGCGAACGGAAGATAATAAGAAAAATTTATGTGATAATTATTTTACGAAGCTTATAATTTATTTCGAGGAATTTCTTTTGTATATACCGTTCTGGATCGCAGGATCTGATTGAGTGTAAAATTTCAGTGTCAGTGATTGGTACCTGTATGTTGGTATTCAGTGTATCGGATGTGTACAAACGTGTACCTACGCTACTTGCTTCAGTAGAGCTGTTATATGTTGTTTTGTTGTTGGCAATGTGCCTCACTGGAGTGCTGCCCTATATCTGCCAAAATTGTTATCCTTTAAGCTAACTAATGTACTAGGAGTCCTGTTGATTCCACCTGCAGTAGTTAGCTGGGGCTCGCTGTCAGGCAGATAAAGGGCTGTGTGTGCACCCAAAGCCTGTGCTTTGGTTGTCACACACTGCATGTTATGTTTGTTAATGTAGCCAATATTATGGATAATCAGAGAGTACCAGGGCTCCTAGCCTGGTACTGCAATGCTAGTGTTTGTCAATCAATGTTAATTGTATTATAATTCCATTCTATATTGATAGAATTGTGATGAATTGTATGTGCCGCGTTGCTGGCTCGAGCCAGGTAGCGTAGTCTGGCGCATTCCATCTCATGCATAGAGAATTTTACTGTTGTCAGTATTATTGTATAATACGAGTCTCAAGCTGGCAGCTTTACTTTATTTTTTAATTTATACCTGTTATCCTGCGGGATAGTGCTGTATTATATATGTTTAAAGGCTGATGCGCCCTTGATGATGGCTTGTGTAAATATAGCCTACGTAGGTATTTATTAGATATTTATATCGTTTATTTATTGACTGCTTTATTTAGTTAATCTGGATGATCAGTGGCACTTGAACCTGTCTTAGGGTTAACGGTTGCATTTTTCATTTCACCTGCTAAAGCATGGCCTCGCATAAATATATTCCCAAGTGTAATCTCATTATGAATCTCCATTATCGTCTTGTATATGTAAAAATTGTAATACTACATTGGATGGTGCAAAAAATTTGTTTCTCTGCAGTCTGTACTGTCCTGGTTCCTGTATATAATATCTGCTACACTTTAATCTGATTTGTAAATACAATCTGTCAAGAATTTTTGTAAAAGTAAAAAAATAAAATTGTATTTCATGTGTATAAATTGATGATAAAATCTGTATGAAAATGTTGACAAATTGTATTTAAGTATGCCTATGTACCTAATTTAGCCCAGTATGTAGCAGATGCTCTTAATTTATCTAGCTCTCTACTTAATTCCTAATCATGTGGTCTTGCTCTTTCCATGTTGAACAGTAAAGACTGCAAGGGTCACACAAAAAAAATAGTAAATTTGTTAATAGGCTGTGAAAGTCACAGGAGTAAGGCTCTAGGCTGGTAAACTGACGATGGTTTTATACTAGACCATTTCAAACCGTTTTATAATGGTGTTTTCATGCATTGACGATATTTTGGCGTCGTCGGTTTACCACCCTAGGGTGCTAAAGAACATCTTACCAGTCTGTAAAAGTGGTTGTAAAGAGTCGTATGAGTCCAAGTTGTATTCATTATGAGATTGTTTATTACGAACATTCCAAAGTATTTGTAAAATATTACCTACAGCGCTAATAATTTTGAACTATCTGTTAAGATGCTACATTGTTAATTATACAGTTTTCTATTGATCATTTGTTAAAAGAAAATTATACGAAACTAAATCCTTATTTCATGTTTTTCATTCAAGAACTCAATCCTAACTATAATAAAGTTACACTGTTATTGCTTAAAATTCATACACCATATTAAAATTACCATACACTTTTCTAAGTTACTACCCAATAATTTTTAATAAATGTGTAATACGAATAAATCTCAAAAGAAATAACTTCAAATCGTGAGATAACGCCTTGATAACGCAAATAACATTTGCTAATTATTATAATCTTGACCTAGATAGACTGGCGCAAAGAATCATAATTTTAGTAGGCCGCACCGGCAGTTAACTAAATTCTTTTGTAGATTTAAGTATCGGCTACCTTAGGGCGGTACAGTTATCTAGATCATCCAGCGATTTGCTGAGGTAATGATTGGAAAGAGCGGAGGGTCACGTCAATAGCCCACGCCACGCAATTTGAATCAACTTTTCGCAAACTTGTGCAATACTAACTACACCTGCGTCATTTAGTTCAAGCGTTTGCCCAATGGGCCGTTGAAATATTATCATACCACCTAACGAATAATTTGTATATTTTTCCGCGTTCGAACTAATTGAGAAATTATCCCGAATAAATTATGATGAGAGCGCGTAATCGAAGAGACTTTCGTTTACTTCTAAATTTTATTTATTTATTTTAAAATTATATACATAACAATATAAGTAGGTATATGATGTTCGTCCGTGCCGCGTTTCTGCAGGGCTCACGGAAGATCAGCGCCGTAGTCTACCTTGCTAGGCTACGGCTTTTGCTGAGTGAGGCCCTTTTTGTCTGGGTGTCGCAACACAGGGGCAATTTTGTAAGTATGTTGTGTTTGTATTTTTCATTTAATTTCTGTTGCATTATTATGTACTATTATTTATGCATATGTTTTGTGTTGTGATGTCCTGCAAATAAATGTTTCTGATTTCTGATTTCTGAAATTCGCAAAATCTAACTTCTCTGTCTGTGTTAAGTCACGAAAAGTCAAGTAATTGCAGTGTTTAAGTAGAGCAAAAGTTAACTCTCATTCCCAATCGCTTTAAATGCATGATTTTAGCTCTAGCAGTCTAGCACAAAGGCGAACGGTGGCCATACTTCATGAGGCCGGCTATTATAGCCGGATTATAAGTACGTGACTATCCGTGCACCATAAAAGTTTTGTGAGAAGGGCTCGAGAGCGAGCGATGCGCCGACGCCGACCGACTCTCCATTGAGCGGCTCTGGGAGCATAATTTTTATGAATACCCAAGCAGACCGGTCCGCCACCAGCGACGCATGAGTTCATTGAGCGTTGGGCTTGCGCCGTTCGTTTGTTGACATTCCCCGAAAACCTGCCAGCCCAGAATAGCCGACGTTCGGTTCCCGATGGACAGCGACCGAAATAGATGCCGTACTTTAATGCCGTTTTTGGATAGATTCCATAACGAACTTAGCTGTTTTTTTAACAGGATGCAGGATCAAAGCGGATTAGAATGTGTCACGGAGGTCTGCGACAAATCTTTGTACACTCATCGTTTCGCAACGCATGATTTCATAGCAAATACTTTGATTGGAAAAGTGTGTTGTTCCTGATTAGCCAATCTAACAGGAAAGATGACACAGCCAAGGATTTTCGCTAAGCGCTGGTTTAGATCTCAGGATCAGGTAGCATGTTTGCCTCTACATTACCGTTTACGAATTCATAATAAGCTAGCTAATGACCTAACTAGTGGGTAGATCATGGTGACAATACACCTACCTACTTAGATGACTTTTAGGCACAATAGCTCAAACTATAAAATTCTTATACTATGTTCAAGAAGATATTACTTACTTTATACAACTTAATAGAATAATAACGATAATCCGTTCTTGCATGGCCATTTCTCTAATTTCCCAACTAAACAGCGAAAGTATTCATAGCTTTCAAGTCGAGCTACTAGACGGACGTCAGAAAAACCCTGTGAATGAACACATCTCACAATGCTTTGGAGACAACCAACCGCGCTGTAACCACTCTCCGGAAACCTTCCTCGCCGCCCCTGCTTCACCAGCTCGAGGCGTTTCCAACGTGACTGTTTGAGTTCGAGGGGTCTTGAAGCTGGTCTTGAGTTAGACGGTGCGTCGCTACCCACGCCTGTTCGTTTATGGGCAGCGGCCAGTGTCCATTGCTGACAATTAACGTCCCTACATGTCCTGCCCACTTGTCGTTACCTGGTTGCGAAAATCTTCCTGCCTCTCGTATAATCAAATTATTATCATCGTAACTATAATAAGTTTTCTTAAAATTATTTAAAAACACAAGCTTTTAAGCGTACTCAAAACATTTATCGATAATGTGCTCATCATCATAACATTTCGTTTGCGTCGTCACAGGTCGTTAACCGACCCACAACCGACCTCACGATCGCTCAGCATTGTTGAGCCCTTAAGGGCTTCTGACATGGATCATGTAACGACTCCTTCTCCGTGCTTCGGACGGAATGCACGGTAAGAAAATAGTCGGGACCAAACGTTCTTAAAACGCAAGTAAAGTATTTACAAGAGTAACTTGTTGAGAATCTTACAAGGTACTTATTAAGTAACTGTTACATTAACATGCTTGCATCTTTGTGCTGCTAAGGGCTCTATGTGTGAATGGCGTAACTAGTAACTCTATTTCAATGTCGAACGGTTATGTATGGTGTAAGCCATGAATCATAATCATGCTATGAAAATAATTAATATGATTCTTATCTTATCATTATTTATTAAGTATTTGTATTACAGTCCATACTATAATTGATTATGTAACCCATGCAACATTAATGTAAAGTAAAAGAATCATAGAAAATAAAACAGAAAATTGAACAGGTGGCCTTATTCCCAAAAAACAATATTTTCTAAACCACATTTATTTCCTCTACAAAATAAACCAGTTTTTGGATCAAAAACGTTCGATTGATCTCACCTAAATGAAATATAATGAGTAATGACATGACCTAGTCGGTAGTAAACCTTACTACGCAACATGTGGTCGCGGGTTCGATCGAACCTCGTCCAAGGCCCAGGGCAAACATTTATGTGTTGGGCACGTCGCCTTACACGCGCGTTGTCTGGCTGGATTATAAATAATAAATAAATAAATATGCGGGGGGACATCTTCACACACGGCCATCTGATACCAAACTAAGCAGAGCTTGTTCTATGGGTATCAGGCAGCTGATATCTTCATCATAAATACATACTTATATAGATAAACAGCAACCAGACACAAGGCAAACACAAGTGCTCCTTACTCGAACGTTTGCCCTGGGCGGGATTCGAACCCGCGACCCTGTGCTTCGGAGGCAGATACACTACCACCTGGGCTACGACTTTTATGTATTTCATCTCGTCTGTCTACTCCCGCTGCCTATTTAGAGATCAGGTGACCGTGTGAGCTGTATCGGTAGCTGATGATTATTGATAGTTCCGAAAAGTCTAAAAGTAGAGTCGGCGACGGAGTACGATCACGTTTCACCTAATTTGGCAACCAGTACCATTTGGCCGAATTGCCATTTTTTTAAACAGACTTTAGGTCATTATTGGCAGTCTGTCCATAGTCTGCGGCAACTGGACGAGGACTTAATGAACGTCTGGAGATATACAGGGTGTTTATATTTTACGTAAATAGGGGATCGGACTGTTCACCATATTTTATGAATTTACCACAATTTTTTATAATGAATTATTTTTAAAATATAGATTAGTAACAGACGATTCGCGAAGAAAAAAACAGAATCGGTGGAAAAACGAATTTACTGTGATTTTTAAAGTTTCAATATGTCTCTCTCTTTCAAAAACGATGTTTTGTATGGAGAATAAATGACGTCACAAGTGGGTATGTGCCTCTCTGTCTAATCTTGAATTTCAAACCTTTATAACTCGGTCAATTTTAAAGATAGAGCAAAAATTCTTTTAGTGTTCAATAGCAGAAACTAAGAAGTTTGGATTTATAAAATAAAAAAAAAGTAGTCCGATCCCCTATTGCTTTTTCATTTTCCTATCGGGTGGGTTGTACCTATGTACTGTCGATGACCGACTTCACAGACCCTGGTGTCAGAGTTACAGAATCACCAAAGGCTTCTGACTATAATTGACCGAGCGAACCGCGTCTCCGTTTCAGCTTGGCCAAAATGCTTTTGTATGTCTGTTCATCTGTCTGTTTGTTCTAATCTGTAGTCGCGTTTCTCAACCGATTATCGTGAAATTTAATGAGCAGGTTCAATAAATTAATCAATTTTTTTTTTGTCGAGTCAGTTATTAGATTTTTTTTAAATGACGGAGTTATGGGGGTGCCAGCTTACAAGGTCTACCGCTGAGGCTGTTTTCCTCAACCAATAAAAAAAATACATTAAAAATAATAGGTAATAATAATAATAAAAAATATTTGAGATAAGTAAATTTCAAGGGGTCGGGGACATCCCCGACCAAACATCCACAAACATTTGTGGTGAAAAGATAAATATTTTAAAGAGATAGTGAGGTCACAGAGCCACCTATTCGACACACAATCTAAGCGAAGGTATACGCCGATCTTCGCGTTTCTTAGTGCACCTAGTGAGTGCCAGAACAAATAAAACGGCATATTTTACACACAATTAGATTATTCAGCTTGCAATGTCTTTACTAAACTAACGAAGGTAGAGTGTCCCTAGAGTTCGAACCCGGAACCTCCGTAGTGAAAACCGAACGCTTTACCGCTCGTCCGCACAGCGCACCGTTATCGTCACATAATTTATAATACTACTAGCGGTCTGCCCGTACCTACGCTTGCGTTGTGTAAGGTTTTCCCTTGGGAATAAGACGTTTTCCCGTGAAAAGTATCCTATGTATTAATCCAGGTCACAAACTATCTCCATTCCAAATACAAATCCGTTGAGTACTTTAAGCGTGAAGGCGGAACAAACATTTAAACATCTAAACATCCAAATATATTTTCACATTTATAATATTACTCGTAATTTAGTTATATAAGTTACTATTAAGTAAGTAAGTACAAAAGAGGTGCTCGTGGTCTATGGCTGAATCTTTCTGATCACGAAATTTAAGCAACAAGAAGCTAGAACATTTTGCAAGCTTGAGAAGGCACATTTTAGAGTATATAATTTAGTTAGACCATGCATTGGATTCGACCACGGACCAAGTACTCCTACTTGGTCCGTGGATTCGACTAATTAGTTATAATATAAGCCGATAAGTCAAGTAAAGGCCATTTGGTTTGAAAACTCTGACAGCAGTTATATTCTAAGTAAAAAAAGAAAGAAAAAGAAAGAAAGAAAATAGTATTTATTATCCACCAATTATTTAACAATAATTATTATTTAGTTCTTAATACTAATACTTAACTAAAGGCGGATAATAGGAGACATCGCAGTTATGCTGCCACCGGAACAAGTCCCGGGGCAGCCCTGTTTTTCAGATAAGTAGGCGTACATACGTAAACTGATGTTTAAATTTATTTATTTATTAATAATAGGAAGACCAACAGCTAAAGTTAACTTGATAGTAAAATACAGTAATACCAAAAAGCCATTTACAGGTCTCCACATGCAGGTGCCAGAACATAAAAAAAAAACACATAAGGTCATACACTCATAGGCCTGAATACTAGCTCGCAAACAGATTGTTCAGTTACAAAAAAAAATGTCTATTTAGCAGACGTCTCGCCGAATCAGAACCAGTATTAAACAGGTCCAGGTCAAATTCTTGGCACAATTTATTAAAATTGCTGCTTGCACGCAAAAGAAATGAATTTTGACGGTAGTTCGAAGACACTGAGGGAAGATGGATGGGAGCGCTATTACGTAAAGTCAGTCTGGGGGTTCGGACAAAAATTTTGGAAAGCAGATCTGGGAAATCAATTTTGTTAGTGGTGAATTTAAGTAAATAAGATAGATCCGCAATTTCTCTTCTCATAGAGAGTGGGAGAATGTGGTGTTTTTTGCAGAGGTCCGAATAATTATTAGAGCGATACGGTTGCTTCGTCCGAAAACATAGGTGCCGAATAAACTTTTTCTGGATCATTTCAATTTGCTCAATGTACTTAACATACATGGGACTCCATACCTGCGACGCATATTCCAATGTACTACGAACAAAACAACAATATAGAATTTTAATGGTCTTGACTTGAGAGAAATCCCTAGAGGAACGCAACACGCCAAATGTAAATAAATAAATTATTTCAGACTTTCGTTACAACCTGTATTCTATTTGATTTGCATATCTATTGGTTATAAATATGTTGATAGAGACAATAGGTATTGCTCTTTGTATAACAATTCTGCTTTCAGCCATATGGAATTCCTTTCGACGAACCTTGGAATGCGAAATTGCTCTATAATACTCTACATGTAAGTATGTGATTTTTTAAAGATTCTCTTTATGAGTTTTCTTTTATACAAAATTGTAAATTTACCGAGCGAGCGCGAAACGTCTCCGTTTCTGGTATGTCCGGAGGATTTCTAAAGGATGTCCGACGGATGTCCGGCTGTTCTCATTTACATACATACAAGTCGCATTTCTCAACCAATGCTCATAAAATTTTGTGAGCAGGTTTAGAAGGTAACGGTGAATCCAACGATGTTAATATCTGATGAGTAGTGTAATATCCACCTGTGCCAATCTGCCTGCCAGTAACGTCACGAAGCCTGCCGACAGCTTCCACTCGAGCGCTCTTCCTGCGCCAGATGGCAGCACGTGCTGAGGGGTGCGCGTGCGACGAAAAAACAACACTGTCATAGATTAAACAATAAGTGATACATCATTTAGATTTTATCATATCGTGTAGGCATGTCAGCATCATTGATTTGCCAAAGTTCTACGACTATTTCAGTAGATTGCCTGGGTCTGGTGGACCAACGGCTTAACATGCCTTCCGAAGCAAGGAATCTTTATTTTTTTGTAAGTTAATACCATCTAACACTTCGTAACAAGGCTGTCAGTCAACTAGAGCGTTTCCTAGGAGGGTCGCTAAACAATAATTTAAAGTTTTTAAATGAAATGGTTTAGGTTTAGAATGATAAGGTCGAATTTTTTACTTGGTCGCTTGTGCTAATTGCCCTAATTTATGATAGACTTGAGCCTCGAATATAATATACACATATATTTAGATAATCACATTGTCCCTTCTGCTATTATGTAAGTTGCTAAATACTCTGTACCGAGTTTCCAGGCAGCAGGTTCCGAAAACCAGTTCATCTGCGACGGTGGGCCAAAAAACCACGCACGTGTCACCTGCTTTTCACCACTCTTTTGTCTTTTGAGCACCATATCGAAAATCGTTAAAAACCGCCATATTGAAAAAAAAATACCGTCAAACTCTACTTTGACACTTAAAACACTGGCTGTAGAGTTTAAAAAAGAACACGCGGCGATATTTTAAAAACGGAATATTACTTTCGTGTTTTGTCTTTTTTATGGCAAACTGCAATCGATTGATTTAAGTGGCCTGATAATGATGTAATCGACGCTATACGTGTGATCTTGAGGTGCGCTTGCTATAATACCGACCATTAAGCGTACAGCGCCTTTTTCTATACAACGTGTTAGCTAAATAACGGAAACCAGGTGGTAGCTCAGCTCATGAATGAAACTGAACAACTTTTGTTCTACGAGTTCCAGCTGAAGTTCCAGCTGATCGAGTCAATTTATATGAAAAACTTGTGGATTAAAATCAAATCAAATAAATTTATTTGCTGAGCATACATAGCATTCATAGCTGACAATTATGCAAAAAATAGGTTTCTCCCACTCAGTCATTACAACATCATGACATGCAAATATAAATCGCATTCCAGTAGCCATAAATTACTTATAATATAACTTATCCAAAAATTCCCCTATAGAATAAAAGTTAAATTTCTGTAACCATTCAAATAACTTTTGCTTAAACATTTTTTTTTTTTTTTTTTGACGATGACCTAATGCTTGTGTCGCAAAATCGATGTATCAAGCGTAACCGGACTTTTGGGGGAGCGGAAGGCTCTTACCCCTAGTATTATAGCAACAGCCTAAGGGCGCCCACTTGGGGGCACGTCCTAGGCCGAGGCCTAGGACGTTGCCATGGCGAGAAGCGCGTGGGAGAGGAATGACCCTGACGGGGTCTTCCAGGATTATGCAGAACTTGATTGGGTCTACCGCGTCCCCGCCGGCGGGTGCGGTTGCTACCAGAAGGGCATTCTGTGGAGTGTACTCTATTGGCAATGGCTCTCTCAACAAAAGACTGGATGGGATCGACAGGATCGGACAGAACATGCTTAGGCCTGCTTAAACATTTTCGTATCTAGGTCCTTTCATAGTTGTTCAGCTTCATGGGCTGACCTACCATCCGAGAGGCTTTGCGTTATACATAACTACGTTGTATATTTAGTACTCGTTTAGTATCGTGCGTGCCCGGTAGTCGCTTGTTAATTGAACATGGGACAGTTTACTGTCCGTAGACGGGATATATAAAAAAAACTGCTCATACTTCTTCTTCTTAATCGTGTAGGTTGTAAGGTCGACAACCGACCTCACAAACCTTAGTGTCAGTGTCATAGAACCGCCAAAGGCCACTGACATGGCTCGTGTAACGACTAGATAGTAGCCAGGACCAACGGCTTAACGTGTTTTCCGAAGCTCGGAATCATCTTTCTTTTCGGACAAGCTGGTGATTCAGTCTGCAAAGTCCTAAGCAAACTGTGGAAAGTCTCACAAAGAGATTTGTATCCACCGGGAATCGAACCCGTAATGAGCGGCGAAATCTCGACCACTCGGTCACCTTACGAATGATTTGGCCAGATCGTGAAACTGAAAAAAATACTTCAAAAAATTATTATGTATATCTGTGTAATTGTGTATGTCTATCTAAAAACTTTATTGATTCTGACTATCGACTAATTTCGTAAATGTTATTTCGCAACGCATAATCTTCGTCACATCACATCAAATTCACATTGCAAATTCTTGCGATAAGGCGGTAATAGCTTGCATGCATATTTATGTAGTTTCAGTCTTCGGTTGCAGCAAGGACTCCCATTGCAGATCTGGCCAGATGTGGTACCAGTAGTTCCTTTACTCCTGAAGGTAATATACACTTCCTGATCTTCTTGGTCAAGTCTTCACAAACCGAGTCGGTGATTCAAGAACATTTTTTTAAGAAAGAAAGAAAAATCTTGGCGAAAAATTTGGCGAAGGAAAACGTGAGAGAACCTGTACATTACCGTCATCATTAACAGCACGTTCCCACCGAGGTTCGAGTATCAGAGGTGTTTGTAATCATTAGTATTTCCATTATGTCTTTGATGTATTTATGTATGTATGAATGCATGTATTATGTATGTATATGTGTAGCATTTATTGTACTTTTAACTTATATGTTTTATTGTATTATTTTATTTTTACTCTCCTGTTTTTTGCTCATGCACTACCACAGCCTTCTTTCTAAATGTCCTCTTCCCAAAGGTTGTCTGGAAGAGATCGCTACAAGCGATAAGGCCGCCTTTGCGCTTGCGCACTCAATTTATGTGTTTGCTATTTATCTCACAAACTCTGGATTTAGTGTTAAAAAAAAACTAAAGAAAAAAGAAACACCAAAATGTTGTGTGTGAAGTCTATGAATCCGCATTGCGCTGATCGCTCTAATTTAGGGTAGGCTCTAGAGTTCTAGACTTGTATTCACCCTATATTGTCCGAGGCTCTGCTCAATCTGTAAGTGATATGAGCGTGATTCAAGTTCATACTTACGGAATATAAATTTAAACATGTTTCTACTGAATTAGAAACACCAAACATGTCATATAGAGTTTGGAAAGCTAAAAGCTCGTTAGTTCAGACGTGGTTCAGACCAAAGCCAACTCCAATTAAAATTGTTTCACTAGAACTCATTTCAATATAAGTACAGTACAGTGCTCGTTTTCTTCCGAAATGTCCAGTATAAACTGAGACCTAACGTCTTGAGTTATATTAGTATGGCAAGGGCTGATTTCAGCTGGTTTGGTCGTTGAATGGACTGTTGTATGTGACGTGGGAAAGCATTGTTTTTTACTCGGAAGGAAGGCAAAGACAGTGGCAGAATGGTTTGATTTGACAACCTAAACATAGGCTTTTGTTGAGGAGGGAAAAAGCGTTGTGTTGCGTTAGTTGTCAATTGTAATAATAGCTAGCCAGCTAGACTCTACCTAATTATATAACAACATACGTGGTCTAGAACTCTCTGGCTTTCGACTTAGAGGTTCTAGGTTCGAATCCCGGGGTTCATCGTCAAACAAAATATTACTCTGTCCCCAGTTTTGGTTTAGACATTGTAAGATTTTGTATGAATTAAAGGCAACGTCTGTTGGGTTAGCCATGAGTTAAAAAGAAATGGTTATATTCGGACAACTTTTTTTCATGGATGACTGTCCGCCTATCTTAATTTACAATTTCATTAAAAAAATACTACACACAACTCACAAAAGAAATAGATTTGCAACAAAATTGGCGGTATCAGATTTATATTTGAAAAGATTGCGTGCGCAGGAGACATCTTCGCGCTTGCGTATACGATACCATCGCCATTACATACAATCCAACACACTTGAACAGACATCTTTAAAAACTGAAATATACTCTACTATTACAGCCTGAATAAACGTTTATATGCGCATGAGTGTAATGATTCTGTCGCCGGTCAAACCTTTCTTTTCAATTTAGAATTTTAGATCGTTGTCAGTGTCAAATGGCAGCATGCAACTTTACAATTTCTAGAAAGATGTTACTTTGAAATTGTTACTATCATCACAGCTATCTTAAATAAGACGATTATGTAGAGTCTTGCGAAAAAATCTTCAGGCAAAGAGCCCCAGGTTCTATTCTTGCATCTGTCATATGAGTATGTGTTTGTTTTATTAATATATATTTTATTATAATAAATAATGTAAAGTCGACCAATAAATTGGTTAATCACCCTAAGGTTGAATGTCAGTTGCAAATTATAAAAAACAAAGATTATTTTCGTTTGCAGATCGATCTGTCAGATACCGAGTATAAACCTTATTGAGGAAATTGAATGAAAAATGGTAAACCACTTTCTTGGTCGACCTTACCCACGTTGAGTACGCAACTGCAGCAAAATTTGTAGTAAAGGAAAATGTGTAAATATAAATAATCTATTATTGTTATTGTTATTTGAATTTGAACCATCAAAAGAAAAAAGAAGAGAGAAACAAAAGTGGCAATGTTATGTTTATATATGTATGTATGTACGTATTTTTGTTATTTCGGTTGAATTCACAATAACGTGGACACAATCGACGGGTACCGGTAATAATATAATAATGCCCCTAAAACAACACCACAAAAATGATATTTGAAAAATTTCGGTGACCATTCAAAGACTGTTTACTCCTGAGGTTAAGACAATAGTTGACCTGCGTAGGCGCACAATAGAGCGGGATTGTGGCATTGTCTCGACATCATTGTTTACAACCGACGGTTAACCTATTGTCGACGGTCCGAGCAAATAAACACGGTGCAACTGGTCCCTGAATTTTATCGAGAGCTACATTAAGGTCTCCTATCCTCAACGGTGTGAGCAGAGATTTGGCTGTATCATAGGAAGGAAAGGGACATAATTGAAGGTCTAATTTTCTACCTTCTTAAGTTTGAACTTCGAATTTGTAGACACATTACAAACTCTCTCTCCAGAAAAATGCCGATGTACAAATCCTCGGTACGAATTATATCAACGATTTTTGTACATAAATATGAAACATACATATATCATTATTTAAATAAAAAATGAGTTTTAAAACTACCCGACTACGGAAAAAGCGAGCTCTAAAAGGCATGAAACTCTTGTTTCAAATATCTTCAAATTCTTACCTATCTATTAATTAATTAATCCAGTTATTTATTTCATATCTAATAAGTAAACAACTTATATATTATGGTTCAATTTAACGCATAGATATTACTACCCTAAAATGTATAGTTTAATGAGCAACCCTTAAGGCAAGGGTATTTTTCGAAATTAACGGGATCCTGTGGCTAATTTTACACCATTTTTTTTATTTTTTATTAGGTCTACAAAACTGGATAAATTATTAAAAAAAGTACAAAACATAGAACGCTTTAAAAATATTACGGACTGTAACCTTCTAGATGTAGACAACATGCAAAAAAAGAATTGAACATCAAAAAATTTTGGTGGTAACAACCAGAGTATCAGACACTTAAGTAAAATAAAAAAAAAAAAACTAAATTAAAAAAAAGATTCTGATTTTAATTTTTTTTAAGTAAATAATAATCTTAATTAATTAAAATATAAATAATAAAAGAATGCGCTTATAAAGAAGATTTTTATATTGTTGCAATTGTAGTATATTATTACAAATCCAACAAAAAGCAGTACTTATATAGGTATTTTTTTTTTTGACGGACCTAATCACTATTTATACCAGAGTGGTAATATAGTGGGCGCGGACTTGCGGGGGAGCAGAAGGCTCGTACCCCTTAGGAATTTTATGACAACGTATCTGGGGGCGCCCTCAGACGGGCTCGGACCGCGGCCCAGAACGTTGCCAGGGCGAGAAGCGCGTCGGAGAAGAATGACCCCTACCGGGTCTTACTGAATTAATTCTACTATTAGTTCCGCGTCCCCGCCGGCGGGGGCGGTTGCTACCTGAAGGGCAAACTTATATAGGTATAAACGATCACAGCATGCTATTTGCCTTGATTTTCCATATAAGTTACTGTTTTGGCATTTAATATTTTTTCTTAGATTTATGATCAGATTTTATTTTTATCTATTGTTATTAATTAAAAGTTATAATTTTGTTACGTTCATGTGGAAGAGCGGAGCACTCCCACTACAAGTATTTTACAATTACTTACTGGGAGGCTCCGTCAACAACTTCATAATGTAAACTTAAGTAATAAAAGTTATTTTATTTTATTATTATAATATAAACTAGTTTTAATTCACTGGTCTACCTAACTACCCTATTAAAAAATGCCACTAAAAATACTCTTAATCTTCTTGGAAATCAAAACGTTTGGCTATTTTAGGTAAGAACATTTTCCCTCTTGCAATCTTACTCAACGCATGTGTCACCTGCATTCTACAAAGTTTTTCCGCCACACCCACTGAATGTATGCATCAGATAGATGATTCAATTATTATTGTGCAGTGATTTCATTTCATACTAATGTAAATCCCTTTCCCCGAACGATTCAGCGTATGTTTAGCACTTGAGTGTACACACGGACTGCGTTTTAGCTGCAAATTAGCGGTTTGGATGCTGTTAGAGTATTGTTGATATGTTTTTGACAGCTTACGTACTCGTCCCCACCAGTAGTTGACCGCGCTATTTTTATTCGACGCCCTTACGGTGAAGAAAGCGTTCATCGTGAGGTAACCTGACATTTAACAACGTTAAACATTTGTAGTGCAGTTGTTGAAAAATAAACATATTTCTTTTTTTTCCGTGTGTGCAATAGAGTATATATTCTAATAAGTAATTATAATGCGAAAAATGAAAAATTTGATGCAGATGCAGGTTTGAGTCCTGTCCAAAATCGACATTTTTTTAAATTTTTTGCTTTATAATTATTAGATATTCGTTAACAGACGTAATCTAATAATAAATCTAAAGTATATTTAAGTCTATTCTGCACACGCCTGCGAAGGAATTCAAAGGTCCCCTAGGGGACTAGGGGACCTTGGACTAGGGGGGACCCTAGTAAGCTAACTACATATTGATTGCATACAAACTGCTATTTTGCAACAAGAATGCAGTTCGTCTGTGTAGACCCGCTCTGAAGCGATTGATTCAGAAGTTCTGACTACGATCTGTCGATGATCTATTTATATTTCTGGCAAGCGTCGATCGGTGGTATAAGCTAGAGTCGCAGTCTTTTGAACGGTAAGGTCGGGGTTTGGACTCCGCCATATTAACGAAAGCGTCGATGGTCTAGTGGCTAGGGCCGCTGCCTCCCGTCCGGGAGACGCGTGTTCGATCCCCACCACGTACCAATGTGTTTTAGAATTTCTAATTTATATGTACGTTTATTCGACGCTCTTGCGGTGAAGGAAAACATCGTGATGAAACCTGCACACTCCTGCGAAGATATTCAAAGGTTGTGTGTGAAGTCGAACAACCCGCACTGGACCAGCGTGGTCGACTAAGGCCTAATCGCCCTAATTCAGAGTAGGCTCGAGCCCCTCGGGACGTATACGGGTGTGAGCTGTTGATGATATTAACGAAAACAGAAATTGTGATTTTGATAAAATGTCTCAGTCCAAAGTCAACAATCACTATTACTCGTACACTACAAAGTGAGGAAACGTGCTAAATAATAACACCACGAGAAATATTCAAGAAAACAATTTAACCTAAAAAACAATAATACCACGTTCCTAAAAATTTGGATCAGAAAAACCTTGCAAACGTTTCTAAAATCTATATTTTGTGATCGAACCGATTTTGATGCTTCCAAGATTTCCGTTTTAGTCCATACAGGAAAACTTTGATTTCATTATATATCAACAGCTCATATACGTCCCCACCGAGGGGCTCGAGCCTACCCTGAATTAGAGCGATTAGGCCTCAGTCTATCACGCTGGCCCGGTACGGGTTGGTCGACTTCAAACACAACCTTTGAATTTTCTTCGCAGGAGTGTGCAGGTTTCATCACGATCTTTTCCTTCACCGTAAGAGCGTCGAATAAACGTACATATGATTTCGAAATTGGAAAACACATTGGTTTGGTACGTGGTGGGGATCGAACCCGCGTCTCCCAGACGGGAGGCAGCGGGCTTAGCCACTAGACCACCGAAGCTCTCTCTCTCACGCAGAGATTTCATTATACCTATATGAAATTATTTACCAAGCGAATTACACCTATATATTTGCGTTACCATCACACACACAATGTCGGAGTTTTCCTGCAAAAAGTGCATGATACGGGTTGTTTGTCATTATTGGTGCGCGCGCGCAGACGACGACGCTTCGTGACGTCATCGCGCCAAGTAAGGACTGCGCCCACGGCTCAGACACGTGGATATGGAGATTAAGAAAATTTTTCCCAAAACCAGTTCAAAAATGTCTTGGTTTTAAAAAAATATTTAGGTATGTTAATTGTTTTTGTATCTTTAATTTAAGAATCAGAATCAGAAACATTTATTTGTAGGACATCACAACACAAAACACATACCTACATAAAGAATAGTACATAATAAAACAGAAATGAAATGAAAATACAAAAACAACACACTTACAGAATTGCCCCTGTGTTGCGACACCCAGACAAAAAGGGCCTCCCTCAGCAAAAACCGTAGCCTAGCAAGGCAGACTACGGCGCTGATCTTCCGTGAGCCCTGCAGTGTCGGACAATTTTTTTTTTTTTTTTTTTTTGACGATGACCTAATGCTTGTGTCGCAAAATCGACGTATCAAGCGTAACCGGACTTTTGGGGGAGCGGAAGGCTCTTACCCCTAGTATTATAGCAACAGCCTAAGGGCGCCCACTTGGGGGCACGGACCTCGGCCTAGGACGTTGCCATGGCGAGAAGCGCGTGGGAGAGGAATGACCCTGACGGGGTCTTCCAGGATTATGCAGAACTTGATTGGGTCTACCGCGTCCCCGCCGGCGGGTGCGGTTGCTACCAGAAGGGCATTCTGTGGAGTGTACTCTATTGGCAATGGCTCTCTCAACAAAAGACTGGATGGGATCAACAGGATCGGACAGAATGTCGGACAATATAGTATAATTCTTACATGGGTTTTTCAGCGTATCATGAATAGTTTTTTTCCTTAACTGACCTGATCACTATGTATACCAAAGTGGTAATATAGCGGGCTTGATCACGAATTGGTATTATTATTATTAACTAGCAGTCCGCACGCGGCTACGCTCGCGTTATGTAAGATTTTCCCGTAAAAAAGGGAACAAACTATCTCCATTCCAAATTTCATCCAAATCCGTTCTGTAGGTTTAGCGTGAAAGAGTAACAAACATCAATCCATACATCCATAGAAACAAACTTTCGCGTTTATAATATTAGTAAGGATATTACTTGTATGGTAATAATAAATTAGTGAGCATAATATTTAGATACGCTGCGCTAGAAAAAAAAAGTTAAAGTCGTAAAGGAAAAGAAAAATAAAAAAAAGCCACCTTTTTTTTCCGTTAAGGCACTAGTTTGTCTTTGTGCCAGTGTCAGTCAAGTAATGTTAATATATAACCTTTTCTCAAGGATAATAAAGTAGAAGCGTGGTAAACATCATGAGAACCTAATAGAGTTGATAGCGCCGCCATTTTGCTGTTATTTGCTTTATTTTGGTGAAAAACTGAAACTTATTATTCTTATGATCATCATCATCATCAAATCAATCAATCAATCAGCCTATTGCAGTCCACTGCTGGACGTAGGCCTCCCCAAGGGCAGGCCAAAGCGCACGATCACCCGCTTTCCTCATCCAGCCACCACCAGCGACCTTCCTCAGGTCATCAGTCCACCTGGCAGGGGCGTCCCACACTACGTTTCCCGAGACGTGGTCTCCATTCGAGAACCCGTCTGCTCCAACGCTCGTCGGTTCTGCGCCAGACGTGGCCAGCCCACTGCCACATCATCAAATAGTGCAGTCAAAGTGGCTAAGTTCTGGGCCAGAAAGATTTAACTTGTCATCGACATGCAGAGAAGAAGACGAATATCAACATTATTTTCACTGTGTATGGGTATTCAAGTGCTGGGTATTCAATGGCCTCGATTCGGGATGTCATGCTCTAATTCTAATTTTAAAATCCAGCTATCCATTTCCTTTTTATGACCAATGAAAGAGAGGTGATGAACGAATGATATTCATTTGAACGAATAAAATAAGGGCATAGCTGTCAGTTTAAGAGATTTTTAAGCCGCTAGTCGTGCTCTCTAAAATTGTGCAATCGACACGGCCATAATGTTCAAATTCGATGTTTGACAGCACTAATATTAGGATGGCCATCTCCTGTCCCTTTTCAATCTTTATGAGGTAAAAAGGACGGACTAACTTAAATTAAGGATTAGAGCGTTACATCCCGAATCGAGGTCAATATGATTATAAACCATTAAAACTAAAGATCAATATAACTTTATATTGATTAAAACTTTAACTCGTACTCTTTTCAACAATCCAGCAGCAAACTGTACGCAAAAAGTATTGCCCTAGGGCATGAATTCTGTGGATCGAACATTCTTTCTGAAGTCACCGGGTTTGGAAGGCCGAAGAAGGCCGACCACTCTCTTCCGTGGAATTATGCGGTTTATACCTGGTAGCGGAAGATGAGTCACAGCACAGCTCATTCATGATCTTCGTAGTCTGTCTTGTGTTTTACTTTTACTACTTTTCCGTCCCCGTGGCCGAGTGGTCGATATTTCGCCCATTACAGGGGTTCCGGGTTCGATTTCCGATGGGGACACTGTCAAGCAAAAATCTCTTTGTGAGACTTTCGCTAGTTTGGTTAGGACATTGCAGGCTGAATCATCCGATTGTCGAAAAAGAAAGATGATTCCGTGCTTCGGAAGGCACGTTAAGCCGTTGGTCCCGGCTAGTATCTAGTCGTTACATGAGCCAAGTCAGTGGCCTTTGGCGGCTCTATAGCACTGACACCACACCCACACGATGATTTTGGTAGAAATAGCTAAAGGTGCGTTAGTGAAAAAAAAAAAACTTTTACTACCTAAGAATCGGGTTACATACATTTATTTGTAGGTGAAAGGGAGTTATGTAGTCAATATTACTTGCATTGTAATTGAATTTAAAATTTTAAACATAAACAGCAATGTTTATTTTTAATATTTACTACTAGACTGAATGATTGAATGAATGAATATACTTTACACACACACAGAAATAATAAATGACAGAGTGGAAGTAAGAACAGGTAGTCGTGTAAAGTTAGGCGGCCTTATTGCTTCATAGCAATTTCATACAGTAACGCGGAATAGTGCACTGTCCCGTCCAGTCTTGTAAAAGTCTCAATAAAAGTCTCATATAGAAAAAAGTTCTTAATTTTTTTTATCACATAAATCACTAGCGGTCCGCCCGCGGCTACACCCGCGTTATGTAAGATTTTCCCGTGGGAATACGATTTTTCCCGGTAAAAAGTATTCTATATGTTATTCCAGGGTACAAACTATCTCTATTCCAAATTTCATCCAAATCCGTCCTGTAGTTTAGGCGTGAAAGCGGAACAAACATCCAAATATATTTTTACATTTATAATATTAGTGTGTTTATTTTTCTCTGACTCAACTGCATAGAAATCTTAAAGAGGAAATCAACACATTTACGTATTTTTTATTGATGAATCCTGTTCATACCACGATTACCTGGTACATGCCAATATGACTCACAAGTTGGAGTTAGGTGAGGAGCGTTAGGTAGACCAGCCGATTCACCTACTACGGCGCCGGCGACATCCTGCTTTGCGCCAATTGTCGTAATGGCGGCGCTTCCCGCGACTACTTACGCGCGCGCGCTGGTTAAGATGGCGGCCTTGCGTTGTAGTGTTTACGATAAGACATTAAGAAAGAGAAAATGATATTCAACCACAACAAATAGTAAACTATCACAAAGCATGGGACGAACGGCTTAACAACGGGCCTTCCAAAGCGCTGGAACATCCTACTTTTTGGACAATTCAGGTGTGTCAACCCAGCAATGATTTTTTTGCCAGTGTCCTCACCTCGAGCCTCTGGATTTACAGCCAAATGTCCGAACTAATTAAATATAATATACATATTTTACCTGCGGTAAACAGTTACTCATTGTCTTGTAGTTCGAAGTAAGTAAGTTTCTTGAAATATTCCCAAATGTAGAGCGGTGAGGTCACTTCCTGTCGACGGCGGAAGTGCGTGGGCGCACGTTGTTGTTCCTAGATCTAGTCGTAGCTAACTCAGGGCTGCGATTGCAAGGGATTCATTGTAAGATTCTTATATAATCATCTTAAAATTAAAAACACGTGTGCCCTGAAAAAAAAAATAGCCAGTGTCATTCGGGCTGATGGATTCTAACGATACCCCATTCATTAGAAGTTATGGTGGAATAAAGAAACTTAACACTTACATGAACCCTGAAAACATTACACAATTTGTTTTTTTTTCAGTAGTGTTATAATAACGTATCCAAAAAGATTTATTCATTTCATCATCATCCCATTGCTTAGGTTGTACACAGAGTAGTGACGTAGTATTATATATATATATATATATATATATAGGTATTCTGTGCTGTTCCGTGTGGTGACGGCATAGTAGAATACATTTGTCACCAACCCCTACTCGTCCCGTGGGTGTCGTAAGAGGTGACTTAGGGACTACACATTGAACAGGGAACGGGCAGCAGCGCTCTCTGATACAGTACCCTTTTAATCTGCGATCTCCAACCCGCCTGCCAAGCGTGGAGATTATGGCAAAACCAAACACTTAAGAGGAGGAGGCTCATAGTTCAGCAGTGGACTGTAGCGGGCCGTTGATGAAGTCAGCACATTCATTTAGTGTAGATACTTAAATCTTAGTCTAAAATATAAGCAAGCAGTAAGTAGGGCCTTGCAGCGCTGGTCTTCCGTAGAGCAATTTTTTTAACGACAATTTTCCTTAGATAATAGCCGGGACAAACAGCTTAACGTGTCTTCCGAAGCAATGACACATCTTGGTGATGGAGTAATTGAGCCACCATAGGCCTTTGACATAGTTCATCAAGGATTATCGTATTTGGGTTAAATTATGGGTATACTCACATTCGTGGTATTTTTCAGTATTATACTATTAATGTTATAATAATTTACGAATCACTGATTGTACAAGGTTAGCAAATTGTATAATACACTGATCTATCTCAATATGAAGAGCTCATGATTTTATAATGTGGAAAATTGGGGCACCTTTTGACGTGTGTAATGTGAGTCACTCTTTGGAGTCACTCCGCGGGAAGATGATTATATTATTCATTGAAGTGGAAGGAATTCGGGCAAATCAATTATTGGGAATTTTCCGCGGAGTACTAACAATAAATATAAATAAATAAATATGTGGGGACATCTCACACACGGCCATCTGATCCCAAACTAATAGGTACTATGGGTAACAGACAGCTGATATACATTATATATATAGATAAATACATACTTACACTGATAAATAACATCCAGACACAAGGCAAACACAAGTGCTCATCACACGAAATTTTGCCCTGGGCGGAATTCGAACCCGCGACCCTGTGCTTTGTAGGCAGGTGTACTACCAACTAGGCTACGAGGAGATTTATATTAAGCTGATTTGTAACCAAATACTTCAAAAAGAGAAAACTAATAACACACATATCTACCAGGTTACCAGGATTTTGGAACTGCCGTTTTGCCGTGATTATGACTATTGCAACATAGTCGAAATATCGGTAAGCTTATTTTAAACCAAAATCGTGGTAATAACCCGGTACATATGTGTGTTATTAATATTAACAACCGCGAACTATTAATATTAACAAAAGTGTTTAATAGAAAATGTGGTAACAAAACGCACTGGTTTTGCTCTCTCTCTTGCTTGTGACGTTTTGGCTAGTGTACAAGGTTATTCGTGTGTTTCTCATTTGAAAATAAAAAGAAATGGTTTAATTAATATCATGGACTTTTATTATAACTTCAGTGATCCTACAGTATCAAGATCTAATAGAAAACTAATTAAGCTAAGGAGCCAATAATAAAAAAAACAAGTCAAACGACATAAATATGACTTTTACGCATAAAGATTTCAGATAATTTTGTATTGTATTGTATCTAATAATCATAAAGCGAAAAATGAAAAACAACAACAATCCAACAATAATAATGTAAACTGTTTTTTATTCAGATATGTACTTGTTTTGTTGTGTTGGTACTGTGTCACTGGATAAACGATTTATCGATCTATCTAATCTGATTCTAACTAATAATAATATTATCTGTAATCTATTGTATTGTATCATTTGTGTCAGTTATGATTACGAGCTAGCCCTAGGTTTCATTCTAGTCTACCTAGGTGTCTAGTTAATGATAAGTGGGTCAAGTGGAACTGGAGGTGATTTTCATTCATGAATGATTATTAAGCTGAATGGAGATTGCAATAATACAACTTCACTTTAACAGGCTCTATACGGTCTGTAGCAATAAAAACTTGTTGAAAGCTCATGTAAGTACGTCCCCACCGAGAAGCTCGAGCCTACCCTGAAATAGGCTCCAGCCTCTCGGTGGTGATCAGGCCGTAGTCGAAAAGACAGATTGTGTTGCCCAGTGCGGATTGGTCGACTTCGCACACAATCTTTGAATTTCTTAACAGGGTACTAGATAGGTGGTGTAAGTACCTACAGAAATTATGTTCTTTCTTTATAAATTTTATCTCAAAAAAGATAAAAGATTAAAATGATTTTGATAATGTAAGATTTCACAGAACATTTTTTAGAAGTCAAGGCCACACTTAAAATGACATGGCCAAAAGGAGTTTGTCCATAGTTGGCTTGGCACTTTCTCTGATGGTCTGCTCACCCCTTTAGGGATATGAGTGTGATTGTATGTACGGTTTTAATTTTGCGTTGTGGATGTGTTGTTTATGTTGCGTTTTTGGCGTTGGGGAAACTGTCAAGCAAAAATCTCTTTCGGGTCTACTGTCCGGTGAATGTAATAAAGTCGTTGGTCCCGGCTACTATCTAGTCGTTACACGAGCCAAGTCAGTGATCTTTGGCGGCTCTATAACACTGACACCAGGGTTTGTGAGGTCGGTTGTCGACCTAACAACCCACACGATGATGATGATGACTTACCCCTTTAGATTTATGAGCGTGACATTTGTACTGTCCATCTTTATCATGATTCACGACACGAAAGGAAGAAGAATCCAATCCAACATTTTTCATTGCTCGTCCCTTCGTTCTTAAATTGCCTTAAGTAAAGTCCACAAGATAAGCAAAGAGAAAAAAAAATATACAAATGCACCCGAAAAAAAACCACCCACATACAAATTATCTCTTTAAAAATTTTCACACGCTTCACAAAAGTCCAAATACAATGACCATTACCAAATCAGTTTAGAAAGACCGCAGGTGTCAAAATCGTTTGTCTTACATAAAAAAAGGCTTTGAGCGATAAAGTGTAAAAATGCCGCTTACGCACTTTCGCACGCCGCCCATTCATAAGCTGCGCCCCTAAACAATAAGGTGTAAGTCGTAAATAAATGTTTTGTCGCACCACTGGCTGAATGGCCGAATGGCAGGTTCTTGGAAATGAAGCAGGTTGTCAATGAACAGGGTGTTTTAAGTTCAATGCTCAGTTATTGTCTCTTATTATACAACGTAAGGCTAAAAACGCAGAACCTCACGGGTGGTAGCACTATCGATGAAACTTAACTTTTGTTCCAAGGTGAAGGACAACAGCGCGAGAAACCCTGCACAGTCCTGCGGAGAAATTCAATTTTAAGCCTTTTTGGTACACTCTTCCGTGGGAATATAACTTATTCCCTCAGTAAAAAGAAGTTTATGCCCATACTTAGATGTTGAATTATGTTCTATCTAAATCCCATCAAAATCGATTTGGTAAACAACTAAACAGGCAGACGGTCTTTTTGTTTTTTCGCATTTACCTATGATATTAGTATGGTTTAAAATAGTGTCTAATTCAATGGGCAGTTTTCTATAGAGAAATTTCCTTATTTTTTTAACCATAATAATCGACAAAACAGATGTAGAAATGCGAACCATAAGACTTAACAAAAGAGTTTTCAGTTTACACCTTGCCGCTTACGCCTAGCGCCGTATCTGTAAAACAGCTGGACAGACAGACCAAACTAATACCTGCCTTTTATTTTACCAATATATTTATTGTGGCGTTATTTTCAGTTACATGTTTTGGGTAGTACCAAATTTTTCTTTGAACTGCCCTACTGCTGTTAAATCTACCACGAAGATATCTATTGCTATTAAAAATTGTTTAATTGTTTAGCCGTTAAGTATGATAATAATTTAATTAAATAATTCATACTTGCGATTGTCAGCACTTGGTGGAACTCCACAAGTGTTGTCTACAAGTGTTTGCATCAGTATTATTAATGATGCAAACACTTGTTCTGTCCGATCCTGTCGATCCCATCCAGTCTTTTGTTGAGATAGCCATTGTCAATAGAGTACACTCCACAGAATGCCCTTCTGGTAGCAACCGCACCCGCCGGCGGGGACGCGGTAGACCCAATCAAGTTCTGCATAATCCTGGAAGACCCCGTCAGGGTCATTCCTCTCCCGCGCGCTTCTCGCCATGGCAACGTCCTAGGCCGAGGTCCGTGCCCCCAAGTGGGCGCCCTTAGGCTGTTGCTATAATACTAGGGGTAAGAGCCTTCCGCTCCCCCAAAAGTCCGGTTACGCTTGATACGTCGATTTTGCGACACAAGCATTAGGTCCATGTCAAAAAAAAAAAAAAGCAAACACTTGTACTTGTTCCACACTTCTGAAGGTTCCACATAATCCGACCGGTTTCGCTTTACAGCATCTCATTACCGCTGAAGATGCTGTATAGCGAAACCGGTCGGGTTCATTCAAATATAAATTATGTGGAACAGGTACAAGTGTTTGCATCATTAATAATAATTTAAATTATTATCATACTTAACGGCTACGGCTTTTGCTGAGTGAGGCCCAGACTAAAAGTCTGGGTGTCGCAACACAAGGGCAATTTTGTATGTTGTTTTTGTATTATTATATTATCTTTCTGTTGCATTATGTTCTTTATGTATGTGTTCTACGAGTAGGTATGTTGTGATAATGTGTTGTGTTGTGATGTCCTACAAATAAATGTTTCTGATTTCTGATTGATTTCTGACGAGGATTTTTTTCGTCTAAGGCCTGATCGCCCTTCAGGGTAGGCTCCAGCCCCATCGGTGGGGACGTTTGATGATGCTGTAGAAGCTTAGACAATTTTAAGCGCAGTACACGAAATCATTTTAGTTTTTAATGAATTTTGGCAGTAATAATCATAAGGCAATATTTTGAACAAACTCACCTTGTCTTATCAACAAAGCAGCTATGTCGAAATCCAAGCACTATTCAACAAAAGAGTTTGCACCTCAGTTCCAAGTCTTATCTTCAAAACAGCTGGACAGACGGACAATACTAACCTGACTTTTATTAGATATTGTGGTGTTATCATCTGTTGAGTCGCACGCGCACGTGTTAAAACTTAGTCTTTATTCAAGCCGAATCAGCTCCGCTCAGTAGAATAGAAAATAATTAAATCTTTTAAATAAGTTCTGAGGAATGAATATAGAAGAGGAAGTTTGAAAGTTGCGCCAGTGATAGATAAAATGAGAGGAAATCGCCTTAACTGGTATGGGCACGTAATGCGGAGAAATGAATGTTCAAATCAAAATCAAAACGGCCCGTCACAGTCTACTGCTGGACTATGAGCCTCCTCCAGTTAAGTGGAGGGTTTTGCCATAACCTCCACGCTTGGCAGGCGGGTTGGAGATCGCAGATTAAAAGGTTACTGTATCAGAGAGCACTGCTGCCCGTTCCCTGTTCAATGTGTAGTCCCTAAGTCGCCTCTCACGACACCCACAGGAAGAGTAGGGGTTGGTGACAAATGTATTCTACTCTGCCGTCACCACACGGCACAAATGAATGTTACGTAGAGAAAAAGGTATTGAATTTGAATGTGGATGGATATGTTGGGAGAGGATGAGCAAAGAAAAGATGGATGGATTGTGTAAAAGATGATATGTGCAGGAAGGATGTGAGTGTTGAAATGACGGCTGATAGGGATGAATGGAGGAAGAAAACATGCAGCGCCGACCCCAAATGATGGGATAAGGGCAAGCGAATGATGAAATAAGTTCCGATACCATTGTGCGGTATCTGACTGGAGTAGATCAGATGGCTGTGCGCATGTGAGATGTACCCGCACATAGTTTCTTATTTATTTAACAGATCCCTTTTGGGATCGGTTCATTGGTATCAGATTTACCACAGATAAGCAGACCGTGGGAAATGTGTGACGAATTTCACCGGCCGAACAGCTGATTGACTAATCAACCATTACTCGTCTACATTTATGTATGTGTCTATAAACACAATGGAAATTGTAATCGCAATAACTACAGTCAAATGCACTTCAGGCGTAACACTTTGCCCTTTGGAGCGTTGTTGCGTGGCATATCGGTGTCTTTATACTAAAACTACTTATTTATTTATTTATTAATACATTGTACAGAAAACAGGATAGTTCTTAAATACTATGCAAGGAACATAAACTAAACTAAACATTACTACTATAGATATATAGGTATAACATAAGTAAAATCCAAAAACATAAAATATTAAACTAACAAATAGAAACTAATACAGTTTAAAACAGCTTCTACTGAGAGATGACGATTTATCAGCATCACAATCTTTTGTGGTGTAAGTCAAGAGCTGCCTTAGCACAAAAATGGAATATTTGCGCCTAGGATATTTTCCAAACCTGACATTATGCGAATCTCATTAATTTTTGCGAGATAACATTTTGCGCCAAATCCATAAATGTATATGGAAACCGTGTGTTTATAGTTTGTTCTTATGTCTGCAACAAAGCAAGCAAGCTCTCGTCGTGACCGCGGATATTATGTGGTCTGTGGTCGTGACTATTTGCAAAGATATAAAATTAATAGGCAACCCACACGAAGAAGAAGAAGAATAGGCTTAAAGTACTTTTTACTGCGGGAACACTTAATTACCACAGGAAAATAGGAAATCACTCGCGTGCAAGTTTCTGTGACAGACACAATGTGTTTCAGAATTTTACGTTTATTTGGCGCTCTTCGGTGAAGGAAAACATCGTGAAGAACACATCAACATCAACGGCCCGTTACAGTCCACTGCTGGACTATGAGCCTCCTCCACTTAAGTGGAGGGTTCTGCCATAATCTCCATGCTTGGCAGGCGGGTTGGAGATCGCAGATTAAAAGGTTACTGTATCAGAGAGCGCTGCTGCCCGTTCCCTGTTCAATGTGTGGTCCCTAAGTCGCCTCTTACGACACCCACGGGAAGAGTAGGGGTTGGTGACAAATGTATTCTACTCTGCCGTCACCACACGGCTAACACATACCTACCTGAAAATAAGTTCAAAGGTCGAGTGTGAAGTCAACTAGCACTAGGCCATCGTGGTCGACTAATTTAGGGCTTCCAGCCCCTCGGTGGGGACATATAATATGAGCTACATTATTATTTCATCATCATTTCATTCTTTTTTTTTAATGATTATATGAGGTGTTAAAATCAAGTTGTTTACTAGATCCTGATGCGTCACAGCAGGAAAATGGCATATTCCTGTGGCGAGATCATTGGCTATAATATGACATGATTGGGCGTGATGATAAGGATGTAGTTTAGCAATCAAACAATCAGGTGACGACGCCGGCGCCAGCGCACGCAATATTTTGTAGATTGAAGGGTGAACTCGATTGTAAACGACTGCGTCAGTCTTTTATGTAAACTATTTAATTCCATGCAAATACCTTTTTAAATTAATTGAAAACCAATAACAATACAAGAACAACAATTTCAACAATTCATTCATTTTTTTCAAATCATTTCATTTTTTTTTCAACAATTTGATATTGTCCTCTTTATTTGCAGTAAGTAACGGGTTTAAGAGTTTGATGATAGTGGACAGATCTTGACCAAAATATTGGAATAAAATAGGATTATCAAAATCGGACAACGTAGTGGCTAAAAACCTATAGCTAAAACGCCCTCTTAAAAAAAACGTCGAAAGCAAGATGAAAGCCCAAAACTTTTAATGCAATAAAAAATAATGTGTGTGTGTGTGTCTGGGATGACCCCATCAACCTATAACAACCTATAAGACGTCAATAACATTCACGTAAAAATTACGTTTATTTCCAAGTCGCCGCATAAAAGCTATTCCTATGCGCAGACGCACTTATATTTACAAGATTATATCGTGAGCTTACATAAACGAAAACCTCCCCACCTAGACGCGTATCTACAAACATCTGTACCTCGGAACCAATAATTACAAAAGCAGATGGAGGCAAAACAGGCTGTCATTGCTCTTACGCATCCAGTAATTTTATTTGCCATTTTGTAACTACGCGTCTTATGCAATGGGCCCGGCAAGGTAGTGATTATTCGCCTTCTCCTTTATGGCTCGGAAATATTATAATTAATCTATTTATATTAATAAGGGTTGTAATGTACATATTTGTTGCTGTTGTTCGTGGTTAGTTGGATATGTAATTAATCTTTATTAGCGGAGTTGAGTAAATGGATGGGGAGAATGTTTCGCAAAACTTTATAAAACCGAAACAGGCTGCGGCCAGGTTAAGTGGGACTGGGCCGGCCACGTCGCTCGCATGCCTGACATCCTGTGGGCTAAGTTAACCACTTATGGCCCAGCCACGGAGCTGCTGAACACTACACGAAGAGTGTTGTTGAGGGTTATGTGGCTATAACCAGGGTTCCGTCCGAAGAAAAGGTATTTATTTATGTATTTATATAATTTATGTTATAAAACTGGAAAATAGTAACTTAGATAGTAACAATCAGCTTTTCACTGTTGGAGATCAGGATATGAAGTGAAGAATTTGGCAGGAAAAAGACAAAATTGAAACGTAAGAAATCTAAATTCGAAAATGAATTTAAAATGAAAGATAAAACTGCCAGCAATAAAGGTTGCCAGTCAGATGCCTCGTTACAGACTACTGGAAACCCCCAACTAACAGGCGACGACGTGGCAGACCTCGGCGGAGATGGCAGGACGAGCAAAAAATTTCCGAGACCTGGCTTAGCGATGCTTTAGACAGAGAAGGGTGGAAAGAAAAGAGAGAGGCCTTTGCCCAGCAGTGGGATAGCATAGGTTAAGTAAGATAAGATAAGAAGAGACAGACTGTATTGTAGTGAACTCACCCACAAAAAATGTAATGACGGATAAAGATAAGATAAAGATAAAGATAAAGATAACTTTATTTGTCATAACATGGGTAATGTGTGTATACAGATGACAGGGTTTTAAAAACAGATCTCCATGCTTTGCCTTTCGGCGTACAAAAAATATATGTGTAAAATTAAATTAAAAACATTTAAATAAAGATAATCAAAATTCAATAAAGATTAAAATATCAAAATTCAATAATTAAAAATATCACAATTCAATAATTAAAATACCTATCACAATTTTATATCATTATCAGTCATTATATAAATTCGTCACTAAAATAATACCTTTGCATATATTCAAGAAGTCAATCAAAAGTTAAAATGATCTAAATTTAAAATTAATACTAAATAAAATTATTTTCCATCAGCAATAAAATCGTCAATAGAATAATAACATTTTCTCAGTAACAACATTTTAACTAGCATTTTAAATTTTTGAACACTTTGTATCTCCCTCATTTCCTTAGGTAAAGCATTGTAAATTCGGGATGCCATACCTAATATATTCTTTTTCATTAAAGCCGTATGAGCACGTTGATGACAGATTTTATTGCCATCACGTGGTCTAAGAGTATGTTTAAATTTAATGTCAATTTTTTTAAATAAGTCTGGGTTGCTCTTCACAAATACTACCAGCTCTAATATATAAAGTGACGGAAATGTCAGAATATCATATTTTAAAAAGTAGGGCTTACAACTATCTCTAGGCTTTAATCTAAACATTGCCCGGATACACCTTTTCTGGCTTTTAAATATTTTTTCTCGGTCAGTTGCGTTACCCCAGAAAACAACTCCATACCTAAGCTTAGAAGCAACCAGGGCATGGTAGGCTAGTAAAACTGTGTTTATATCAACTATTTGAGAAAGTTTATAAAGTACGTAAGACGATCCAGACAATGTCGAGCATAAATTTTCAATATGTTTTTTCCATGTAAGTGACTTGTCTATTTCTAACCCCAGAAATTTTGTTGATCCTACTTCATCTATTTTAATACCTTTATAATTTATGTTTAAATCTGATACTACTGGTGTCCGTTGTCGAAAGTGTATTATTTTAGTCTTAGTTAAGTTTACCATTAAGTTATTACTGTTCATCCATGAAATTATATTATCTAGCGTACTATTGATATCATTTCCATAATCTTTTTTATTATTACATTGCACTACAACCGTACTATCATCTGCAAAAAGTGTCATGGGATATTCCACCGATCTGGGCAGATCATTTATGTAGATGATAAATAGTAGTGGGCCCAAAACGCTGCCCTGTGGCACCCCATACTTAACTACTTGCTTGCGTGACTGATATTTAACTTCCTTTTTTGTACCAATATCTATTTTTGAGATTTCTACATATTGCTCTCTGTTTTCTAAATAAGACATAATTAATTTCAGAACGTTACCTCTAATCCCACTAGCATCTAGTTTACGAGAAAGAATCTGATGGTCAACGTAGTCAAACGCTTGCGTCATGTCCATAAAAACTGCACAAACAGGGTTTTTTATATCCATGTTTTCTGTCAGAACCTTTAACAAATTAAATATTGCCAAACTTATAGATTTTTCTTTACGAAAGCCATGTTGTTCTTTACATAGTATTTTCTTTCTTTCCAAATATTTATATATTTCTGTATTAATAAATCTTTCAAAAATTTTTGCAAAAATTGATAATTGGGCTACAGGTCTATAGCAAGACATATCTTCCCTATCATTTTTTTTAAAAATCGGTTTTATTACGGCAGTTTTTAGAGCATCGGGAAAAACACCCGAACTTATACTTAAGTTTATAATATAGCTTAGATGAGGAGCAATACAATCCGCTACATATTTAACAGCATTTGTTGCTACGTCGTCGTGGCCAACACTTTTTTTATTTTTTAAGTTTTTTATAATAGCATATATTTCGTTAGGTGTACTTGGTGGCATAAACATAGAATTAAGCGAAGATACAGGAGCTTTAACATTATTGGCTGTCCCTTGCGTACCTATTTTCTTGTTTACATAATGCTCATTAAAAGAATCTGCTATTTGCTGTGGATCCGTTACTAGCTCATTAGAAACCTTAATTTTATTTATTGAGTTCTTTGGCACATTGAGTTTAGACCTGTTTATAATATTCCAAGAAGATTTAGTCTTATTGTCTGAATTTACTATAGAATTTCTGTTCAGAACACGTTGTGATTTCTTTAAAATTTTCCTAAACATAATAGAGTAGTTACAATACTTAGTCTTATTTACTGTAGTTGGTTTGAGTGTAGACTTCCATAAAAGCCTTCTCTTAATTCTACTACTTTTCTTAATTCCTTTCGTTATCCAATTTGCTTTCTTGTTAGCTTTTACAGTTACAACAATCGTAGGAAAACACAGGTTATAGAATAATTTAAATGTTGCAAAAAATCTATTATAAGCTTCGTTAGGGTCACTCGTTTGATAAATATCGCTAAAAGTTAAATTTTCTATGCAATGCCTAAACTTTACCAAATTTTCTGAACTGTAGTCCCTTTTTTTTACACACCACGAATCGATAATACATTTAGTTTTAACAGGTAGTTTTATAACTTGAGCTGTATGGTCTGACAATGCGAACTCAATGACCTCACTTTTGCATCTCTTCGTATCATCACTTATAGCAAAATTATCAATACAAGTGCCACTGCTAAGTCTTGTTGGCTGTCTTATTTGAAGCTTAAGATTATAGTTGGCAAGAAGACTATGAAACTCCTGCGTCACATTATTATTCTTAAGAACATCGATGTTGAAGTCGCCACAAAGAACAATGCGACGCCGATCCCCCTTACATAACTTCTGCAATACTGTTTCTCAATCTTTCAAAAAATACATTCAAATACAAATTTCTGTTCTTTGATTTTGGTATTCTATAAATGCATACAAATATTAATTTGGTATTAATTAACTCGATAGCACAACACTCAAAAATACCGCTTACAGATAACTTCGCAATCTCAGATAACTCTCTGAAATGATGACCATTTTTTATTAAAATGCATGATCCCCCCTTGCTTTTATTCCTCGTGAATGACGCTGCCATCGAATAATTCTGCAAGAAAACACTGCCTCTGGAACTATCAGTCATATTATGTTCAGTAATGCAGATGACATCAGCATTCACACCCCTGCCTCGAAGTTCATCCAAACAAACAGCCAAATAATCCGCCTTCCTACCTAGACCAGCTATGTTTTGGTGGAGCACGTGTATGCTTTTATACACGAAAAAAATCATTTTCTTCGTTTGGCATTATTTTATTTGTAGGTGTGCTTGATCTGTTCCTTCCTTGTGACGGCTCGCTAATTATACTATTATTATTATTATTTCTTATTATTTTGGTCAGCATTATTTTTATGTCATTAAATATCATTCTTAATCCTAGGCTATTTATACGACCAGAATAACGGTTGAACATAGTAAAGTCATACGCAAGATTTAAATTACTGTCAATCAAGTAAGCATATTTACATTCCTGTACGTCATTGTATAATATGTTATTAAAAGTTTCGATCCTTGAGTTGAAAATAGTATCACAACATCTTTTCTGTCTGAACGTCGGTAGACAAATAATAATGTTGGTATGGTTTAAACCCGATAAAGTTTTCCGCATATAGGAGACTATATCACTGTAGTTACGTGTTTCTTCAAAATCCTTTTCACCTATGAATATAAAACAATAGTCATTCATGTTAAAATTCGATAATTTATGTTCTATTTTTCCCAGTAGATCCTTAACGCCGATGCCTGGTGTTAGATAATGACATATATTATATCTCTCACTAAAAAAGTGTTCCGCTGTTGATAACGTTCGATTATGGTTATTGGTACTTAGCATGCATATGTTATGTTTTACGATTTCGCTGTTATGCTGCTGCTTAGTGTCATGCAAACTGTGCTTCTTATGTTGTGTATTCTTTATATTTTGATGTGGCGTATCTACCAAAACTTCTTCCTGTTTTAAATTTAAATCTTCGCAACTGTGGTTTAAATAATTCGGAACTGTTTTCTGGGAGAGATTCAACTTATGTGATGTAATAACATGCTATGGAAATAAATGACTGACTTTGTATTAGAACTGTTTTCTAGTAACAAAATATAGTAGTTAGCAGTCTTACATACTTAGTCAGAAAGCAGTCACTATTTTCTTGTAATGTAGATACCAAGATAATAGTTGTTTTTACAAGCTTTTATTTAGTTTCACCTGTCCCGTTGTCTGTAATCAAATCTTGCAAGTTAAATTTGATCCACTTCCCAGTTTCCGATTGAGCTGAAATTTTGCATTCATGTATAAATCGGATGACAATGCAATATTATGGTACCTTGGAGCTGGTCTGATGATGGAGACGGAAGGTGGCCATAGGAACTCCTCTAATACAGAACACAACCTAGTCGTGTTTGGGCTCGTTAGATTTGTCTTAACAAGATCTTTAGCCATACGTGATATCCAGGGTCTCATGATGGAGCCGGAAGGTGGCCACAGGAACTCCTTAAATACACAACACAACCTAGTCGTGTTTGGGCTTGTTGGTTTTGTCTTAACAAGATCTTTAGTCATACGTGATGTTCAGGGTCTCATGATGGAGCCGGAAGGTGGCCACAGGAACTCCACAAATACACAACATAACTTAGTCATGTTTGGGCTTGTTGGATTTGTCTTGACTAGATCTTCAGTCCTACGTGATGTCCAGGGTCTCATGATGGAGCCGGAAGGTGGTCACAGGAACTCCACAAATACACAACATAACATAGTCATGTTTGGGCTTGTTGGATTGGTCTTGACGAATACTTTGATACTAAATGGTAACCAGAGTCTGATGATGGAGCTAGAAGGTGGCCATAAGAACTCCGTAATTAAACGACGCAACCCCACCGAGTTTGGGCCCATTTGATTTGTCTTGACGAGTACTTTGATACTACATGGTAACCAGGGTCTGATGATGGAGCTGGAAGGTGGCCATAGGAACTCCGGAACGACGCAACTCCATCGAGTTTAGGCCCATTTGATTCGTCTTGTCGAGTACTTTGATACTATATGGTAACCAGGGTCTGATGATGGAGCTGGAAGGTGGTCATAGGAACTCCGTAATTAAACGACGCAACCCGATTGAGTTTGCGCTCATTTGATTCGTTTTGACGAGCATCTTAGTTGGCGTGAATATGCAACTCCAACAGATTTGGGAAAAAGTTCGTTCCGTTTGTTATGAATGTGGATTATTATATGTCTGATTGATTAGATGGATGCCCCAATGCCAAGGTGAGCACGTGTCGAGGGCTGAATGGTATGAGAGTGTATAAACATTTCATATCGCTAACGTTGCGCCTCAGGGTACCAGGGCGAACCCTGTTGTACTGAAGCCCTTATCCCTGTACAATGGACCTCGGTAAGGATGGCATTCACATAATACAGCCTAAATCAATTCAATTTCCTGCTAAATTTAATTACGGCACAGCTGAAAGAAGAATGCTTCCGATTGTCTTGTCTTGGGCTTCAACTGTGCACAAAATGCAGGGAACTACTGTAGATCATGCTGTTATTTATCTAGGCTCTAAATTATTTGCTGCTGGTCAAGCTTATGTGGCTTTAAGCAGAGTTAAGTCTTTAGCAGGACTTCGAATCGAAGAACTTGACTGCTCCAAGTTGACTTCGAAGAAACCTTGTAATGTTGATGCATTAAAAGAAATGGATAGATTGAGAAATGTTACAAATAACTAACTTAAGATTACATAACTAATTTAAACATTAGTTTACCCTACTACAAACAAAAAAAATGAAATATTTAAATATAAATAAAATACATAAACTTTAAGTGCTCAAACCAGCACATTATTATGTGAATGTACTACGGACTACATAACGGAAAAACGCTGCTACGCGCTACTAACTACGTCGTAGTAAATCTCGAATTAAACATACTAAAAAGTTAAAAATAAAATTAAAGAAAAAAACCTTTTTTTAAAACAAGCTTTTATTATTTGGAAAATGAACTAAAAAGTTAAAAATAAATTAACTCTAATTAGAAGTATAACACTTTATAAGTTCATTGTAACCTTTAACGATAATTAAGCTTCTTTGTCTACGACAAAATAATTCCATATCGTAATCATATATTTTTAACACCAAAACTTTACACCTTAATTATTAAATCTTCCCGTTTTTATTATAGTCTCAATTTTATAAATAATAAAAGCGTGTTACATTTTGATGGTATAATTAAGCTATCACAATGTAACACGCTTTTTTATTTATAAAATTGAGACTATAATAAAAACGGGAAGATTTAATAATTAAGGTGTAAAGTTTTGGTGTTAAAAATATATGATTACGATATGGAATTATTTTGTCGTAGACAAAGAAGCTTAATTATCGTTAAAGGTTACAATGAACTTATAAAGTGTTATACTTCTAATTAGAGTTAATTTATTTTTAACTTTTTAGTTCATTTTCCAAATAATAAAAGCTTGTTTTTAAAAAAGGTTTTTTTCTTTAATTTTATTACAAGCTTTTATTTAGTTTCACCTGTCCCGTTGTCTGTCTGTAATCAAATTTTGCAAGTTAAATTTGATCCACTTCCCAGTTTCCGATTGAGCTGAAATTTTGCATTCATGTATAAATCGGATGACAATGCAATATTATGGTACCTTGGAGCTGGTCTGATGATGGAGACGGAAGGTGGCCATAGGAACTCCTCTAATACAGAACACAACCTAGTCGTGTTTGGGCTCGTTAGATTTGTCTTAACAAGATCTTTAGCCATACGTGATATCCAGGGTCTCATGATGGAGCCGGAAGGTGGCCACAGGAACTCCTTAAATACACAACACAACCTAGTCGTGTTTGGGCTTGTTGGTTTTGTCTTAACAAGATCTTTAGTCATACGTGATGTCCAGGGTCTCATGATGGAGCCGGAAGGTGGTCACAGGAACTCCACAAATACACAACATAACATAGTCGTGTTTGGGCTTGTTGGATTGGTCTTGACGAATACTTTGATACTAAATGGTAACCAGAGTCTGATGATGGAGCTAGAAGGTGGCCATAGGAACTCCGTAATTAAACGACGCAACCCCACCGAGTTGGGGCCCATTTGATTCGTCTTGACGAGTACTTTGATACTACATGGTAACCAGGGTCTGATGATGGAGCTGGAAGGTGGCCATAGGAACTCCGGAACGACGCAACTCCATCGAGTTTAGGCCCATTTGATTAGTCTTGTCGAGTACTTTGATACTATATGGTAACCAGGGTCTGATGATGGAGCTGGAAGGTGTTCATAGGAACTCCGTAATTAAACGACGCAACCCGATCGAGTTTGCGCTCATTTGATTCGTTTTGACGAGCATCTTAGTTGGCGTGAATACGCAACTCCAACAGATTTGGGAAAAAGTTCGTTCCGTTTGTTATGAATGTGGATTATATTATGTCTGATTGATTAGATGGATGACTTAATGCCAAGGTGAGCACGTGCCGAGGGCTGAATGGTATGAGGGTGTATAAACATTTCATATCGCTAACGTTGCGCCTCAGGGTACCAGGGCGAACCCTGTTGTACTGAAGCCCTTATCCCTCTACAATGGACCTCGGCAAGGATGGCATTCACATAATACAGCCTAAATCAATTCAATTTCCTGCTAAATTTAATTACGGCACAGCTGAAAGAAGAATGCTTCCGATTGTCTTGTCTTGGGCTTCAACTGTGCACAAAATGCAGGGAACTACTGTAGATCATGCTGTTATTTATCTAGGCTCTAAATTATTTGCTGCTGGTCAAGCTTATGTGGCTTTAAGCAGAGTTAAGTCTTTAGCAGGACTTCGAATCGAAGAACTTGACTGCTCCAAGTTGACTTCGAAGAAACCTTGTAATGTTGATGCATTAAAAGAAATGGATAGAATGAGAAATGTTACAAATAACTAACTAGTGATTACATAACTAATTTAAACATTATTTTACCCTACTACAAACAAAAATAATGAAATATTTAAATATAAATAAAATACATAACTTTAAGTGCTTAAAGCAGCACATTATTATGTGAACGTACTACGGACTACATAACGGAAAAACGCTGCTACGCGCTACTAACTACGTCGTAGTAAATCTCGAATTAAACATACTAAAAAGTTAAAAATAAAATTAAAGAAAAAAACCTTTTTTAAAAACAAGCTTTTATTATTTGTTAAGAAAATGAACTAAAAAGTTAAAAATAAATTAACTCTAATTAGAAGTATAACACTTTATAAGTTAATTGTAACCTAACGATGGCATAATTAAGCTATCACAATGTAACACGCTTTTTTATTTATAAAATTGGGACTGTAATAAAAACTGGAAGATTTAATAATTAAGGTGTAAAGTTTTGGTGTTAAAAATATATGATTACGATATGGAATTATTTTGTCGTAGACGAAGAAGCTTAATTATCGTTAGGTTACAATTAACTTATAAAGTGTTATACTTCTAATTAGAGTTAATTTATTTTTAACTTTTTAGTTCATTTTCTTAACAAATAATAAAAGCTTGTTTTTAAAAAAGGTTTTTTTCTTTAATTTTATTCTTAATTTAAAGGACAAGTATCAGGGTGGTGTAACAGCCTCCGTGGCCGAGTGGTCGAGATTTCGACGCTCAATACGGAGGTTCCGAGTTTGATAAATAAATAAATAAATATGTGGGGACATCTTCACACACGGCCATCTGATCCTAAACTAAGCAGAGCTCGTACTATGGGTACCAGACAGCTGATATACATTACATAAATAGATAAATTCATACATATATAGATAAATACATACATATATAGATAAATACATACATATATAGATAAACAACAACCAGACACAACGCAAACACAAGTGCCCATCACACGAATGTTTGCCCTGGGCGGGATTTGATCCCGCGACCCTGTGCGTCGGAGGCAGATACACTACCACCTGGGCTACGGAGCCGTCAGATTGTGATTCCCGGTGGGGACACTGTTAAGCAAAAATTTCTTTGTGATACTTTCCCCAGTTTGGTTAGGACATTGCAGGCTGAATCACTTGATTGTCCGAAAAGGAAGATGATTCCATGCTTCAGAAGGCACGTTAAGCCGTTGGTGCCGACTATCTAATCTTACCCAATGCGTTCCAAGACGCGCTGAAATCTATTTTAGCGCACTCAAAACACGTACCGAATTACTGTCAGCAGGTGAAACCTATACAATCTGACTGATCGCTGACGGCGGCACTGGCAGTTTGATACGAAAGTGATATAAGCGCGTATCGGAACGCGGCCCTAGTCGTTACATGAGCCAAGTCAGTGGCTTTTGGCGGCTCTATAACACTGACACCAGGTTTTGTGAGGTCGGTTGTGGACCTTACAACCCACCTGATGATGATGATGATGATGATGAGGGTGGTGTTATATGTATTGTAAACAAAGCAAACTTTGGCGGTAGCTCAGCTCGGTCCATAAAAAAAAACTGCTTAACTTTTATTCCACAAATTTTTTTTAAACACGTAAAAAGATAGAATTTTCGTTCAATTGACTCGATATATTTCAGAAAAGTTTTAGCACAAAAGTAATCCAGTTTCATGGTTTGATTGAGATACCTACCAGAGGTTTTTGGTTATTTAACAAAAAAATAAATAATTTATTCAGTTTTTTTAATAGTGACTTAAATTATCTTAGATCCCGCCAAACTGCAAAGCAGTTTGTTGGCAGATATCTCCCCTATTGTAAATACTGTCTTACGTTACTTACTTTACGCTTACTTTCTGCTAACTGCAACTTCATCAACGGCCCGTTACAGTCCACTGCTGGACTATGAGCCTCCTCCACTTAAGTGTTTGGTTTTGCCATAATCTCCACGCTTGGCAGGTGGGTTGGAGATCGCAGATTAAAAGGTACTGTATCAGAGAGCGCTGCTGCCCGTTCCCTGTTCAATGTGTAGTCCCTAAGTCGCCTCTTACGACACCCACGGGAAGAGTAGGGGTTAGTGACAAATGTATTCTACTCTGCCGTCACCACACGGCTAACTGCAACTTACACAAGTTCATCATAATATGTATTTGGAAATATGTTATATGTGTTATATCCCGATATATGATTTATTATTTATGGTCCCGGGAATTCAAAAATATTTATTATATGTTTAGACTTATTTTACAAATATATTCTCTCGTTAACATTCATTTTGCCATTCTACATGTTTCCATACAAAATGTCCTCTTTCATTCAACGTGACAGGGTTGCATCTCACCTAACCAGTTTAACTATTTGCAACCCTGTCTAAATGACCAGTCGGTTATGCAGTTACACAGGTTTGCTGTACTTTGGACCTAAGTCAACGAAAGTTAAGTTTGTTGCGATTTTACATCAAGTTTATCGTTCATCACTGGTTTGTTGCTAAGCTATTGTGTAGGATAAAGAATAAAGCCAGCAATGTATTTGTAGTTAAGTTCTTGGTTGTGTAGTGTGTATGTTTTTACCTGTTTGCATAGTGAATCATAGTACTCAGTAGAGATTGAAGTAAGTAAGGGCTAAGCTAAGGAACTTATTTTTGCTGAATCAGCTGTTTGCTATGTTATTTAAGTCAGCAGCTGTATTGTTTGTTGACATTACGAAAAAGTAAATTGAAGAAACTACGAAGCACAGGGTCACGGGTTCGAATCCCGCCCAAGGCAAACATTCGTGTGGGTGGGTGGGTGTTTGCCTTGTGTCTGGATGTTGTTTATCTATATATACATTACTTAAATAGATAAATAATGGTAATATAATAATAAAAATATCGCAGAACCGACGAGCGTTGGAGCAGACGGGTTCTCGAATGGAGATCACGTCTCGGGAAACGTAGTGTGGGACGCCCCCCTGCCAGGTGGACTGATGACCTGAGGAAGGTCGCTGGTGGTGGCTGAATGAGGAAAGCGGGTGATCGTGCGCTTTGGCGTGCCCTTGGGGAGGCCTACGTCCAGCAGTGGACTGCAATAGGCTGATTGATTGATTGAAATTCTCAAATGTAACAAAAATCCCATCCATTCCTTAATCGACTCACTGAGTAACTCTCTCATTCATCATAATCTTTAGTCCAAGTATTGGAGTCGCTGGAAGTCCAAACCGGTAGTAAACAAACAAAGATCGATGAAGGGTACAGGCACCCACACAGAGGTTTTAGGGCCCCTTGACGGTGTTAGGGGCCTCAGTGAAATTCAACGTTATCATGAGGAAGAGCTTGAAACAAAAACAGCTGTTCTATAACTATATAATGTTCCATAACTATATGATTTTAAGTAGTATATGAAAAAAAATGTAACGTCACATACTACAATTTTGGAGTAGTGATTTATACAACCTATTAACAGATATATTAGCCCACGTGACCGATTTTTGAAACATATACAAAAACAAAATCGTGTGTCTTCGAAATTAAAACAATAATTCAAACCACTACTCCAATTCCATAAATAAAATAGGAAGTGGCCTAATGTTGGAGCCTCCATTCTGTCGGGGTCCTATTTTCCTCAGTACGCCCCTGCACCCTATGGTATCGTACGTCGTTGCACCCTTGGTAACCCGATGCTTTGTGGTCACACGCGTGCTAGCCTTTCGATTTGGCTTACTCCAGTACAATCGAAAATTTATGTAAGTATTTTTATTTTTACATTCAAAATTAAACTGTCCCAAGTACTATGAAATAGATTATGCAGTTTTTGTTGCAATTATTTTGCACTCTGGCCTGGAATTAAACTTTATCTGAAAAGTAAAGCGCTTTATTTCTGGAGATCTGTCACTTAAAAAAAGAATGTATGGTTGTTTTTTGCGTAAAAAACACGGCCATTAAAAAAATCCGGAAAGAAACACAAAATACGATTCAGAATCATGGGCTGAATACAAATACAAAAAAATACAAAATACAAAAATCTTTATTTCATAAACAAAAACATGGTACATAGCTAGACAAAGGAGACTCCCAGTAAGCAATTAATTGCCTGTGTCGGGAGGCCCCCCTCCTCCAACGGATCCTAAATTAAACTGCATGTCTTTTTATCTTGTTAAGTTACAAAAATTCTAGAATTTTACAATAATAAGCTAAGTGACTAAAAATGGAATGGATTTAAAAATAGGTAAGAAAGGAATATAAATATAATATAATAATGTCAGAAAAAAAAAAAACAATAACAAAAACAAAAACAGTATACCTATAGTAAGAAGCGAATGAATGAAACAAATGTTAACAAAATAACGCATAACCTCTCAGGTTTGTAGGTCGGCCTTAGGTCAGCCCATGAAACTGAACAACTTTCAATCCACAACTTTTTAAAAATAAATAAATATAAAATTTACACAAAAAAAAACGGAAAAGAAATAAAAAATAGAAAATTTATACTTAATTAATACTTAATTAATACTTTATTTTTACTTTTTGATATATTTATTTAGCTGTTAATAACTTTTATCATAAGCAATATTTATTTAAATTAAAAACGTACAAGCCTACGAGTAGTTTTTCATTATATCTCATGGGGAGGCCTACGTCCAGCAGTGGACTACAATCATCATCATCTCAGCCGGAAAACGTCCACTGCTGAACATAGGCCTCCCTCATAGGTTTCCACCGTGAGCGGTCCTGCGCTACTTGCGTCCACCGGCGCCCAGCAACCTTCACCAAGTTATCTGTCCACCTTGTGGGAGGTCGTCCAACACTACGCCTTCCGGCCCGCGATCGCCATTAGAGAACCTTTCTTCCCCATCGGTTATCAGTTCGTCGAGCTATATGGCCTGCCCATTGCCACTTCAACTTATTTATCCTGAAAGCTATGTCGATGACATTGGTCTTTCTACGTATCTCCTTATTTCTGGTTCGATCACGTAGTGGGACTACAATAGGCTGATTGATTGATTGATTGATGTAATGAAAGAGAAGAGATTAATTCAGATGAACGAAAATAATAACGACGGCGAATATAATTTTGAATGAATGACAACCTAAGATAATAATGTAGCTTTCAAATGTGGATTTTTATCTTAATTGTGGATTAATCCTTAAAAGATGAAAATAATGGTAGAACTTAAATGAAGGATGTAGAAAGTGACGTTCTGAAGTAGCCTCAGGGTCGGGCCACACTGATCGACGGCGATCGACGATTTGCCTATTGCAAAACGCGCGCAAAGTATGGAAATCCGTTCGCCGCGTCGATGCGCGCGCGTTTTGTATAGGCAAACCGTCGATCGCCGTCGATTAGTGGGGCTCGACCCTTATTTTCAGAACATAGAGGTACGAACACAAGAAGTACTTAATAGATCATACAAAAGACATCAACGCGGGCAGTTTCATATTTTCGATCATTTTATATTAAAACTAGTTTTTCGCCTGCACAGCCGCTACTACGACTTGTGACGATTTCTCACGGGAAAAAGAGTTTCCTGCAGTAAAATTTCATTATTTCATACCTTCAATGTGTCACCACGAAAGTGACAAAAGCGGCGTGTTATTTTAGAACTTTTACTTGGTATATTTTTTGAATCTGAATAAATTCTTTAACTACTCATTTTGCTCCTTAATGGGGGGGGGGGGTTCAGAGAGAGAGGGAGGGGGGGTGAGTGAGTGTCTTTATCCGTACCACAATAAAATGAAATTACAGTGCCTTATAGCCGAGGGATCCCGAATTCAAGTACTAGGTATAAAATCTAATTCTTATTGGATTTAGATGTTATCAGGCTGGCGACTTGAGTGACCTAAACAACGACGATGAAGTAGAGTAATTTCGGAGTTACTCGTATATAAGTATTCGTAAGTTTAATGCTTAAGAGCCAACATAAAAGAAGATAGCTCCGCTTCAAATTTTGAATCTCACTGTCTTAGGCCAATGTAATAATTGACCGAGCGAAGCGTCTCCGTTTCAGCTTGGACATATTGCTTTTGTATGTCCATCTGTCCATCTGTCGATCTGTTTGTTCTCATCTACAGGTCGCGTTTCTCAATCGATTCTCGTGAAATTTTGTGAGCAGGTTCAATAAATGATAGAGCTTAGTCAGCAAGCAAGTCAGCAAGTCAGTTTTTGGAATTTAAAAAACATTACAGACTTATGAGGGTTGAAAACGTAAGAAAATAATAAATCAGACATAAAAAAAAATATACTCGCGATGTCTCACAGAGCCATTAGTGTTAAACATATACCCTCCGGCGTTCTTTTTACAGGAACCGTATCAAGCAGTGATTCCTTCAAACCTCAACCCCTTCTGCCAACCGTGGATCAGCTGCGCGCGCGGCCCGTGACGACACCTGTGCGTTACGCAATCGCGCGGCAAGCGACGCGCGCGCAACCACCGCGACCGATCGCTGGCCGATTAGGCGTAGGCGATAGGCTTGTCATTTGTTTTGATTGGTAATGTGGGGTAGATTAGGTTGGTTAGAATTAATTTGTTTTGTGCGTCGACAGGGTTGTTTTTAGGTAGACAGCGATAATTTTTAAAATTAATGTCTTTTTTGTATTATAATTTTACTGCCTAGTTCGGATTCGATTAGTCTGGAGTTTTTTTTACATCATCAGAGTGGTGCATTCTTACTTAATGGGGTAATTAAAAGAAAAATATTTTTTGGAGAGCTTGGAGAATACTCTAAAAAATGTAAAAACTAGCGGTGCGCCCGTGGCTACGTTGGCGTTGTGTAAGATTTTCCTGTGGGAATGAGACTTTTTCCCGTAAAAAGTATCCTAAGGTAATTCAGGTCACAAACAACCTCCATTCCAAATTTCATCGAAATCCGGTGACGCGCAACGAACATCTAAACATCTAAATATATTTTCACATTTATAAGTAAATCTTGTTTCGTTTATTAGATACTAGGTAAGTAGGTATATTTTTTTTTAGTCAAGTTGCATAGTAGCATTACAGCCATTTATTGTCTAGACTCAGGAATCATAGACATAGGCACAGACATAGACAAGCATCAATCTGGTTGCCCAAAATTCTTCTATAATCAATCTTTATAAACACGGTAGCGGTAGTGGTCTAGTGGCTAGGGCCGCTGTCTTCCGTCCGGGAGACGCGGGTTCGATACCCACCATGTACCAATGTATTTCCGAATTTCGAAATCATATGCACGTTTATTCGACACTCTTACGGTGAAGGTAAAATCATGATGAAACCCGCACACTCCTGCGAAGAAATTCAAAGGTTGTGTGTGAAGTCGACCAACCCGCACTGGGCCAGCTGGTGGTCGGTCGACTAAGGCCGTGCCCTAATTTAGGGTAGGCTCGAGCCCCTCGGTGGGGGGACGGGACGTATATGAGCTGTTGACGATAAACATTATAATAAGCGCAAATCCTTTATTTCTTTTTAACCCATTCACTGCGGCATTACTCATTAGTAAACAAGCCACTCCTTTGAACTGCCATCAAGATAAAACTTGCGACCAAAATTGGCTAATCAAGGTAATCAAGCTCGAAACGTGGTCATAACTATAAATAATTGTTATTTAGTAGCGGGTGACAAGCAGACGGTAAGGGTGAGTTTCACCCTTTCAAAATTTAAGTGTTATAGAGTTAAAAAAAAGGAAATAGAAAGGTACTTGGCCTGATATTTGTAGCATTGTATATGAGTCTAGTGGCCAGCATGAATTTCCATTTGTTTTTTTCATGGGCGGTGACTGCTGTTTTCAATGACACTTTCCTGTGTTTCATTTTCAGAAAACAGGTACTTATAAAAATAGTAATCATAAAAATGTTATTTTGTGTAAGTTGTATTGATTTTATGCTACTAAATAAATAAATATGTGGAGACATCTTACACACAGCTATCTAATCCCAAACTAAGCAGAGCTTGTAGGTACTATGGGTATCAAACAGCTAATTAAATAGATAAATACATACTTATATAGTTATTTTAGATTTCAAAGGCATGCTTATAAGACTTGGTATCAAAAAATAAACTTAGCCTAGTTACTACGCAAATAATTTGCACTAACACTAGGCATGTGTCGGGCTGATTGCTTGTGTAATAAAATTAGTAGATAAGTTATTACTTATTATAGCTTACCCAATAAGTCGACTTTTACGACCTAGACGGATAAGATAGCTTATGCGCTCTTTTTTTGTTCTATTGTCTCTACTGTGATTATAAAATAAATTATTCGCTAGTGGGATAAGTAACATTTTTAAATATTTTTATACACACAATATTAAAATCAATGGCACTTATATATTAATATTTAAGTGCCATTTCTATTTAAACCCTAACTCTGTCCAACCCCTTCTTGTTCTGCTTGTCATTTAACACAATCAATCATCTCACTAATTCGTTGGTAATGACTTAATGACTAGCGACACCCCGGCATCGAAGGGGTTAACAATTATAAAATTGAAATTGCCATGGGTTCAAGGCCGGGTGTGATATTATCATAGTGAAGGGTTATAGCGCGAAAAAATGTGTTTTTTAAAAGGTTCTATTTTGTAGCAAGGGGATTTTTTCGTTTTGAAATCGTAATATTGAAGTATTTTTGTTGGTGTGTTGGTTTGTCCTTCTTTTACGTAGCAACACGGAAACAGGCGAGATTTGTAATTTTAGATTTTATTAGTTTTTTTTCACGTGATTATCTGCACAAAGATAGTTTACGGGATAGAGAGTGATGGATGATGATGATATCCTGATCAACTTCGGCCATGGCGACTGCTTCAGAGTAACATATACGTATTCAGGAACATTGCTACCCATTTTCAATATCATTGTGAAATCCAAGTATTAAATCCAACTTTATTTATTTTTTACTCTGCAAGTACATCATCAAAAACTCTCATACGTCCCCATCGAGGGCCCAAGCCTACCTTGTTGGCCTAGTGCGGGTTGGTCGACCTTACACACAACCTTTGAATTTCTTCGCAGGAGTGTGCCGGTTTCATCTCGATGCTTTCGTTGAATAAACGTAAATAAATATGAATTCTAAATTTGAAAACACATTGATACGTAGTGGGGATCGAACTCACGTCTCCCGAACGGGAGGCAGCGGCCCTAGCCACTACATCACCGACGCTCTTCTAAACTTAATCACATCACACTTCATACTAATAATTATAAATGTGAAAATATTTTTGGATGTTTAGATGTTTGGAAGTTTGTTCCGCTTTCACGCCTAAACTACTGGATGGATTTGGATGAAATTTGGAATAGAGATAGTTTGTACCCTGGATTAACACATAAGTCACTTGTTACCGGGAAAAGTCGTATTCCCACGGGAAAATATTACTTAAAGCGAGTGTAGCCGCCGGCGGACAGCTAGTTATGAACATAATCATAAAAATATATGTATGATTGTATGTATATATGTATGATTATGGTTCGTCGGGAACACTGCAACTTTGCTATGCGACTTTTTTCCCCGATCTCGATTTTTGATAAAACTTTCTCACTTAAATTTTTATTGCCAATAAATTCATGGAAAACCGGAGCTGCGTCCCATAAAACTGTTATATTTATGAAGTTTTCTGCAATAATGGCATCAGCTTCATGAATTTGTGATGGCTGAAGGGTGAAGGGTTTAAGTCTAGACGTCTTCATTAATGATGTGTATTAGTAGAAAACCCTGTCTAGCCATGTCAATCACAGAAGGGTGTCGTTAATGGTTTTCCTTTAAAACTTCTTCCATGTTTCGAAAGGCACGTTCAACCGTTAGTTCAGTTAGGCAACTAGCGTAGATCTATATATTTGGTGGTTGAATGAAACCTCTGATGACCCTTTAGTTACACTCACACTCCTCGCACACACTCGCGTACTTTTCACTTAATACTACACTTCACACACACTCACACACTTACACACACTTTTTGCTATTTGCTATTGTTGATTATTTGTTTTTTGCTGTTTTCTTTTTACATTTTGGTATTGTTTACAGTAATACTTGACGTGTCAATGTACGCCTTATTATTGCTTCTGAGCCTAATTGTGTTAGTCCCATCAAGGAAGGTTGCTGGTGTCTTAGCTCAGGGTAACCTTTTAAGACACTAGCAGATCAATTAAATATGTCAACTCACCAAAATTAAATCATAGTTCATAAGTTTTAATGACAAATTTACCGTAAAATTTACATAAATTATATTTTTTTTTTTTAGTTAGCGCTAAATATTAATTTCATTGACTTAGCCCGAAGAATTGTTGCACGGAGAACCGATGGACGCTTCGGCAGAAAAGTTCTCCAATGGCGACCACGCACCGGAAGGCGCAGCGTGGGCAGGCCCCTACAAGGTGGACCGACGATCTGGAGAAGGTCAGGGAAGCCGCTGGATGCGGGCAGCGGAGGACCGGTCGTTGTTGAGATCCTTGGGAAGCCTTTGTCCAGCAGTGGACGTCTTTCGGCTGAGATGATGATGATTAATTTCATCCTGGCAAATTTTACTTTTTAATTTCTTCCGGCCCACCCAACTAGATTAAGTCAACCAATAGTAATATTTTTACACAAAACCATAAACCAAAAAATATATTCTAAGACCAACTGAATAAGATTTTTTTTTAATTTTTCGTACCGTTAATACAATTGACGCAAGTTCCTACAAGTCCTAAATGAAGTAGAGTAGCTAAATAAAAAACATCTTAAAAGAACTTTTTTCCTCTATTTCCTGTAGCAAACTTCTTAGACGTCCAATGCGAACTTTAGCCAATAAAATGGAAAGTTTATCTATAAGCAGTTTTGGTCACAATCACGGACTTGGCGCCTCGCCTCGTCTGCCAATATTTTCTCGTCTGAGTAAACATTATTGGCTAAGTTTGTCTGAGCTTACTGTACCTACTTACTGAAGCGATGTGGAATAGAAAACCATTGGATTTCTTTTAAAAGAAAGAGACAACTTGTTACGAAGAAAAGAGAAGTAGCATGAAGAGATTGATGAAAGTGGATGAAGCGAAGGACGTGGTCTTCTGCCTACCTCTCAGGGAGAAGTGTGATTTTTTGCATGTGTGTGTGTGTTTGTGTGTGTGTGTGTGTGTGTGTGTGTTTGTGTGTGTGTGTGTGTGTGTGTGTGTGTGTGTGTGTGTGTGTGTGTATGTGTGTGTGCAACTTGATTCACAGACACACGTTGACTCAATCAATCAGCCTATTGCAGTCCATTGCAGTTCATTGCTGCTGGCTCACACATTCCTGGCTGGCTCACACGTTGACTAATCTCTGCTAAAAACATCGATTTTCGGACATAAAGATCTCCACAATAATAGGTTTAATGGTACGCCATCGCTTCTTGATAACCTCTTAATCATCAAGTCAGACTCTTCCAAGCATAACCAAAGCAAAGCCTCCTCCACTGCCCTTTGGGTCATCTTGATTTAATAATGCATTTATTTTATGTTTCTCTGTTTCATTTTTAATAAGTTTTGCCACGTTGTCACAAGGATTCTATTGATCGGAAGGTCAGTTTAGTTCGTTGGACGGTAGTCTAACTCGACCAATCCAACCCACCTGACCAACGGAAACATTGGTGTGATAAAAAAATTGTTGTACGACAGACATACACGTAGTTATACATAGTAGTAATTTTATTTTATGTAGCCAATCATGTCAGTGTAAGCACTTTGTGTACAGTGCCTCAATCAATCAGCCTATTGCAGTCCACTGCTGGACGTAGGCCTCCCCAAGGGTACGCCAAAGCGCACGATCACCCGCTTTCCTCTTCCAGCCACCACCAGCGACCCTCTTCAGGTCATCAGTCCACCTGGCAGGGGGGCGTCCCACACTACGTTTCCCGAGACGCGGTCTCCATTCGAGAACCCATCTGCTCCAACGCTCGGTTCTGCGACAGACATGGCCAGCCCACTGCCACTTCAACTTGCTACATTTCTGGACAATATCCACCACCTTGGTCCTCTGCCGGATGATTTCGTTTCGGATTTTATCCCGTAGCTAAATACCAGGCATAGATCTTTCCATAGCTCGCTGAGTGACATGTAGCCGGTGGGCCAGCTTCACTGTCATGTTACACGTCTCGGCTCCGTATGTCAAAACGGGTAGGACACATTGGTTATAAACCCTGCTTTTCAGGCATTGCGGTAGCGGCGACGAGAAGATATGACGCAGTTTTCCGAATGCTGCCCAGCCCAACTATACTCTTCTTGCGATTTCTCGCTCAAAGTTGTCTCTACCCAACTGCAATGTCTGCCCGAGGTAGACATATTCTTGGACAACTTCGAGCACTTCGCCGTTGATCGAGATCGGTTCCGGAGTGATTAGTTCGTTGAACATGACCTTAGTCTTGTCCAAGTTCATCCGGAGACCGACTGAGAGTGAGGCAGCGTTGAGACTGTGCAGCATTTTTTGCAGATCTTGCAACGATTCAGCCATTATGACTATGTCGTCGGCAAAGCGGAGGTGACTGAGATATTCGCCATTAATGTTGATGCCCAATCCCATTAATGTTGGTGTACAATGCCTGCCACTCACATAATTCCTCCTGGATGCTCAAAGGTTGACTGGAAGAGATCCCTCACGGGATAAGTCCGCTTTTGCACTGTTAACTTTTCTTGTGACTTCTTATTGTAATGTTTTCTTTCATTGTGCATTAAAGTGTTTGCATACATAAATACATACACACCAGTCGAATCCGTTGAGCTGCACGGATGGTCAGTAGAGTCCAAGAACTGTTTGGACTCCTTACAAATCTTTAACTTTCGATAACTTAATTTCTTAAATCTGTTCGTTTCCTGAGTAAAGAAAAAAAAATCTCCCCGACAGTCCTTAGCAAATCTGACGTAACTATTAAATTCCACATATCCAAATACACAATACGGAACTAGCATGCCATTTCGTAAGCCAGCTTACAAGACAGCCACACAATCGTTCTCACAGGCCAGTCGAGTCGATACATCTACTTACAGGCAGACAACAAACTTTCTCTGATAAGGATAAGACAATGTCTTTGTGTGGGGAAGAACCTCACTGTTTTTCTTTACATGGATGATTTTATGGCAATAATGCTCCGATCAAGGCTTGAATACCTGGTTGAATTTTCAAATCAGTTTGCGCGCATGTTTGTACATTTTAAGAAGAGCTTTTTCATAACAATTCTGCTCGCAAGAAGCGGTATTTTTTTCGGTTTTGATCATAGAGCATTTTCATTTTGGTTCCTGCTCAAATATTAGGCTGATTTGCTTCACTCTTTGGTCCTCGATCTGGTTTCGCTGCATTTATTCACAATTTATGCACAAGAAAGAAACAGATAGAGCTCCGCGCTTTACTCGTTACGCGCTGCTTGGGATTAACCAGGTTTATCCCAGAAGCAATATCGCTCGTAAGCCGGTTTCGCTTTACGAATGATTCGCCTGGTTCGATCTGGTTTGAAACCGAAATTCACCAAGTTAAAAAAATACCGGTTTCCAGCTTTGGCTCTGATGACCACTGCAACCCGAAGATCTATTGTAGTCAGCCCTTCGATGTTAAATAGCATTGAAAAAGCTGACGGTCGATAATGGGCTCAAAGCCTGAGCTTCCTGGATGGCAATTTTAGGTCCTCCTAGCTTCTTTTTATTGAGAAGGGCGTTGCACTCACATAGGATAAGATGCGGAGACTTCTCGTTATCCGCACAGAATTTACAGTAAGGATTCTTACTCGTAGCTATCTACGAGTAAGAATCTAGGGGTAAGAGCCTTCCGCTCTTTTTAGGGGAGCGGAAGGCTCTTACCCCTAGATTTAATAGCAACAGCCTTGGCGAAAAGCGCGAGGGAGAGGAATGGCCTTGATAGGGCCGTCCAAAATTATGCAGAACATGATTTGACGCGAAGTTTTCGTAGTTTGGTGTTCAGTCCAGAAGCATGCGAGTAATTTATGGTACAGTTTAGTATGGTACAATAGAGTAGTAGCAAAAGGTGGTGAACACTAGGCTAGAACCGATGGCTCCCGTCCGAAAGACGCGGGTTCGATCCGGATCGATGGGGCCCCACCATGTGATTTCGAATTTAGAATTCATATGTTCGATTTGAACCTCTTACGGTAAAAAAACGAAAACGTTGTAAGGAATCTTCTGCAAAGAAATTTAAAGGTTGTGTGTGAAGTCTGCCAAAAAAAAGAAAAAGATGAACTTCGCAACTATGAAGGTTAGTCGTTCTGGATTCAGGGTTAAAGTTTTGGTATTACATTTTGGAATTTGTTTTCTATTTCAATAATGAACAGATTTATAAGATTACTTGAGGTGCACACAACTTGTCAGTTAAATCAAAAGCAGTACATAGTAATACCAAAAACATTTTATTTCTTTCAGTATAATTTATTACATATAACTTACAAAATTGGTTTGTACAAAATGTTAATACAAAATTATTGTTTTTTTCTTATATCATTAAATATGAAATGGGGTTGTCCAGAAGAAATAACTAAGGCGCGATAAGGCCACCTTTCAAAGTCTCAGATTTCTTTAAGTATATTTTATCGAAAAATAAAAAAAACATATAAAGATTTGAGTATTTTAACAATTGAGAAATTAGGAAAATCCATTAAAAATAAAACTAACTAAATTAATTTGTACACAATTTTGAACATAAATTACAAATCTTTTTTAAACACTGGACGATAAAATTATTTTAAGTCCGTACATTATTGCATAATATTATAAAATACACAGGCATAATTATATAAATACTTAAGGCATTTATAAAACCAAATTAATTATAATTTATTTGAGTTTGTTTTTAAACATTTATTTACAACTTTGAACACTTTTCTGAGTACTAAAGTTAAACAAAATAATACGATAGTATGCTTTGTACTTATTTAGAATTTTTACATACATAACGTTTTTCTAATTCTACGCTTAAATTACTTAAATACTACGTGGCAAAGTGGGATATGTCTTAAAAAATAATATATATAATTAATTATTGGGGGCTGAGATTGAAACAAATTTTATATAAACAAAAATACTATGATTATTTAGAAAATTAATAAGTTGTATTTATTTTATTTTATTATACGAAATTATGTTGTTTAATCATGTTAAGTTAGCCAAATGATTAGCATTAAACCCTAACAACAGGATATGGACGTACTACGTATAAAAAGAGCGTCAGATATGTATTAATTACAATACTCAAATTATTATATTAAAGCTGACATTTACTCAGTTATATATTAAGCTTTATGATATACAAATATATATATATATATAGGTAGGTAGCATAGGGTGTTACAAAAATACGTATGTTTCCTTAAACAATGTAAAAACATTTTATCGTTATTTATGAAAATTGTTGTGACAACATTATTTATGTCCCTGCATTATCTTGGCAGATAGTTTATTGAATTTAAACACCATTATTACAAAAGCAATATGTCAAAGCCCAAGTCACAATCACAACCCTTTAAATCGATCACCGAAAGGTGTCATCGAATGAATAAAGTCACGTTTAGGAGCTATTAAGCACGAACTTGGGATATAAATTTGTCAAAAATTCATTCAAAATTTTAAAAGCTTTAAGAAGATAAAAGGACGCGTCTGCACGTCACAACAAGGTTAGCTTCGAAGCACACCTGGTTTTTCTATTATTTGACAGATACACGGTTTTGGTAGCGTGCCATATATGGATTAAGAAGGTTCGTGTCAAATTTTGATACCGTAAATTGTATAATCCTTTGACATTGTAAATACAGTTTCAGTAGAAAATTTCCAAGGAAGGAAGACGTGTTACGATTCTTACGTTACTATGGCGCTACGGGGCTAAATAATTAAAAGTCAGTCTTTAATCGGAGGTTGGTGTCACTAGGAGGGATTGGGAGGCACTACAAACACCCAAGATCACGAGATGATGCAATTTTTGTCTTGTCCCGCGTTCTTGCGCTGTCTCTCGCGTTTCGCACAAGCTACTGCGTCGTTCGGCACATAAGATATTCTCACTCCACCATATGCTCTTCTTGTAGGAAGAGTGTAAGACTCAGCAGAGGAAGACGACGAAGAACATGTACTGCAGTAACTGCTCGCATCATCATCTCTATGCTTTTCTCTTCTTGGAGGGTCATCTGGTTCAAAAGCTTCGTTATCATCGCCGCAAAACCTCACTGTCCTTCCTCCTCTAGGTCTTCTCGGAGACGGTTTTCCATCTACTAAAGTCAACTCAGGCATGGACGTAGAATGTCCAGGTGTAACAACCGCTTGAGCCTCGACAGGATGAGGCGGCTTCCATTCTTCAGGACTCTCCTCCTTGATTTCGGAAGTCGGCGTCGGTTGGATTTGGTGTTCTGTCATAGATTGTTCTAGTCTGAGATCTGCCAACGCTCTATCTAGACTTAGACAAGCGTGGGGAGGCGGCGGTGGAGGTGTCGGGGGTGATTCCGGAGCTAAAGACCCACTGGGTTCGGAATCAGCATCTATATGCTGCGGAGAAGGTTCTCTCGGAGGGGTTCTAGGTGGAGACTTTGGTGAGGGCGGTCTTCTTGGCCTTGGGACTCTAGGAGGACGCTGACCAGGTCCAGACGAATCAGACGGCGTCGGAGGCTCACCTTTTGAGCAGGCAATGGAGCAGAATATGGCTCCTTTGCGCGGCAAGAAGGGTCTGCCCAGTAAACTGGCTCGGCAGGTGTGGCAAGCGAAGCAGCGTTCAGTCGCGTGCCAGTGCTGCCCTTCATGCGACATTTGTCCTTGGTCCACCCCGACTGGTTCTCCACAAGCGTCGCAGTACTCCGCGAAGCAGTTGTCGAAGCAGGGCAGGCAGTACGGCCTGGCTTCCCTCATGATGTACCTTTGACCTCCTAGCTGTTTTGAACATTCAGCACAAGCGAAATGTTTCATATGCCAAGCTCTGCCTTCTGCTTCCGTGCATTCGTCAGCCAAAATGATCTGTGAAAGAAAATAATTGGTTAGACTTTGTTGTGTGGAACAATGGAGAGGTGTATAATTACATTAATTACACGTAATAAGTGTCATATTTTATAGACATGTGTGATGTATTACAGAATACATAAAGGTTTGCTGAATTGTTTAAACTATTTGTTGAGAAGATTGGTTTTTGTGAACTTTTTTCCTTACTGATGACGTTTATCTTTGTTTCTCTTTTTTCGTGTCAAAAAACGGAATTAATTAACCTATGTATAATATAATGTTCGCCGTGCGGTGACGGCAGAGTAGAATTTGTCACCAACCCTTACTCTTCCCGTGGGTGTCGTAAGAGGCGACTTAGGGACCACACATTGAACAGGGAACGGGCAGCAGCGCTCTCTGATACAGTAACCTTTTAATCTGCAATCTCCAACCCGCCTGCCAAGCGTGGAGATTATGGCAAAACCCTCCACTTGAGTGGAGGAGGCTCATAGTCCAGCAGTGGACTGTAACGGGCCGTTGATGATTGATATTGATGAATATAATGTTAAAAACAATAAATGCAAAGTAAAATCTAACAAACACTTGTTTATTTTTTTAAAGTCATAGCGAATCCTTTTTTGCAGACCGTACCTAAGCGTCAGTGGACGTAATCGACGCGAAGTGCAAACTTAGCTTGGTCGAGTTGTACCTTCAAATTAGGTTAGTCTACAAGGCAAAGATTTTGGACAATATTGGCATGGTAGTGTGTTTTTAAACGTTTTATAGCTAAGATAATTAAACTTGTCTTATTCACCAATAAATACGAGAATCTACATAAAGTTTGTATTGGAATTTTGTGAGGTTTAGGTCGTCTCTGTTGAACTACCTAACATGAACATAGGTTATTTTGTCACATAGGTAACATGTCATTAGATTATTTTTTATTTTTGTATGTTCATATGCAATTATGGTACATTGTAGAGATACTTTACGAGATTATGTATAACCATCAATGTAACAACCTTCGATGACGAATAAATAAATTTGAATTTGAAAATTATAAACCTTTGTGCAGTTTGTAATTTTTTAACCCACGACGAAAAAGAGGGGGTTGTAAGTTTCACGCGTCTGTCTGTGAGTTTACCTTTAGCTCTGAATCTTAAATAAATTAAGGAATAGATGGACTGATTACAACTAAAACCTAGTCTTTTTAAAACCAACAAACAGTGCCGACCGTCATTTAATCCAATTAGACTATAAATTAATTATCCGTATAAACAAGTTTAATTAGGCATTATTATTCATCTCGGTTATCTTGGCAGGCAGGAAAGTGGTTGGACAATGGCCGTGGGAGATGGTCCCACGGGGTTCCACGCTTGGGGTTGCCAGGCAAGTTCAGAAATAATCACTAAACAAAAAAAAATGGATATAAAAAAAAGAAACAAAAAAAGTCATCCAGTCAATACCAACGATTAAAAATATAGATGACACATTGACAGATATTTAAGTACCTTTTTATCTTTAGATAATAAATTATAAAGCGAAGAAAGAGGAAAATATACCCATCCGATCCAATTTATCTGATTTAGATAACTTCCACCTATAAACATTTAAACAAATGATAACTATTATTATTTATTTATTTATTTAATTAAATGAGACATGGACAGACATAGACAGATACGATACCGAAATAAATACATACATTTTATTATTAATAATAATTGAACATTTTTAAATATTTTCATTATGTGTCAGAAAATAAATAAAAAAATATTATTTTAAAGGAAAGCTTAATTTTATAAATAACATAAAAAGTATCCGTAAAGTAAAAAAAAATGCAAATACGGTTGCGAGCTGTGGACTGCAAAATGATGATGATGAAGTCAAATACAGTAAATTTAGTTAAAAAAGTTTATATCCAACTATCCGTTTGAAATATTCCAAATATAGCCGAAGTCTTGCTATCTGGCAACACTGCCCACCGTTCAGAAGTGGGGAAAGGCTGCGGGGGGTGGGGAAACCGTTCATTAGTGGACCGCGCTCATTATTAATATTTTAAAACGGTATTTTGTGTCGAGAATCCACGTGATGGACCACTGTGCACTTGGCGACTGTTTTACGTCAAAGCTCAGGCTTTTGACCGATTGGATTTTGATGTTCTTTCCTCTGGGTTTGGAGATCATGGGTACCTGGGGCCCCGATGCCAAGATAATATTAAGGGATCTTTCAGTGTGCCTCATGTGACCGCAGAGCTGGCAGCTTCCTCGGGCAAAGAATAAGCCTCGCCATTCAGAGAGGACACGCGGCCAGTCTGCTGGGGCTGGGCACCATGTCTTGCGGAGACGCACTGGAAGATATCTTCTATAGGTATTTGTAAATATTTTGTATATTATTATGTTTTATTTTAATAGATGTTTATAGAAAAAGTAAAGCTTGTCTTTTACATGCCGGCAACTTTCATGATTGACTTAATTTTTTTTTTTTTATGGCACTAGAATGACTTTGTGCCAGTGTCAAGTTTTTTATTGTTAAAGCTAGGGAAACTTATCTACGCGAAAAAAGTAAAGGATAGGCAAGAAAAAAGGAAAGTTAGGTTAATTATAAAGTAGATATCAATAAAAACATATAACGATACGTATTATACATAATATTAAATTTTTATATTATTGTAAGTAATAAAAGATGATAATATGTTGCAATATAATAAAGGATACATTATAAGGCATGATATTCGGGTAGGAAAAGGAACATGGAAAGACTGGAGGGATTCATATAAATAAGAACGATTATACCGGGAGCAGGCGAAGAAAATATGATCTAAGTCACCAACCTCAACACCACATTGACAGATATCACTATCAACAATACACGTTAATTCCTAAAAGCGGTCGCGGTCACTATCATTTTCGTGGTAAGCCCGTAAATAATGATTTACAAATGTATCGGTGGTGTAGTTGGCTAGGGCCGCTGCCTCCCATCCAGGCGACGCGGGTACGATCGTGCACACTCTTGCGAAAAAAAACCAAACTGCACTGGGCTAGCGTACCAAGTTACAATTTGATATAGGTTGCGTAGCCCATTCGCCTAAACTGTAAACCCTTATCGTTGTTTCTAATCTTCTACGCAATGTACGTCGAATTGTACTTGTAATTTGTAACTTGTAGCTTCGTGAAACGGCCCCCTGGTCGCCCTAATTTAGGGCAGGCTCAAGCCCTTCGGAGAGGACGTATATGAGCTGTTGAGAGCAGAGCTTTAATCACTTTAAAAATACAGTACAATACAATAAATACATGAGTTGTTCATGAAACCACCATTAGATATTCAATAGTACATTGTTATACGAGGGGTGAAAGTAACTTATTTAGCGCCGAGACGGGGTTTGGGGCCTGAGCGTAGCGAGGGCCCTTATAGTTCGAGGCACCAAATAAGACTTTAACCAGAGGTAAACACGAATACAAGGAAAGTAAAAATAAAAACACGAATTAGCTAAAGAAAAAATGAGTGACTTCCATATCTGAATCTGATGAACTCATTGTAAACAAAACCCTAAAACTCGAGAAACAAATGATAATCGGATTGTTGATTTCCCGCCTATTTTTTATTTTTTGCTGTGGCCCGGCCAGCTTTTGAGCCATTATTTTTAATTTCCATCATTGAAAAATGTTAAATATTTTGCCCATTTCTATTTATTTTAAAGAAATAGTTGAAAGTTACATACATACATACATAAAGTCACGCCTTTTTCCCGGAGGGGTAGGCAGAGACCACTAGTTGAAAGTTAATTATCATAAAGTCATTTAAAAAAAAATATTCTTTAATTAATACTTAACTTTATGTTATTTCAATTTAACATTGCGCTGTAATTGAGTGGCTGGATCATAGTTCAATAGAAATGTAAAATTAGAAACAGTTTTTTTTTATAATTTGCCAGAATGAATGAAAATGAATGAATGAATGACAGCTGTCAGTTGAAAGTGATTCTCCCTCCGGGCTGAAAAGTATTACTTTCAATCCGCTCCTCAGGCAACTTCCGAACTACTTTCAGGGTATGAGTAATGAAAACTAATTTATTGGCTACACGTTTAGAAATATTTCTCTACTAAACTAAATTACAAGTTCGAAGGTGCATTGCAGTGGTGCAGTTGCATCGCGTGCTGCTAACAGCCTTGTCAGCCAAATTGGAAGGTCTTCAGTGAACCTGTGCCAAAGTGCACTGCGGGCTGCATAGCGGGCCTTGACATTTCAGCATTTCTACTGGATTACGAGGTGAAAATTGACATTAAAAATGCTGAAAGAAAGGTTAAGACGATTTATTTTCTTTTAATCAAAATCAAATCAATGGCCCGTTACAGTCCACTGCTGGACTGTGAGCCTCCTTCACTTAAGTGTTTGGTTTTGCCATAATCCCCACGCTTGGCAGGCGGTTTGGAGATCGCAGATTAAAAGGTTACTGTATCAGAGAGCGCTGCTGCCCGTTCCCTGTTCAATGTGTAGTCCCTAAGTCGCCTCTTACGACACCCACGGGAAAATTAGGGGTTGGTGACAAATGTATTCTACTCTGCCGTCACCACACGGCGGTTTTCTTTTAATAAGGTTAATAATATCCTGATTATACAACGTATTATGAAATTTTCAAACTTTATTTTAGCATAAAGAATATCGATTCTCTGACGTAAATATAACACGAAATGTTTAGCTAAATACAACCTATCAGTTTGTGAAAAAGACTATTCAATATTGACATCTCTGAAACAAATGCGAAATACGTTATCTGCTACGACGATGTCGTAGCAAAATACTACAATAAGTGGAGCGTAATGATCACGCCATGCGCCAATATAAATTAGCCGAGCTGAGACGACAGACGTATCCTATGGTCAGATCCACTTGCATATGAGAGGAAGATATTGCTCTACAGCAATAAGACCACTTAACTTTAATCCTTCTCTAATCCATAATATTATAAATGCGAAAGTTTGGATGTTTGTTATTCAATCACGCTTTAACCACTGGACAGATCGGGATGAAATTTGGCACGTGTATAGGTTAGGTCCTGGAATAGGAAATAGGCTACTTTTTACCGCAGTACAACAATTCATTCCTACGGGAAAATTTATTTAACGCGGGTAAAACCGCGGGCGGAAAGCTAGTTTAATATGTATATGTTTTGTTTCGTAGTGTGCAATAATGTACCTATATTACTTTTATGACGTTTACCAACTTGAAACAACTAATCATCATCATAATTATTATGTGGGTTGTATCGTCAGATCTGCCAGGTGGACTGATGACCTGAGGAAGGTCGCTGGTGGTGGCTGGGTGAGGAAAGCGGATGATCGTGCGCTTTGGCGTACCCTTGGGGAGGCCTACGTCCAGCAGTGGACTGCAATAGGCCGATTGATTGATCGTCAGATTATTAAACTTTAAGCACCAATGGTTGATCACCGACCCTATAAACTTCGTGACAGATAATTTACATAAATCGGTGTTAGGTAAATATTTCTTTCGAGCCTTCCCTTGTCAAGTGCTCATAAACCATTCAACATCAACAACGGCCCGTTACAGTCCATTGCTGGACTATGAGCCTCCTCCACTTAAGTTGAGGGTTTTTCCATAATTTCCACGCTTGGCAGGCGGGTTGGAAATCGCAGATTAAAAGGTTACTGTATCAGAGAGCGCTGATGCCCGTGGTCCCTAAGTCGCCTCTTACAACACCCACGGGAAGAGTAAAGGTTGGTGACAAATGAATTCTACTCTGCCGTCACCACACGGCGTCTCATAAACCATTACGAAGTCTATACTCCAAACCACTTTACGACTCGCCTTTATCAAATCGAGGGTTATTTCAACCCCTTAAACAGCTGTTATCCGCCATAACCGTATCCTTGCCTATAGGGGCTTGTTACTAAATCGTCCGTTTATTATCGGTACAGCCTTAGCAATGAGTACATTGTGAATACTATCCGGATCACATCTTTATACTTTTCGACATACGACCGGGGTGGTGTAGGGTGGCCATGAATATAAATATCATCATCAACATCAACGACCCGTTACAATCCACTGCTGGACTATGAGCCTCCTTCACTTAAGTGGAGGGTTTTGCCATAATCTCCACGCTTGGCAGGCGGGTTGGAGATCGCAGATTAAAAGGTTACTGTATCAGAGAGCGCTGCTGCCCGTTCCCTGTTCAATGTGTAGTCCCTAAGTCGCCTCTTACGACACCCACGGGAAGAGTAGGGGTTGGTGACAAATGTATTCTACTCTGCCGTCACCACACGGCGTGAATATAAATATAATATATAAATAAATAAATAATAATAAATATGTGGGGACATCTTCACACAAGGCCATCTGATCCGAAACTAAGCAGAGCTTGTACTATGGGTACCAGACAGCTGATATATATTACATAAATAGATAAATACATACTTATATAGATAAACAACAACCAGACACAAGGTAAACACAAGTGCTCATCACACGAATGTTTTCCCTGGGCGGGATTCAAACCCGCGACGCTGTGCTCCGTAGCCCAGGTGGTAGTGTATCTGGCACTACCACCTGGGCTACGGAGCCGTCGAATTTGTGGTTCATAGATTTGAAAAAAAAAGGCGGAGCAAAGGGCGATATTTTTGCACAGAAAGAATAGAGGATGTTAGATATAACTTTTTACGGTCTTATGCTTTTGCGGTGAATAAAAATATCGTGATGAAATTGGAAGGTTGTGTGTGAAGTCAACCAACGCGCTCTGGATTTAGAGTAGGCTTGAGGCCTTAGTGACGTAAATGAGCTAAAAGAAGGATAAACTAACAACCTAAATATACACATCCACTTTTACGTATAATCTCAATCCACATCACACTAATAATAAATGTGAAAATATATTTGGATATTTGTACTTTGTCAGATGTTTGGATGTTTGTTCCGCCTTCACGCTTAAAGTACTTAACCGATTTGAATGAAATTTGGAATGTAGATAGTTTGTAACTTTGATTAACTTTTAACGGGAAAAGGTCTTATTCCCACGGGAAAATCTTACACAACGCGAGTGTAGCCGCGGGCGGACAGCTAGTTTATTACAACAATTAAATTAGTAACATGAGTCTGTTTTTCCTTTTGTTTTCATGGTCACCATACAAAGTAATGCAAATTTTTACAACGTTCATTGCGACTGTATCTTCGCATGTCGATGCTAATACGACAGCTTTATGGTAAGCTGGCACGAATGTCAACTGTACAGTACTTTGATGTAAGTATGACTACTTATTATTGTTGCTAAGGGGTTTTTTACAGTATGAGGGATTGTTAATGTTAGATGTAATTTAGTATTAAACGCACTTATCGAATTCTTGATGTATTATAAGGGTTTCATACCTTAAAAGGAAAAAATAACTCTCACAAGATCACTCGCGTGTCCGTCTGTCCGTCTGTCACAAAGGTTTTTTAACATTTAATGTTATGGTGTCATGATCTAAAGTCAGTGACAGACAGGTCTTCACTAAATAAGGTACATACATTCAGCTCATAATTCAGAATTATTTTCCACCGGAAAGGCTTTTTTTTGGGATTTCCTAGAATAATGGAAACCGCAGGCGTAACCATACAAAAATGTTAGTTGGCAAACCGTGCATATTTTGTGAATCAATTAAATCAAATCAAAAATATTTTATTCGAATTAAGATTTTTACAAATCTTTTTTCGACGTCAAAGCTATCATGGATAGCACGTTCACTACCAGTTTCAAGTTTCAAGTTTCAAGTTTATTAATCCATAACAAAAGTACATTGTGTTGGACACGAATAAAATTCATAAGACAAATTATAAAACAAGAAAAGATACAAAATTAAAACATTTACATTACAAGTTTAGTTATTATTAACAAAAGTCAAAACCCATCAAAAATACCTATATATTATACTTGAAAATCTAATAATTATATAATTAAAATTGTATGTTACTTTCATTATCATAATAGTCAATACATTTATCTCAAAACATTAAATATTAATTTGTCATAATAATAATAATAGTGTGAATGACAATGTCTCAAAGATTAAAAATACGATTAAAGAATTCAATAATAATTTACCTGTTTTCAAGATATTCATTCACAGAATAAAAGGATTTTTTCAACAAAAAGGTCTTTAGCTTATTACGAAACAATTTATGACTATGAACAGATTTAAGCTCAACAGGAAGAGCATTAAACAATTTTACAGCCTGATAACGTACGCAATGCCTTGATATTCGCAAATTAGGATATAATAGAATCTTTAGGTCTTTTCTTCGTGTCAACAGTCTTATAGCTCTCTCATCCTCGCTTTCATACCGGTTTATATTCTTAACTAGTTCAGAGAGAAGCACAGTGTACGCCCTCTGTGGAGAAGAACGGCCAGAAGAAACTCCACAGAAATCGTTTTTTTTGTACTTTTCTTTTCAATATATAAAGAATCATACATAAGTCATAATTACAATCTATTTTGCTGATTTGGAACAACAGTTGACCAGACGTTTTTACCATACATAGAATATTTTAAATTTGAGTTTTAAATTGGCTATCGGACGGATTTACATTATCATCTGGTATTTTATTTTATTATAGAAGCGAATACAGTTCCCCATGAATGAATTTTTAACCTATTAGTACTCTGTGGTCTAATTATATTTCCAATTCCCATGAGTACATACATACATACTTCACGATTTTATTATTATTTTATCGATACCATAGTCACGTGTTGCGCTCGTATTGTTGTGTCACCTGTTACAGTAACATCTGTTATTTATTATATTTAATAGTTACGTTTCTGTTATTTTATTTTTATAAGAAAATGCGCACCAGACCCGTGTTAGTACAACAATCGGTCAAACATTGTTGTTGATAGTCATGGATTCTAGTTAACTGTTTGAGCGTTTATGGTGTAGTGGCAAGGCCAGCTGCCTGCCGTTCGAGAGACGGTGGTTCATACCCCACCAGTGTTTTCTCAAATGTAACGGTGTAGGAAAACGCCGTGTAATTTAAGGCAGGTTCTAGCTTTATTTAGGGATTTCTTTATTACTATTTTTATTTATTAAGAAGGCTTTATAGAGGCTTTTGCCCAGCAGGGGGACACACTACAGACTTGGTAAAAATAGGGCTTCATGAGGTCAGAAACAGAGTTTACAAAGCTTACGATCAGAAAAAGCTTGAGTCGTGGTTCACTTCACTTTGCCTCGGATAGGAAATTAGGAAATTTGATTGTAACGACGACATAGAATTCTATATACGTAAAGCCTTTTTTGAAAGGCTCAAGCCCATTATGTGTCGGTAAATCGCACTTATTTTATAAATGTGAATATATATTTGGATTATTGGATGTACGTCGTTACGTAAGTTTATTGTACGCCGTCAGGCAGGGCACAATAATATAACAACTTTATACACATGTGCATGATTATTGATATTTAATTCTTAACTTAATTAATTTAATGTAACTTAATTAACTTAATGTCTACTGTTAATCTTTGGGAAAAGCTATGTACACCTTAATTGTCTTAAACGTCAACCGTAATACCATAAGAATGTATCCCTAGTTATAGTTGTAATGTTTAAGATGTGTCTGTACTATTTGAATAAATAAATAAATAAATAGATGTTTGTTCCGCTTTCACGCCTTAACTACTGAGGGGATTTGGATGAAATTTGGAATAGAGATAGTTTGTACCCTGGATTAACACACAGGATACTTTGTACGGAAAAAATCTTTTTCCCACGGGAAAATCTTACATAACGCGAGTGGACACCTATTTTTATTATAAGAGCTGAATTATCTTGGTGAAACTTCTTTATCTTATACATTTCTGATAGCAAATCAACCAAACCAAGTATGGTAGCGTCTCCGACTAAAGCCTCGTAGCCTTAATCATCATCATCATCAGACACGATCCCCTTCGAGCTGCTATTAAAGACCTTTAAACATTGGTTTTAGTAGGATCGCCTCGTCTTAGAGCAGACAATGGGAGATTGCGCAAGATGGCGGGCTGATACCAACTTTCCCAGGGTCAAATTGAAATCTCAGATGTGCAGGAAATGAGGTAGCTGTAGGATGGATATTGCAAACATAACGAGGTCGTTTGAAGTTTAATTTCAGTAAAATACCAAAGCGAATGTCGTAGGTAGGAGGGTTCATGTGAAAAGCTCGAATAAAATTGCTTCCCAGACATATTTGTCTCTGTATTCATAAACAAACGAGTAATTTGTGTGGTTTTATTATGTATGAGTACAATCATGGTTATCTTAGATATAGATATACCGCATCTGCGAGTATACCTTAACTCTAGTAACTAGGTAAAGATCTTTCGTCTGTTGTTGAAAAATTAATTTGTGATAAATTCATACTTGCTGTTTGTATAAATAATTGAATTTGACGGCTCCGTAGCCCAGGTGGTAGTGTATCTGCCTCCTCTGCTCTGTGGTCGCGGGTTCGAATGCCGCCCAGGGCAAACATTCGTGTGATGAGCACTTGTGTTTGCCTCGTGTCTGGTTGTTGTTTATCTATTTAAGTAATGTGTATCAGCCTGTCTGGTACCCATAGTACAAGCTCTGCTTAGTTTGGGATCAGATGGCCATGTGTGAAGATGCCTCCACGTATTTATTTATTATATATTTAAATATGAAATACAGTCGATTAAAGAACCTCTGCTTTACACAATGTTTAAAATAATAATAATAATAATTTCGATGATTCTCGTATTTATATACTGCTATTGTTTTTATGCACTAAAATAATTAATAGTGGCAATGGGCTGGCCACGTCTGTCGCAGAACCGACGAGCGTTGGAGCAGACGGGTTCTCGAATGGAGACCACGTCTCGGGAAACGTAGTGTGGGACGCCACCCTGCCAGGTGGACTGATGACCTTAGGAAGGTCGCTGGTAGTGGCTGGATGAGGAAAGCGGGTGATCGTGCGCTTTGGCGTGCCTTTGGGGAGGCCTACGTCCAGTAGTGGACTGCAATAGCCTGATTGATTGTTTTTATAAAGAAGTGATGTTCTTGTCTTATTCTTTCCCCTACCCTTCGTTACAAGCTTACCGATTTTATCATCATTTGGATAAGAACTAAGATATAAATATTATATAAATGAGAAAAGATTAACTATGATGATCTTCTAGGTTTTCGAGCCTTTATTTTCGTAGAAATAAGTGCTTTGGAGGGCACGTTAAGCTGCAACCGTTACATTTCAGCCATATCAGTGATCTTTGGCGGCTCTATATTACTAACACCAGGGTTCGTGAGGTCGGTTGTTGACCTAACAAAATGAAGAAGAAGAAGAAGAGAGAAGAAAAAAAAACCTATTTAGACTTGCTATTTTATTTTATCCAGCCCTGAATTGAAATGAAATACAGACCAACAGTGTTTGAATTATTAACCTCTGTTATCTTAATCACAATCTTCAGTTGTGTATAACACCCTTGGAACGATAAATCTAAAACAACTGAAAACGCTCGTAGTTAAATTCGTGAACACTAATGTAAATTACTTTCTAGTTTTAGTATATTTAAAAAACTAGGTGAAGTTAACCACAAAAGGCATGATGGATGACTACTTCATGCCTCAATGGCATTGCCTGCCTCGATGGATGAGCTCGAGCCTGCCCTGAATTACGGGTATTACTGATTAGGCCTTAGTAGACCACGCTGGCCCAGTGCGGGTTGGTTACAACCTTTAAATTTCTTCGCAGGAGTGTGCAGGTTTCAACACGATGTTTTCCTTCACCGTAAGAGCGTCGAATAAACGTACATATGAAGTCAAAATTCGAAAACACATTGGTACGTGGTGGGGATCGAACCCGCGTCTTCCGGACGCGGAGCGGCCCTAGCCACTACTAGTGGCGTGAGAGAGAGAGCGTCGGTGGTCTAGTGGCCCCTCTCTCTCACGCAGACATCATTCCTAAGTAAACATGAAGTAATAGATGATAAATGTAGATTATACCTATAGATGAAGCAAAATAAGATTCTAGATCACATTTACCATAGACAAGGCCTGAATACCTGGTTGAATTTTCAAACCAGTTTGCGCGCATGTCCATACATTTTAAGCAGAGCTTTTTCATTACAATTCGGCTCGCAAGAAGCTGTATTTTTTTCGGTTCTGATCATAGAGAATTTTCATTTTGATTCCTGCTCAAATATCAGACTGATTTGGTTCACTCTTTGGCCCTCGATCTATCTGGTTTCGCTGCATTTATTCACAATTTATGCATAAGAAAGAAAGAAAGAGATAGAGCATCGCGATTTACTCGTCACGCGCTGCTTGGGATTAACTAGGTTTATTCCAGAAGCGATATCGCTCGTAAGTCGGTTTCGCTTTACGAGTGATTCGCCTGGGATCTGGTTTGAAACCGAAATTCACCAGGTTAAAAAAATACCGGTTGCAAGTGGAAGGAAGAGTATGCTAAGCTCTTGTAAGAAAGAATTGATACGTAGAAAACTACTTAATCAAATTATTTATGATAGATCAAACATTCATATTATAACTTGTAAATCTAAATCATCATCATCGTGTGGGTTGTAAGGTCGACAACCTACCTCCCAAACCCTGGTGTCAGTGCTATAGAGCCGCCAAACGCCACTGACTTGGCTCATGTAACGACTAGATAGTAGCCGGGACCAACGGCTTAACGTGCCTTCCGTAGCGCGGAATCATCTTTCTTTTCTGACAATCAGGTGATTTGGCCTGCAATGTCCTAACCAAACTGGGGAAAGTCTCACAAAGAGATTTTTGCTTGACAGTGTCCCCACCGGGAATCGAACCCGGAACCTTCGTAACGGGCGTCGAAATCTCGACCTACGTAAAATTATTGAAACATATATCCTAAAATTTCATTTTCCTAAGATGCCTACGAAACGGTTTTACAAAATTCGTTGCAACAAGAAAATCAACATGCAAAACACTACGCAAAAACCTGCATTACGTGCAACTGCAAAACCCATTGATGCAATACATTGCAGCAGGGGGGTTAATTTATCAATCATCAATGTTTGTTATCAGTCCGTGCCATCCTTCCTACCGAGATAGCATCTATGTAATTGTTCTTAGTGCCTCGTGGTGGCGCTTGGCTAGTGTAAGATGAACTCTGACGTAATGATTGTTAGAAAGGCAATAGAGAACACTATTTAAAATTTGTTTTGTTAAAGTAGTTCAAAGAATAGCATTAGCGAAATTATCTCAATTAATACAATTCTTAACAAATACTCATCATCATCATCAGCTACGCTCGCGTTGTGTAAGATTTTCCCGTCGGAATAAGACTTTTTCCCGTATAATCCTATGTGTTAATCCAGGGTACAAACTATCTCTATTCCAAATTTCATCCTTATCCGTTCTGTAGTTTTTGCGTGAAAGAGTAACAAACATCCATCCATACAGTAAAGATATCAGTCGTTTATTAAATTATTATTTTATTAGTTTATTAATCTTTTAAATTAATGGTTAAGTTTGCATGATATGAGAAAAATATCAATGGTTGTAGTATTTTTCGAGTACTATTATTATTTGTGCTAACTAGCCACAATCGTAGCTACATATTCCGAGCGTTTCAGCCCTTATTTTGGCATGACCTATATACAACCCCTTTTAGGTTATTGCCGCTATTAGCCCTACTGTAGCCCTTCTCATTTAGGGCATTTCTTATACAGGCGGTAAACTTTCATTGCCACAAGCAAAAACTATCGTAACTTTTTATTTTCCGTAATTAAGAAAAATGGCCGCGAGGTAAATGTAAATAACTGTAATTCGAGTCCACAATGCGAAGGAAATATTTATTTAAGAAATTATGGACGTTATTTTTTATGTTTTTTGGGAAACGTCCACGCTGGAATGTAATGTAATTTTTCTATGCTAAACAAGCGGATAGTGAAGCTGAAATATTTTATTAACATGAAAACATGCACAGTCGCGTCAAGTGCATCATTTCGTAGCAGTAGAGATAGTAAGTATTCTAATGAATACCCTATAAAGTAAAAAATCTTGAGCAAACGAAAAATTCTTCTCCAAAAAAAATTATATTTTGTTAATAATTCTTTTGTGGGGAATCTATATAGATTCAATTGAACGTAGAGCGTGGTCAACTAAGGCCTAATCGCCCTAATTCAGAGTAGGCTCGAGCTCCTTTGTGGGGACGTATATGAGCTATTGATGATGATGCATACCCTATAAAGTAAAAAATCTCGAACAAACAAAAAATTCTTCTCCACAAAAGAATTATTAACAAAATATATAAATTCAATTGAACATATTTTTAGAAAATAAGTTGACCATCCCGCACTAGGCCAGAGCGTGGTCAATTAAGGCCTAATCGCCCTAATTCAGGGTAGGCTCGAGCCCCTCGGTGGGGACGTATGTGAGCTATTGTTGATGATGCGCACCCTATAAAGTAAAAAATCTTGAGATCTTGAAAACGGGGCTGTACAATCAATCTATTCGCTCATCATCATCATCGTGTGGGTTGTAAGGTCGACAACCGACCTCACAAACCCTGGTGTCAGTGTTATAGAGACGCCAAAGACCACTGACTTGGCTCGTGTAACGACTAGATAGTAGCTGGGACCAACGGCTTAACGTGCCTTTCGAAGCACGGAATCATCTCTCTTTTCGGACAATCAGGTGATTCAGCCTGCAATGTCCTATCCAAACTGGGGAAAGTCTCGCAAAGAGATTTTTGCTTGAAAGTGTCCCCACCGGGAGTCGAACCCGGAACCTTCGTAATGAGCGTTGAAATCTCGACCACTCGGCCACGGAGGCTGTTCTATTCCCTGATAGGTAATCTCGTCTTTAACAGGGTGCTTTTTTAATTCATATTATTATAATAAACTAACAAGCAAATTAAACATCAGTTGGTATATCTCGTAGCGATCGAAAGAAAGAATAAAAAACCTCTTTGGCCAAGTAATCACCCCACAAAACCAATAAACACAACTCTACATAATCCTAGGATCATATTCTACTAATATAACTTTTTTTAATATGTTACATTTAATAAGTTATATTATATTTAATAAGTTACTGGTACTGAACTGTACTGATATGATGAAATTATTGTCATAACTTTAACGCATAGATGAAAAGACCATTGCATCATAAACTATCGTTTTAGAAAATTTGCCGTGCACTTATACAGAAAACATTCAAATCAAATCAAATCAATTTTTTTTTCTTATTCTTCTCTCACATAGACCAAAATTAAATGAATATTAATCTAAGACGTACAGTTAAATATGATCTATGTGAGAGACTGGCACCTGTATGACAGATTGCCAGCCTCTCCAACACCGGACCATTATTATTTTCCTTTTCCCTTAAATTATTTATAAATTGTGCTACATTTCATAATTATAGATTTTTTTAGTCATTGTCTCCATGAACTTTCGATTTACATATGTACTTACAAAAAGAAAAAAAAACTGTTCGTTGTGCGATATGAGTAATAGCTGCCAGTGCTATCACACGATGAAAGAAAAGTAATAATTATTATCTTATGCACTGCAAGGAAAAAATTACTTGCTCTTTTTTATTCCGACTTTCTCGCTCTTTTTTTTAACATTGTTCGAAACCCGATCATTGCGTTATTAAGATCACCCTATATTTAGGGTAAGGGGCTGGTTTTTACTTGAATTCGCTTGATTTATGATTCCAGCTGGCTAGCATGGTAATATAAGGAGGGGGGGGGGGAGTCGTGGGGTCAATAACCCGCCGCCCGATAACAGTCGTGTGCTTATCGAGACATCTACACTGAACCGTTATAATGAAAAGAAAACTACATTTTCTCGTTCGTGGAGAGAAATAATGACTTTGAAAGATGTTTCTTGCCAGGGTTGTGTTTTCTGGTTCATGCTTGCTTAAGCTGCTTTTTTTTAACGGACTAATCGCTTTTTCTACTGACTTTAAGCTACTTAAATGAATGTGTTACATACAAAAAATATATTAACAGCTCATATTCGTCCCCACCGAGGGGCTCGAGCCTACCCTGAAATAGGGCGATTAGGCTTTAGTCTACCACGCTGGCCCAGTGCGGGTTGGTTGACTTCACACATAACCTTTGAATTTTCTTCGCAGGAGTGTGAAGGTTTCATCACGACGCTCTTACGATGAAGGAAAACTCCTTCACCGTAAGAGCGTCGAATAAACGTACATATGAATTCGAAATTCGAAAACACATTGGTACGTGGTGGGGATCGAACCCGCGTCTCCCGGACGGGAGGCAGCGGCCCTAGCCACTAGACCACCGACGCTCTCGCTACATACACAAAATAAATAAAGATAAAACCATCGACTTGATTAACGAACATAAATTATCATGCCTTAAAGAATTAGGTACCTACAATTATATTTTAGTCAGTAAGGTACATGCTTGTTTTCTGTCGAGTTTAGCTAGATTTTTTGTCTTTCAAAGAGTACAAAATGTATGTAGCAATAATATCTCAAGAAAATATCTATAATATTTAGCAAAAAATAAAATAGGATCATCTTTTCCTTATTTGCCGACTACAGCTCAAGAATCATAATTTACAAAATTGGTATCTAAATAAACCCATCTCCATGAATTTGTCCGTAAAACGACCGCACATAACGCCCCTTGCGCACGCGCCGCTGAAGTGCAATTACCCAATCGCCAATATCCGGACATCCGCCGAACGGAACCGATAGCGTCGAGGGCTGCGCTGGAGTGATGGATGACGGATAAGGGAGGGGTTTGCAACCGCTTTGTGGCGATGGAAATTAGTGGAATTGCAGTTAAAATTGTCAACAGCTCATATACATCCCCACCGTGGGGCTCAAGCTTACCCTGAATTAGGGCGATCAGGCCTTATTCAACCACGCTGGCCCAGAACGGGTTGGTAGACTTCACACTCAACCTTTGAATTTCTTAGCAGGAGTGTGCAGGTTTCATCACGATGTTTTCTATTCTAGGCTGTGTATTTACAGATAAATGTTGTCGTTGTTATTTGAAAATGCCCCGCAAAAAAAATTTATTGGCTATGCGACGCATTACTTTGTGGCTATTTTGTAATAAATTAATAATACTGTTCTGTTATTCTGTGTGTAATAGACAATAGTATAGACAATTTAGCTACATACCCCTTCCAACTGCCAAATAGCTGACTTCTCTCATGTAATTACTAACCTCATCGCAAGCCGAGCACCTCGGCTTCAGCGCCTCAGCGTGATGCCGTCCGCAGTACAGCCGGCCGTCCTTCCAGAAGTAAACCAGGTCCACCAGCAGCTCCTGGCACGCGCTGCAGACGAAGCAGGCGGGGTGCCACCGCGCCGAGGGTCCAGCTCGCGCCGCAGACACGCACATGTCGCCAGCTGACATCGACTCCTCACACTGTGGAAGAGAGGTGGAGTTAGTTGGAGTACGCAAGATCTTCTGTGTGACAATTTTTTTTTTAATTTTTTTTATGGGTCGTTGAGCCAGCGATGTAAGTAGTATTTAAATATTTACATACTTTACATAATCAGTAACAAAAATATAGTTAAAAATCTAAAAAACAAGCTTTTAAAGCACATCAAACTAAAAAGTGCAAAATAATTCTTAATATAAGCTGAAAACAACAATGAACGAAAATTACTAGTATTATTGTGAAAAAAGCGTGGGGTGCTCGATATAGGTACGAAAAATATGGCACAAAGCACCCCACGCTTTTTTCACAATAATGTGCTTTAAAAGCGTGTTTTTTAGTTTATTTTAACTATATTTTATTTTTCACTTTTTTAGTACTGTGAAAGCTTGTATTTTTGTATGTTTTTTTTTTTCTTCAATTTATTGTATTGTCACCGGTTCTTGATAAGTATACAAAGTGTCAATTAAATCTGTCCTGTGGGCCAAAATCGAGTCTAAACAAAGGAGTCGATTACATACAAGCATACAAACAAAAAACATACAAAACGTCACAACAGGCCTGCGTATTTCTCAATCTATAACTTCCAGCAAACCTTTTGTTGCTTTTAATTTACTGTGATATTGATGTACAGTTTTCATCGATAAAAAAATATCCACTCGTCCATGCTTTAGCTAGCCTATCATGGATAATAACTTTCTTTAAAAAATGTATCTATTTTGTGTATTTTCTGTCTTCCGTATGGGAGGTCGTGGTTCGAATTTCACTATTTCCACCACGTATCAACCAATGTGTTTTAAAATTGAGAGTCTAAATATATTTTTAGCATGCAAAGAAATATCATTGTGATTGATTCAACCAAACCGCACTCCACCACGCCAGGCGGTCAGGGAGGACCCGAGCCCCTCAGTGGGGTAGCTCATGCTGAAGATAGACAGTTCTACAAACAATCAGCAAGTATTCCCAAACGATTAGCACTTTAAAGTATGTAGCCCATCATATTGGTGGCAGAAAAAAGTGATACCTACATTACGTCTATGGAGGGCTCCTTACTTGGAACAATCGACGACCTTCGGGTCCTCGACCGGTGGAGGTCGTTATGGTCACTCGGACACTTTGACAACAGGGAAATGACATGTGATGGTTATAGATCGAGAGGCGCCTGTGTTTAAGAGGGGTAGGCAGAGGCTGTCTTCTGCTTGCTGTAATCCAGACATACTTGTTTTGCTTTATCATAAAAATATCGAAATGTTACCTCATAATCAAACTTATCCTCTGTACCATCTAGTTACATTGGAATTACCTACATTAATGTAAAAGTAATTTTCTTTTGATGTATATATAAGCCGTGTGGTGACGGCAGAGTATTCTACATTTGTCACCAACCCCTACTCTTCCCGTGGGTGTCGTAAGAGGCGACTTAGAGACTACACATTGAACAGGGAACGGGCAGCAGCGCTCTCTGATACAGTAACCTTTTAATCTGCGACCTCCAACCCGCCTGCCAAGCGTGGAGATTATGGCAAAACCAAACACTTAAGTGGAGGAGGCTCATAGTCCAGCAGTGGACTGTAACGGGCCGCCGTTGATGTTGATTGATATATTTATCTGAAAAAGTGGGCTAGCCAGACGCTGCTTGTTGTATCTTTTGTAGGATGAAAAGTAGTAAAAAGGAAAAACTTTACTTTATTATACCTAGTTCTATTTAAGATAGAAGTCGTTATTTATTAACCAGTTAGACAGTAAATGGAATACACGGTAGTTACAGCGTATTAAATAATACTAAGCCACTCGCTCGTTGGTATGGTAGGTACTCGTAAATTCTATCATAATAGATCCTTATAGATATAATTCATTGAGAATTATGATAATCGGTTGCAAATGACGTTTCTTGCAGGTAGTAACTCACTAGTAACTATACGTTTATCGTGTAGTAAATTAATTGGTTCATGATTCTGTCAGGCACGCTTTAAATTATTTTTGTCTTATCCTGATTCTAAATGGTTGTTTTCGGAGTTGATATCTATGGGCACTTATATTTTATGGTTGTGATTGTTTTAATAATGTTTTTAATTTATTTTATTTTTTGGAATGAATCATGCATGAAAAATGCCCTCTCACATGTATGTTGCTATGCCCTTATGTAAGACCATGTGTGACTTGCAATTTAATGAATTGAAATTTAAATTGAAGGAAATGGTTCTTTTTTAGCGTTTGAACACTAATTGCACTACCCTAGTACATTACTTATTCATCTGTGAATTGCACTGTTTTAATAGATAGAGTTCAAGTGTTATTTCAGTCAGATAAATCTATTCATGACATTCTGTGATATGTCATTTTGTGAAAAAATAAACGAGTTTGAGTTTATGTTATTTTCAAAAACAAGTCTATTGCGTTTGGAAATCTAGTTTTTTTTTTTAAGTGACGCCTGATTTTACTAGTATTAATAGGTCTGCTGGAAGATATTTCTTTAGCAATAAGTCGGCCTGTTGTGTCGTTTTTCTTTGTGTTATTGTCATTTTCTTGTTTAATGTGTACAATAAATGGTTAAATAAAAAAAATATTTTTTTTTGTTTTATTTACAGTAGTTGTATAACGGAGACAGTATTTGTCTCCGTGAGTTGTATCGTATTTATAGAACTCAAAAATTGAAGAATGTAGAGGAGTCGGTCCAGTTCCATAATTTAGTCGAATTGACGCATATTTTTGGTGGGTTTTCTAATGCTTTCTGCTTTTGGGAGATCTATAGCAAAGTGCGAGCTTAGCAACAGCCATCGAACATGAACTATCCTCCACTCATGGAAGAGGAATCCTTCAATCATTGAGTGTTTATTTTAGCTGCGCGTGATTCACCGTAGGTATGGCATTCCGCGCTCTGCCTGCGTATGCGCCGACAATGGAGTGGAAGGTCGAATGTAACTTGTTGTCATTAGAAATAAAAATATGTTAAGTAAATTATAATTACATAGATATCACGCGTAAGGCGGATACAATTTACTAGGCTTAAGCGCTTCATTGGTGCTAACTATCGGTCATTGCTGTTTCAGTATGAATTGACTGTCCCAAGTGCGACTTAAACACAGTAATGTACACGAACTGACAAGCGTAGCTTTAATTTATTTTAGAGGAGTCTTGTCGGTAAGGCAGTCTCCGTGTGTTAACAGCCAGAGCTGTGGTTCTTGATTCAGAGGTTCCAGGTTCAAAATCTGACAAGTATGTTATGATACTGTCTCCATTATACACTCACCGGCACAACTAACCGCCCACCCTTCTTTTCAGGGAATACTTGTGATTCTTTATAATTCTATTAGTTACAGTTGATGTTACTTAAAAAGTAGTTAATTTAACGTTTATTTAAGTGTGTTTAATCTATCGTAAAATTATCAATAAATCAATTGTAATGTATAACAATAAGCGTAGTTTAAAATTAACCCGAAATACAAGGGTGGGCGGTTAGATGTGCCGGTGAGTATATAATAGGTTCAATCATTTGTCCGAAAATTAAGACGATTCCGTCCTTCGGTGAGTAAAGCTACCGGTTTTCGGATAATTTTGTTGGTGTTAGTGGCGCTAGTGGACTGTGCAAGCATTGAGCTTTTATTACCAATGATAATAATAATAATAAATATGTGGGGACATCTTCACACACGGCCATCTGATCCCAAACTAAGCAGAGCTTGTACTATGGGTACCAGACAGCTGATACACATTACATAAATAGATAAATACATACTTATCCATATTACATCCATATTATAAAAGCAAAGTCGGCAGAATTCATTATAAATGTTTTTATTACAGTTATTTTTTATTTGTGGCACTGCTAAACTTTGTGCCAGTGTCAAGTTTTATTTAACAATATTTTTCGAATTCTAAATTCGAACCGTTTAAAAAGATAGTGACGTACGTAAAGGCACGTACACAATTGCCCTTTTCGGCAATCGGCAACAATTCGCGCTCTGGAAGGTAGGTGGCAGAGCTGCGGCAAGCACGTACGGTGCCACCTTCTGAGAAGACCTTTATTGTACCGGTGCCGAGGAAAATATTAAAGAATTTAATGTGATTGTGAAATAAGGTGTAGTCGGCATGATTGATGTTCGCTCGGTGTGCGTTCGGCTTTACAAATACTGGCATGATTTATGAAAAAAAAAGTAGGTATTTCTTTTTTTAGTGTTAGCGTTGTCAGTTTCATGTTTTTTTTTTTTTTTTTTTTCTTTATTAAGGTACTCAACAGTACAGCTCATTTCTTAAAAATTAGATACAGTACAATGGACAAAAATTGTGGAGCAAATAACAGACTACCCCTGAGTAACTAGTAAGCAGAACAATAATCATAAATTTTGTAATTTTTACAACGTAATTTTAGCCATCTTTAAAACGTAAAAGTGAGGTTTCTGTACAGTCGTCAGCACAGAAAGGCAAACAGTTGCAGTACGTGATCGGCCTGATTGGGTTTTCAAGCCTCCAAATATGACTTTTGACATAACGAAATATGCATCAGACAAATACAAAAGAGAAGTATGTTTATTAATAATGTTATAAATTATTAATCTGCATTTAATTGTGGAAAACGTTTCTTGAAGGTTCATCATCAACAGCTCATATACGTCCTTACCGAGGGGCTCGAGCCTACACTGAATTAGAGCGATTAAGCCTTAGTCGACCACTCTGGCCCAGTGCGGGTTGGTCGACGTCACATACAACCTTTGATTTTCTTCGCAGGAGTGTGCAAGTTTTATCACGATGATGTTTTCCTTCACCGTAAGAGCATCGAATAAACGTACATATTATGAATTTGAAATTTGAAAACATATTGGTACGTGGTGGGGATCGAACCCACCCAAGCCACTAGACCATATAACCTAAAGGTTGCCTGGAAGAAATTCTTTTGAAATGACAAGGCAGCTCAACTGTTACATCCTACTTCCTATATGTGCAAATAGTAAATACTTTTATACAATAGTATAAAACCATGTATGCATTATAATAATAATGCATGGTAACAGTAACAGTTCAAGAATAAGTAATGGTTCAAAAATCGAATGGAAAAATAAAAACAAAAAATCTCTACATACTCCACCACAGATAAAACAAAAATAACAAACAGTTCGCCTCGGAAGGATGCGACTGTGGCGCCAGGACTTAGCTTGTGGAAGAATCAATCGGAACATTGGAAATGGCCCAACATAGAAACACTTTTAGTTTGTTTGTGAGAAATTCTTTCTGCGTTCTGGTTTTCTCGATTTATATGTGGATACAGCTATAAAGAAATTTTACAAAACTCAATGTTTCATCTATGTTTCCACGTTGTGCACGTTTTAGCCGCGTCCTGTTATTTTATCTTCTCTCTTCCGTAGGTTTTAGTGGAAGATATTTCCTTGGAAATAAGTCGGGCTGTTGTACCGTTTTACTGTTTTGCTTTGTAATCATTATTGTGTACAACAAATAGTTAAATAAATAAATAAATAAAGAAGAAAAAATAATTCTTAGAGAGTGTGGAGCAAAGTTTACATAGAGGCTTTAAACTTTGCAGAGTTAATTTGTCAAAATGGCTGTCTCTGAAAACACGGAAATCACTTAGCAAGACATTGCAGGCTAAATCATCTGACAGTTTATAGAGTAAGAAGAACCGTGTTTTGGAAGGCACGTTTAGCTGATCACTTCATCAACGGTCCGTTACAGTCCACTGCCGGACTATGAGCCTCCTCCACTTAAGTGTTTGGTTTTGCGATAATCTCCACGCTTGGCAGGCGGGTTGGAGATCGCAGATTAAAAGGTTACTGTATCAGAGAGCGCTGCTGCCCGTTCCCTGTTCAATATGTAGTCCCTAAGTCATCTCTTACGACACTCACGGGAAGAGTAGGGGTTGGTGACAAATGTATTCTACTCTGCCGTCACCAAACGGCCTATCACTTACGGAATTTTAATACTCATTCAGAAACATTTGAGGGCTATGACTCTGACTCCAGGGTTTGTAAAGTCGGTCGTGAACCTGACAACCCATATTGTAAGAAGAACCATAGCTTCTAAGGTTTATTTATCTGCGGTTTTTTGGGTCAGGGATATTATGGAAACAAACTCAGATACACAAATGAAATCAAATCCAGACACAAAACAGATATTAAAATTCTACAAGACCGGAAATCGAACCCGGGATAACTAGGCTATACCGGTCATGACTCGAGCCTTTATAAAGGCTTTAAAGTTTATAAAATATGCTGCAAATTGAAACGTGTAGCCTCGTAGGACTTAAAGAAAGTTAAATAAATACTATTTAAATACAGACAATGTATGAATGAAATTCTTAAAAGTCTGGGTTTAAGCTACGAGCGAGCTGGTTTCTTTTTAACCCACGACGCAAAAGAGGGGTGTTATAAGTTTAACGTGTCTGTGTATCTGTGTATCTGTGTATCTGTCTGTGGTATCGTAGCTCCTAAGCGGATGAACCGATTTTCGTTTAGTTTTTTTTGTAACATAGATAATTTTACCCCGAGTGTTCTTAGCCATGTTTCATGAAAATCTCTTCAGCCGTTTGAAGATCATCAGCTCTTTTCTAGTTGATGAGGGGATCTGACGAACTTCCTTATCTCCGATCGATTCGAAATTTGGTACCTTGTTACTTCA